>CM052202.1:14268597-14296363 GCA_028455805.1 Lasioglossum figueresi
TCACAGACGCAATTCTAGTAACCCTTGAAGATGATCGGAATGTAGATCGAAATGTCGGAATTACTTCAGTAATTTGTAAAATTGCTTTGTAAATTAAGTAACAAATGATCGAACCCTTGCGCCGAAAGCATTAACGATTTTGTTACCATTCATTGTTACCCAATAAAAATGATTGAACACAATATCGAGATATGGAATATTGAACAGCAAACACGGGGACACTTTATAATAATTTATTGCCTAAACGAAATTCTTGAATACATTTTTCAAAAACATAATATCAAACACGGGAACACTATCATTTATTTGGCACAGAAAATTTTTTAATACAACATTGAAGTATAGTAAAAGTACACTTTTGCTGGGAACTACAGATCCACCGCCCAAACACAAACTATCTCAGAAGACTTTAGACTTTCGACTGCAATACTGACTTTCCCAACGAACGACCAATCCTCCCACCTCGCCGGAGGCACATTCGCATCGCAAAAAGCCGCTTCGACCGCGCACACACGTGCCGCGAAGCCTTAGAACTTACAAGGCTTTCGAGTTCGATTGAGAAAGCACCTTCCTGACTCGCTATGGATAGATTCAACACGACCAACGAACTCGCCCCGATAATACGGAAACGCTGGTGGTTCTACTTATCGCCAGTAGATCGTGTACGTTTCACTTTTTCCTTTTCTGGCAACGAGCAGCCTCTCGAAATTACTTCTCCTCTTCGTCGGGGCTAGGTGGCTGCTCTCCGGGTGACAATCGAGTCTGTCTTCTTTCTTCTGACCCGTGACCGAGTTCCAGAGAGGCCTAGTTTCACCTGTGGTCACTTGTCTGGCTTCGTGGAACGTCGTGATAAGCCGCGAACACTCGGAATTCGACCAAAGACACGTGGCATTCTGTTATTTCCGGTTGCTGGATCTGGACATGATTTATGCAATCGTTACAAAGACGATTACCTGAGAAATTGATCAGTACTAATTCGTGTTTCTTAAAATTTTATCTCCTTGCTCTCTTGAAATTCATTGCTACTCGATTTTTTATGCAATCAATATACAGGGTGTTCGTTTGAAAACTTTCCAGCCGAATATCTCGAAAAGGATGAAAGATATTAAAAAAGTGTAAAACACGTGTCCAAGGATTTCGAGGGGGAAAGAGGGGGGCAGTTTCAGGTTTTATTTGGGTAACGTTTTCAAGGTCATTTGAAGGTCAACTTTGTTTTTTTCAAATGGAAACCTATATTTTTTATTATGTGATTTTATTGTACGTAAAAAGACAAGCAATTTTCGTAGGATACTTTTTTTTATCTGCGCACTAGTTTCGGAGATATTTAAAGAGAAGTAGAGCGAGTCATACTTATACTGCGAGAAAGTTTGTAATTTCTTTATAACTATAACAGATTTTCAAAATGTTCTCCGTTGTTTTCTAAACAATAATACAGACGATTCTCAAATTCTGAACGAACATTTTTGAAGGTATCTGTTGGAATGGCTCTACATTCCTGTACAATTCTGCGACGCAAATCGTTGATGTTTTCCAGTTGTACTAGCACGTATCGTTTGAAAACAAAATTGTCCTCTATTGATCTCTTGTTCGTGTTGTCTGTCTTTCAATATAAGATTGTACTATTTAGTCAAGTGCGAATCATCGTAATAAGAGATACAATATAGTATATCGTACTATAATTAATTGTATAAAATGGTGTATTCTTTAGAACAACGAGTAAAAATAATTTTTATTTATGGAGCTGATGAGTGTGCTCGTCGAACTGCTGCTACGTTCAATGAGAGACATCCTGATACACATGTTCCTCATACGTACGTGTTACAATTAGTTGCAAAGTTTAAGGAAACAGGATCGGTGATAAATTTCAAAAGAAACCAGCCAAAATTCATAAAAGAAGCTGATCAAATCGAAATTATAGGACAGTTTACTGTGAGTCCTACTAATTTAATTCGACAAGTTTCAATGGTAACTGATGTATCAGTGGGATCTGTGCACAAATCACTTAAACATAACAAGTTTCATCCTTATAAAATGCAGTTGCATCAAAAGTTATTGGAAGATGACTTTGACAAGCGGATTGTGTATTGTGAGGAATTAACAAATATGATCAACGTCACTCCTAATCTAATTAAAAATATTTGTTTTACTGACAAATGCACTTTTTTGAAATGATGCTGTAAATCGTCGTAACTGTCGTTATTGGAGTGACGAAAATCCACATCTTATTAGAGAAAGTTATACTCAATTGCCGGAAAAAATAAATGTTTGGGCAGGCATTTTAGGAAATGCTATTATAGGTCCTCTGTTTTTCAAGAGTATTTGGATGGCATTTAAATGGTATTTAAATTTACTGGACGACATCATTGATTCACTTATAACCGGAAGTCTTGAAAACCAAAGAGATGTAAACGGCAATTTTTTGTTAAATGAAGAACTTTTGTACTTCCAACATGATGGTGCTCCCCCACAATTACACGTTACCAGTCCGCCAGTGGTTAAACAATCGATTCTCACTAGGATGGATCGGCAGAAGAGGTGTTAACGAGTGGCCACCAAGATCACCAGATCTAACTCCAGTCGACTTCATTTTGTGGGGATACTTATAGTCTGTTGTTTTTAAAACACAACCAGAAAGCGTAAACGATTTGCGTCGCAGAATTGTACAGGAACGTAGAGCCATTCCAACAGACACCTTCAAAAATGTTCGTTCAGAATTTGAGAATCGTCTGTATTATTGTTTAGAAAACAACGGAGAACATTTTGAAAATTTGTTACAGTTATAAAGAAATTACAAACTTTCTCGCAGTATAAGTATGACTCGCTCGATTTCTTATTAAATATCTCCGAAACTAGTGCGCAGATAAAAAAAAGTATCCTACGAAAATTGCTGGTCTTTTTACGTTCAGTAAGACCCCATAATAAAAAATATAGGTTTCCATTTGAAAAAACAAAGTTGACCTTCAAACCTTAAAAACGCCACCCAAATAAAAAGCTGATACTGCTCCCCTCTGTCCCCCTCGAAATCCTCGGACACGTATTTTATACATTTTCAATATCTTCCATACTTTTCGAGATATTCGGCTGGAAAGTTTTCAAATGAACACCCTGTAGAGCCAATCACTTCAAAATTCGTGTTTTTTAAATTTTACTCTGAAAAAAACGCAATCCTTTGTCCAGTGAATTTTATCTTGCTTTTTCGAAATTCATTGCTACTAGATTTTTTATGCAATCGGTTATAGAGTTAATCACTTCGAAATATCATTAAGATCGATCCTGTATTGTGTCATAAATTTTTCTGTCACACAAAACTCCGAGTGTTCCTTTTTTCTTTAAAATAGGCTCGTATCTCGAAATGCCCAAAGGGCTATGAGAGCTCTTAAAGAATCGGGCTTACTCGATGTCCCGCCACGTTTTAAAGAGGCCATTTCACGTGCTACAACTTTTCGAAGCAATTTTTGCGAGCTTTAACGTTCCCGCAGTTTTCCAACGAGGACTTTTTTCCGCCCTCGTTCCTCGGCAGGCTCTGGCCTTTGAGAAAGGATTTCCTCCGTTCGTTATCCTCCTGGTCCCGCTATCCGCTGGAAGGTGTTTAAGTGGGAATGATCAGGCCGTGGACTGAAAACGTTCGGCAATCTCCGTGCGAATGGTACTCTTCTCGAGCTCTTTCCACGGGATTATCCCGGACGGATCACATCCAGCGCATCTTGTAGAACGGCAAACTGTTTTGTAGGATCTACTGGTTAAGCCAACCGGAGCACTCGTTGTTCCTAGAAATTTCGGCCATTCTCGTTTCTCGAATTTCTGTGATTCTCCTGAATAAATTCTCTCTTCAATTCCTCGAAACGGTAAAAAGTAACAGCTGTTCCAATTCATTCATCTGTCGGATATATTTAAACATTTATTTAGGCACTTCAGAGAACAATTTGTAAGTGCCTTGAGAATTTTTTGACAATTGTTTGTCTCTATTACGCTGTAAGAAATTGAATGATTGCGAAAAATGACGAAAGAATTAAAGTAACAAATTAAATTGCAGTCAATATATTGAGCAATCCGTTAAAGTGAAGGCTCCCGAATAGAATCGTCTTCGATTTACAAGGAACTGTTAAATAATAACCAGTAGCTAAACATTAATGTTGATAAAAAAAAAGTATCGAACAATGGAATACCTGTAACCAAATGCTCGGTGGAAATGTAGCAGTAAACATCCAAAAAGAAGAAACAGCAAAAACTGTTTTTCAGATCATAATTTATTATCATGGCTAGATCGTATTGAACGATTTATTAAAGAATTTCTGTACGATTCACGCAGAGGAACCATTAAGCTATTGCCATCGACTGGGCATTGATGGTAATCAGAAAAATGCTCAGACAATAAAACACCCACAATGAAACGCTCTGGAGGAGCGTAATCGCAGAAATCGAGAACGAGAGAAAGAATCGCAAAAACTGCTTTTAGCGTGGTGATTTATCGTCGCAGCTAGATCGGATTCACGGAATAAATCAAGTCCTGGTGGATTCGTCGAATCCTCGAGAATCCAGAAGGAATATCGACACCTTTCCTTAGGAAAACACTTGCAAATTGATAGAAGCTCGCGGCGCAGGAGATTGAAAGTCAACAGCGAAGGGGAATCGGGGAATTCATAACTCGGAATTCCAGCCACAATCTCAGCTACCATATTCCCTCAAAAAAGAAAGATGAAAAAACAAGACACGACTAAATCGCGGAAGATGGTCGTTCAAGCTCCCGATCTCGATCAAAGATCACAGGTAAAAACTACAAATCTACAGCGAACGGATGGCGATTTATAATTTCAGTAACGAAAAGAGAGAAAGAGAGACGGGCGCTTTGAATCAGCGTTTGGAGGGCGATCGCCGTAGCAGATGATCCTGAAGAGGTTCGAAGGACGTTCGTGGATCCAGAAGTCCATAGGTCGACGATCCAAGACGTCCTCGAGGAGAACGGGAGCCGCTTGTCCTCGAAGAGCATGGATTCCGGCAGGATCTAGACGAAGAGGAGTGTCCTGGATGATTCTGGAGCCGGAGCTCAACGCGTTTTCGAGGACGATGATTCGTTAATGCACGCACACAAGCCTGCACACCTTGTTCCACCTGTTCCGCTCGCGAACCCGGAGATCCAGGCGATTTTTAAACCGTAGAATGATCCAGCCTCTTCGTCAGAGGCGATAGACGATTATGAAAAGAAGCTTTTCTTCCGCGGAGCTCGGTTAAGTCCATTCGAAATGGAAGCCGGTCAGATATTCGAACAATTTTTGGGAATACTGATCGAGTACCGAGATATTTTCAGCGTGGGTCGATTAGCGATCGAAACTTCGTAAATGATTCAAGATAAGGAGAATTTTTTGATTTTATCGTTTCGCTGATTTAAAAGTCTGAGCAACGTACCGGCGTTGAAAAGAAAAATGAACGGGGCCGTTAAATTCAATAGAAACGAAGAAGACGATGGACGGTTGAGGAGGGTTACACATAACTTTCAACTTTAACGCGTTAACTGTCTTAGATCAGTGTTCTCGACGTTCGAGCCCCGTGAAACGGGGTCTATAGTGATCGTCCTGGGTTCGCGAGCGCATATCGGACTCGGTCCCATCCCTTCGGCGCCGATTCGATCTGCTCAGCTCTCCTCAGGGCTTCCCAGGACTATTCGGAGTGCCTCGGGGTTCCTCAGAGCTATTCAGGATTTTTTTATGTTCCTCGGGGATTTTCAGGGCTCCACAAAACTTGTCAGGGCTCTTCCAAGCTTTTCAGAATCCCTCGGGACTTCTTGGAGCCTCTGAGAGCTCCTCGCAATTCTTTAGGATACCTCGAAGATTTCCGGGGCTCTTTGCGGTTTCACATAGCTTCTCAGAGCTCCAGCGGATCTCCGAATGCTCCTCGGGGGGTTTCTCGGGACTCCACAGGGTTTCTCAGGACTCCACAGGGTTCCACAGGACTCCTCAGGACTGCTCAGGATCCCTCAAAGCTCCTCGGGGCTTCTCAGGGTTCCTTAGGGCTCCTCGGAGCTCCTCGGACCTTCTCAGTGCTCCCCAGAGTCAGCAACGCCACTTAGATCGATCGGCGCCGTTTCTATGGAGTCTCTTAACTCGCTAGGTTTAACTAAGCAACCGATAATCTTTAAGGAGGACCGAGGGGCGGGTGGTGAGGAAAACATAACTTAAGGGTTGTGGGGTTGGGATGGGGGTGTAGAAAATTGGCGGGATGCTTTACGATCGGAGCTCGTAAAACGAAACGCCGACGAGACCCGAGCCACGGTTTCGACTCGTGTGTCCACGTATCATCGATTTTCCTCGGGGTCCCTCGTGGGGGTCGGTGGGTTTCGGGGGTGGCCAGAGGGGCGCGAGAGCTCGTGAGAAATCGATAGGGGACATTCCGTCGATTCCAGCGAGAGGAGAACGCGTCCTATAGGGACCCACGTACCTTGGTACTCTAAATAGTCATAAGACAATGCCCTCGTTCTTTCAACAAAACTCCCTCGACGAGTAATGGTTTATTTCTTTCACTTTCGTTTCCCTAGTCGATAAGTCGTCGATGGCGCCGATTCGTCAGCTGGATCGATCCTGGATCCTCGATCCTTTTACATTGTTTTAATACAAGTGGATTACGAGAATAAACGATTCCGGATAAATAAATGTATACGTTGAATATTGGGAACGTGAAAAATGGTTTTCTCGCTTTTGATTTCAGGTTGGCATGATTTATTATGGATGGATGAATAAATATACTGAAGCATAATCAGATTATTGGTCAATCAGAAAATGTTACCGGCAATTAAAAGAATGAACAGTTTAAATAATCAGTTAATTCGAGCAAACAAACGAGTTGTTTCAATCGGAGGAACGTTCAGAGGATCGATGGATCGGGGATCAATGTCCCAGAATTTCGCGAAAGGATCGGTGCCTCTAATTTTCGCCGTTCGTTGATTCGCTGTAAATAATCGTGGAGCATTGGGGAGTCTCGTGTTATCTGTAATTAACTTTGTAATTAATTGTAAACGATCTAACGTGCGAGGACGAACAAAGATGATAAAGAGAGAGGAAATATATATATATATATATATTATATTATAATTGCAAATAAAAAAAGAGAGAAGAAGGAATATATTATATATAAATATATACATAAAGATACAGATATGTATATTATACAGGTAAACGAACGTACATGTACACGGACAGGTACGCGATCGAACGTGTGGACGAGCGAATAAGAGAGAATTCTACGCGTGCAAGTTCACCGAAAAAAAACACACACAGACACACACAGAAACACATTACACACACGTAGACACACACGAATACTTGCAGCACCCTCGCGTCGCGCAATAAAATAAAATTCTAAATCAACTTTCAAACTAGAATGCGTGCCTGAGTGCGTGGGAGACGAAAATCCCTTTGAGACGCCGAGCTGTTGTCTTCTCGAGCTTTCATTATGATCTCCAGGTGTGATTCACCATCTGGAAAATTAATCTTCTTATTCTACATCTGTGTAAATAATTTTCTCTCGATTTTTACTCGATCGTCTCTGAAAATTAATAGCACGCTAGTGGAAAGCAAAAAATTTCGGAAATCTGGGAAAATGATTAATTGGTTCCTTTAAACGATCCTTTTTCGAGGGCTTTATAAGAAACTGACATCCACATTGTCTGGTAAAATTAATCTCCATGCTGAAGGATTAAATAAAATAAATTTCGCTAGGGGTTGAAAGAATTAGTAATACATTTTGTTAGAGAACGTTGTCGGAGAGTGGACTGTGGATCTTTATGGAAATGACCATTTTTAAAAAATAATTTCACGAATCTCCGAATAAGGGAAACATTTCCTTTATCAATTATAGGATTTTTCCTAGGGACAAGGTAAAATACTATTAAAGTAATTAATTGACACTAGAAACTAATTTCTAAAGAGATCAACAATCAATTTATCCCTTACAATTATCGACAACTATATAATTAAAAGCTAGTTGTACAGCTGTGCCAAATATCTCTTTACATAAACATTCGCGGTCCGACAACAACAGCTTCTCCTCTTAAACCGACACGATCGATTACAAAATGATCGACAGAGCGATCAAAGTTTAATCTCCAGCAAGATTGAACTCTCGCGAACAATGTGGCAATTTCGCAAATCTTTCAAGCGGACTCCGGTATATCGAGATCACGAGGCTTTATTAAATAAAAATAAGAGGTAATCCTGCGGCGCGAGACAAAGAAAAATGGCGTTCGAAGGAGCGTCGAGGTAGAAAATCGACAGAGCGTTATCGCGCTAGAAAAAGCTTACAGAAAAGAGACAGAGAAAGAGAGAGAGAGAGAAAGAAGGAAAACTGCAGCTCGAGGTAGACGGTGCTCGGTGGCTCTTGGGCGACGTGGAGAAAAAAGACGTAACCGCGAATATTAAATAAATAAAAGAGCAAAGAAGATTATTATATTATATGATCGTAGAGATAATCGAGAGTAATGTGTCGGGTGCTTTGTCGTCCGACGAGCTGCTGCAGTTCGCAACAGCGCGTTCAAAATGGCAAGAAAAGAAAATTAGAAAGACGGGAAAATCCGGACGAAAGTTTCCCGACTGGGAGAAAGGTGGGGGAGTGATGTTCAAACAAGAGAAAGCAGAGAAAGGGTAGAGAGCAGCGGCAACTGGTGGCCGGAGTTTCGCAACCGCGAGAGATCGCGTTTTCGCAAAATCTCGGTTTTAAGTGGAATCGATCGACCGATCGGCCATCAATTTCCATTTCTTGTTTCTACCCCTGTTTTTTTCCACCGAAAGAACGGCGAGCGAAACGAGCTGTTTCGCGGCCGTTAACGACGAAAAATGGCCGACCGGATAAGCTCTGGGCCACCATCTTGCCGCCGCGAATTATCCCAGGAACAAAATCTGGAGGAAACGGAGATCGTGAGAGAAGAAAATTCACGAGAGAGATGGATAGAGGAGCAGCGTGCGTGAGTAACTTCAAGTCTAGTTACCGAAACTAATTAGTCTCTGGTTCTTGGCGAGTAGTCGCGACTTTGCTTCCGGTCCGAGGTCGAATCGGACCCGATTCGGATCCGCCATTTGTAAAATTCGTCGGCGTGCGTGGCCATCTCGATCGCTGAACTTCGGTGCATTGATTTTTGCTGGATCTCGGTGATCTTGATTCGAATTTTCCGAGGAGTTTTCTTCTCTGGAACGTACCGGAAATTCAGAGAACGTGGGAGGTTGCAGGAGATCGCTGAGAAGACGATTTTCTGGGTATAATGGGGAGAATAAAGAGTTTTTTTGTGACACTTGCGGTGCTTCTGCGCTGAGAGAATGTAGTTCGATGTCGGGAAAAATGTGTGGAGATGATTTTACACTGGGACGATGGACAGAAAGTTGGAATTGAATTCTGATGATTTTTTCCGGTACCAATTTATTCATTTATTCGATGTCGATGTTGAGGAAGTTGGGATCGAATTCTGACGATTTTTTCGGTACCAATTTATGCATTTATTCGATAGCAGAACATTTATTTTTAATGTATCGAAGTGGAAGTTACGTACCATTCTCTTAACAAATTTTAACAACTAATTTTAACAAATAATAAGCCGGTTTAATAAAATCTTTCGAACCCGGTCTGCGAAGTATAATCAAATGAAACGTCTCGAGCGAATGTTCGAACATAAGATCTCGAATCTCGCCCAGTGACAGGTCAAATTAGCAGAATTTCGTGGCGATGACGAGCAAACTATTCCAAGTTAAGTATCGGGAAAGCACCCCGAGACATTCTGCCTCTCGCCAATGGTTTTCGGGGCGAGTTGTGCACGGCACCCTCTTCTAGAACGGCAAACTAATAATTAGGCTGCGGAACTGCGTACAAATTTTGCAACTAAATCGCAAAGTAAACGCACGGTCTCTGTGTATTGTAGTTCCTATCGGGCCGCAAACTTTCTCGAATCTACAGTCTATTGTTTTGCAAACAGCTGCGAATATTTCTGTCGGATTATAATTTCAAAATCATCGAAACGGAGTTTCAGCTATATGTAGAAGCTACAACTCATTGTTTCACAAATAAATAGAATATTTGTGTGTTTCTTCATCTCCCGTTCAGATCCGAGTTATGTCGGGAATAAGTGTAAAATATATAAAAACAAGTAGACTAAACTCTCTCCTTCTCATACATCGAGTTTTGCATCAAATTTGCAAACCAATAGCCTAATCCACTCTGCTCTTAATAAAATTAGTCTTGCGTGGGTCCCCTCTAATCCAGGGTAAGCTTAAGTAAAAAAAAATATCCACATAATAAGAAAATTATATAGAATGGAATTATACCAGGTCGGAAGAAATGTTTAATTTTTAAGTTAAAATAGCTCCGACTACAAACGTTTCATAAATTACATCTTCCCAGAATATTTGAAAAAATGTCTCTCAGCGCATCTACACCGCATCGCGTCGCGAACACAGATCCATTCGAAGGATCGATCTCCGGCGATCGAGAGGGAAGCAAAGAACATGATAACGAGTCTTTCAATTCACTAACGTACTGCCAATTTTTCCGAAGCGACGTGTAATAACTTTAATAAGGGTTCAAGGCGGAGCGAGTAGGGGCGGCAGAGGACGAGGACAATCACTCGGTATCGTTTGCCGCTTTGATGTCCTGTCGAAGGACTCTGGTTGCGATCTTTTTATCTGCCCGATGGGAAACGGTCTTCTGTTGCTCGTCCTGTCGAGCGGATCCTTGACGGAAAAGTCGTTGAAAAGTTCCGGAGAACGGCGGAAAAATGTCTGCCGTCGCTGTTTCTCTTTTAAGGACTGTGTCTCCTAGACGGACGACACTGGCGCGTGATTGCACACGTTCACCATGGTACACTCACACACCGCTAGACCACGTATACGCACGCGAGGATTGCAAGGGTCCGGAATTCCACTCCTGATTAGTCAATAATGTAAAGACGGGGTTTCTTAGTAGTCAAAATCGCTAGATGAGAGATCAATCTAGGGGGCTATTTGCCTCAAAAGTTCTACTTTTATGTTTACGACGCGTAATTCTCATTATTCGGCAGCATGTCGCTGAGCCGCGAGAAGAAATGGACAGGCGACGGTACTGCCGTCTATCGTGGCTGTCGATATGCTGCCGAATAATGAGAATTAAGCGTCGTCAACGTAAAAATAGGACTTTTGAGGCAAATAGCCCCCTAGATTGATCTTTCATCTATCGATTTTGCCTACTAAGAAACCCTGTCTTTGCATTATTGAGAAATCACGAGTGGAATCCCGCGCACTTGCAATCCTTGCGTACGTATACGTGGTCTAGCGGTCTAGCTATGTGAGTGTATCACATAGTCACGCGCGAGTGTCGACTATCTAGGAGACGCAGTCCTTAAATCACTTTCAGAAACAACAATGGGATTTTTGATCGTCGAACGAAGAATTAGAAGGGCGAACAGTTGGACTGAATCCTTCGAAAATTGCAGAATTAAGCAGAACGTTACCAATTCCTGGAATTGCGAGACGTGGGCTGCGGAGTTTTACGCTGGAAAAAATTTGGTTTCTTTTTCGAACGATTTTCTTTAACATTCTTTTTGGCGTTCCTCAATATCGTGTAATCTTTTTAAATGTTCAAAGTCGTAGGAACTTATGATCATTGTAATCGCATAAAATCCACAGTCGAGTGATTCATTCGGGCGACAGACGCTTGTCCCGAATATCGTCGACAGACCGCGAATTTTCGTGCAAATTCGTGATTTCAACGAAATAAATCTTAGATCGAAATTCTAAATCCTGATTCGTGTTTAAGAATTGTTTTTTACGAAATTAAGGTCACGGTTCTTATCTGGAAATTAACATATTGATGCTTTATTCATTGTCAGTGAATTCGTGTTTCCATTCTTGTTTAAGAATTGTCATGTACGAGATAAAGGTCACGGTTTTTATCTTGAAATTAAATTCTTGATGTTTTATTCGAGTTTAGTGAATTCGTGTTTCTATTCACGTAAAATCTTCTCATCGGACAAACACGATCTTACATTATACAATAGTATAGGAGGAACATATCTGATGTTAGGCGCATATTTCTGTAATTTTTTTATATAAAATTACAAGCATGTGCAATCGATAAGCACCAAAAAATTTCGCACATTAAACGAATCGACCACCAGAATTCACAAACTAAAATTCTCTGGCAGTCGCTCTATTGCCATCGGTTCTCCTAAATACATCCAAAATCAATCAGCAACGAAAAAATCGCGAATCACGAAAAAGCTCGCACACCGAATGAATCGACCACCAAAATTCGGAAAATAAAATTCCCCGGCACTCGGTCCATTGCCATTAGTTTTCGTTTTCGCGTAAATACATCTGAAATCAATCAGCGACGAAAAAATCGCAAATAAGTATCAATAGCTCGCGCACAGAAGAGAACCGAACAGTAAAAGATCGTAAAACGAAATTCCCTCGTCCGAGCACTCGTCCCAGAGGGGCGGACGGGCACTTTAAACCCAGCGAACCGTTCATTTCATCCGAAAACAGCCTCCGCGTTTCGTTTGCGTAGCGCTCCAGCCTCGAAAATCGAATTCGCGTGAAGAATCGCGGTCTAACGATTACAACTGTGCTCGGTTTATCGCGGGACAAGCGTCAACGGCACGGAAACACGGGCTTCACAAAAGACCTCTGTCCACGCCGATCAAGAATGATCGGGTACAGGGGAATGGGAGAAAGGAAGAGCAACGGCAAAACGAGGAGAAACGGCACAAAAGCGAAACAAAAGGAAAAACAGAGCGGCGTTTCCACCGATCGGCTTCCTCGGGGATTGTGTCGCGCGCGATGCTCGCTCGCCCGGAAACTAAAACTCTGCTGTTCACCTCCTAAAAAAAACCCCTTTTCGTTGTTTATTCAATTTCGTTATTTATTCAACCGTTTAAAATAATAGTAATAGTTAGACAGCGGATGTTTATGCAAAATAGAAATTGTCTGCATCGATTGCAAGAAATAGAAACCAAACAGAATGTTATTTCTTCCCTTAATAATTTTAATAGATGAGAAATCGTAAATATACATTTTCAATTTTCAATATTTCCCTTCAATTTTGAATTTCATCTGCTCAATTTTCCTATAAATGCATAAAGATCCGCAGTCTAGTACCAATTCTCAATTATAATCACAATTAAAAGATCCACCCGAAGACGAACTTTCTGTGGATATAATTTTTTAAGGACAACAATTGTTTCGTTTCCTTGATGTCCTGACAGACCTCACGCGTGTCCTTTTGCGTTGAACACTCTTATCTTTAATTTGAAATTCCTGTTTTGCAAGTTATTGGAAAATGATGCTCATAAATCGCATTGGTTCAAAGGTTGTGAAAAAAATCGATCACGTTTAAGAAAATACTGTCTCCTACATTTTTTTCTGTTTGATCAATTGTACGATAATAAAGCTCGTTGAGTCAAAGATCACGGAAAAGGATGAGTCACATTTAAGTGAAAAATATCAACTACATTTTTAACCATTTTCCTGTTTATTTAAAAGCCTGAACAGCCGAGCTCCAGGATCACCGAGCAACATCGTTCGCGATTTGAAAGAGCGAATCCGAACTGCTCGATCGAATAGCGTTGCCAATTCTGGTTTGTCGCAATTATCAACGATTTCCCCCGCTCCTCTGCAAGCCCCCCCACTCTGCCGCACGCGTCCGTGAAAGGAAAGCGATCCTTTTGTAACCAGGACACCGTCCACAGGACCTGTGAGCGTAGCAGGATCGCCGAATGTTCCTGACGCGCTCCGCCGCGCCGTAACCGCGATTTGCGGCGATTCCAGCCAGGTGCGCGGGAACCGCGAAATCCTGTCGCTCGTGCACACTTTTCGCAAAGAAACTGCCCTTTTTCAGGTGATTTCAGATCCTCAGGACCCTCCGAGGACTCGAAGAGGTCCTTAACGGATCGTGCTGCGCTGGGGAAGTCTGGCCAAAGCACTTCCAGTCGATTAAGAATATGTCGAATGGAAAATTCGATATTTTTCTTCGGAGACAAGTCGACTTCCTGTGACACGTTCTGATAAATTAAACGTCAAGTAACCCGACTCAACCATTTCGAGTAAAATAACTTAAATTTAAGATTCGGAAATATTATGTTAACGAGGCGGCAGAAAAATCGAACAACATTTTCGAAATTCTCCGACGAGTTTCGGTAAAGTAAAAGTCAAGTGGCACAACTAAGATGCAGTTCGCAGTAGAAGTTCAATTACCAGCGACCTATTGAGACTTTAAGAACAGGTCAGTCGTTCCCTAACGAAGCACTGAAAATTTCACGGAGAGCGAAGTTCGCTGGCGAAAGTTCGCAGCCCGGGTTTCCCAGCGCTGCAGCCTCGAACGTTGCGAAATAAGCTCGTGTTTCCGAGCGAATTTCCGGGCCGAACCGCGACAGAGTTTTCGCGGCTCCCAGTCCCGGGCCGTAATTAGACAATTATATAATGTACACTCGTAGCACGTGTCGTCGATCGGAGAACGAAAACCAGCTGGCGACGCGGTAGCATCTTGCCAGCGACCAGACGAGACACTTTAGCCGTCGAAAATCCCGTTGTTCGGTATATTTTCTTAATGAACTCGCGAACGGGGACCTCGTCGCTTCACGATCCATCCGACAATCGGTTTTTTCGATTCGAAATCGACGGAACAGTTTCGATAAATCTCGTACCATGTCAAAGTTCACGATCTCAGTCCTTCTAGATCCGAAATCTTCGATAGTTCGAGCGAATGTCAACGGCGATTGCGATCAGGAAGCGACGGGGTGGTTAATTACCGAGTCAGTAATTAATCTTGAGGCTCGAGAGACGATAGGATCCCTTGACTATAGTGTCCGGTTGTGTAGAATGATCTTTGTAAGCGGATGCGACCGCCAGCGGGCACTGTGTATCGATCTTTTGGCAATAACGATATTTTTAATCGAACCTGTAAAAAATGTGAAACGTTAGAACGAGGTGTAGAGACAGTTGAGAAAAAGAGAAAGAGAGATATGGATTGGGGATTTTTCTGAGAATGATTCACAGATAATGACGGCGTATATCGAAAGCGGTAACGGCACGTTGTAACGAGTACACCCGATAGATGTAACTAGGAACGGGGTGAAGACGTTTTAGCCAGAAGGTGTTGTCCGTCTTCGGTAGCTTCCACGCCTTACTCAAAAGTGAAAAATAAATGAAAATTCATATTTAAGAGAGCCTGCGGCGTTCTTCATTTTGATTCTCCAAACCCTCGTCGCTTCGGTCGTTTTCCGAAGCTATAATCCGCGTACTTCTGAACTCCTGTCTTCAGCTTTAATTCAAGTTACAAAATTTAAGTTCACATCGTTAATAAAATTACATTGTTATCAAAATTACACAATTTTAACTGTACACTGTTATTGAAATTACACACAATTTTTAAACTTAACACGAATTTAGTTTTACACAATTTCTCAACTTACACAATTTTAAACTGTACGCCATTATTGAAATTGCACACAATTTTTAAACTTAACACGAATTCAGCTTTACACAATTTCTCAACTTACACAATTTTAAACTGTACGCCATTATTGAAATTACACACAATTTTTAATAATAACACGAATTTAGCTTTACACAATTTAAACCTTACACAATTATTAAAATTACACAAGTTAAACTTTACACAATTATTAAAATTGCACAACTGGAACTTCACAGAATTTTCCAACTTATACAATTCTTAAACCTTACAGAATTATTAAAATTACACAAGTTAAACTTTACACAATTATTAAAATTACACAATTGTAACTTTACAGAATTTTTCAACTTATACAATTCTAACTTCGCAAGATTATTAAAATTATAAACTTACATCCGCTTCAAGTGACGGAATAAATAACAGAATCCGAGCACATATTATACTAAATTCCCCTGAAAGTCCTATCTCAATGAAATCTCGATATTTCCACGAGCCAGCACATTGCAGTTAATTTCGATGGTTCAGCATCAATTCAGAATTGTAAACTTCGTTTGTATTTCCAGTCCCAAGTGAAAAATATCATCGAGGGTAATAAAATATTTTACAGCGGCCAATATAAATTCATAAAATCCGCGGTGTAAACGTTCTTTACAACCCTGTAATACCGTGCGCGCACCGACACGCATTCTAAATTATTTAAGGACGTAAAGCACGTATGAATCGATTATTCTTTATATCGGTGCGCCACGAACTAGCGTAACATCGTGTTTACCGCTTTTACCGGCCATTTATACGATATTCAACGAGCAGTGTTCGCTCTATCGACGGGCTGCATTTCGTGCACTTTGGTCGGTTCTTCAAGGAAGCGACGCAGTGGACGAGAATTTTTCAGGTTGGTCTTGTGCTTGTATGTCTACGTTCAATTTTATGTGGTCGTTCCCAGTGACTAACTTACACCGTTGAGAAATTTCGCGTCACGTGCGAATAGGGCGGAGGAAATTACTTTCGAAACTTTGCATTTTGGGAACCGGTCTTGGGACGTCTGTGTATCGTTGTGTTTGTTGTATACTGCAACTGTAGATGAAAATTTTCAGGTCAGGAACTTCATAAATTTGTTCCTGGAAAACCCAAGTTGCTCGAATGAGGTGATGGAGTGAAATATGTTTGAAAAATGACTCAGAGAAAAATTGCATAAGCTGTACAATGAATACAACTGTCTTATAAAAATGTAAAGCGCTCAGGAATTGTATAAATGAACCAATTAACTTACCTACCAAGTTAAAAATTGTACAAATCCTTTTAGAATCTAAACTTGAGCATTTTGAAATGACAAGGAGAATATTAATGAATTCGATTGACATTTTCGTAGTGTTCGTTGTATATGTTTTGCACCCCAAATTCATCCATTTTCAATTCAAATTCAACCTTTTCCAGATCAATTTCACCCATTAAGAATATGTAATATTAATTATTTATTTATTTAGGTAAAATTATAGATTTATTTATATACATAGACACACGTGAACACGTTGTATAGTTTTTGCATCCCAAATTCATCCTTTTCCAAATAAATTTCACCCATTAAGAATATTTAATATTAATTATTTATTTATTTAGATTAAATTATAGATTTACTTATATAGACACACGTAAACCGTGTCACTACTGCGAGGGAAACATGACTCAATACTCAATACACTTCAATAAGTACATATGTATTTTTATTTTTTAAATTTATTATACGTATCTATTTACATAGTTTTCATACAATACAAAGTTAACGAATTGGTAATTACTTTTAAATAAGTATTTTATGTGCATCTTTGCAATAAATCAAATTTGAATTTTCAAATTTTGATTTATTTTATAAAAACTGACTTGAAAATACCTTATTTGAAAAAGGGTGAAATTGAATTGCAAAATGGTGAAATTAATTTGCAAAAGGGTGAATATGGATTGTAAAACCTGTATACTACAACTGTAGATGAAATAATTCAGATTAGGAACTTCATAAATTTGTTTCTGCAAAAGCGAAGTTGAACATTGCTGGAACGAGGTGATGAGTTAACTGTTTGAAAAATGACTAAGAGAAAAATTGCATAAGCTGTACAATGAATAGAACTGTCTTATAAAAATGTAATGAGCTCAGGAATTGTATAAATGAACCAATTAACTTACCAACCATGTTAAAAATTGTACAAATCCTTCGTGAATTAATGCTTGAGCATTTCGAAACGACAAGGGGAATATTAAAGAATCCGAGTAACATTTTAATGAAATTTTTTAAGTACTGACGCAGAGGTTTCCGAGGAGGATGTGTCAAGATTTGTTCGCATAAACAGTGGTGCACAATGCACAGCAAGAAGCTGTTACAACATCTAATTTAGCAGAGTCATATGCAGGCTGTAAACACGTCGGGATCAACGCGTGCAAGGTGCAGCTAAAGGCTGCGGGGAAATCTAATTTAGAAGAATCGCATGCGAGGTGTAAACACGTCGGGAACAGTGCGCATAAAGGGCGAGGTGCAGCTAAAGGTTAGAAAATCTAATTTAGAAAGAATCATATGCCAGGTGTATACGTGTCAAGAGCAGTACGCATAAAGGGCGAGGTGCACAGCGAGGCTATTAGAGTAACCGTCCCCGCAAGGGAGAATAAATCATACTAAATATACATCGGGCCGACAAGAGAACAATCTGTTCGGTCATTAATCATGGTAAATACTAAATTTTCTGATTCGATTGTCGGATACAAGAAAAAAATCGACATTTCTTCCTGTAATAATTAGATTATTCAAAAAGCATAGGAACATTTCCATGAAGAACTATAAACGAAAGAACTATAAATCCATATAAAGTTAATATGGACGTTATTAAAAGACGTTAAAGCAAAAGCAATAAAAATATTAAATAAAAGAACAACGTTCGTTCATTTACAGAAATTATTATAGTTCGTTGAATACTAAATGAAATATGGAGTTTGAAATGAATTGGAAGTTCCATTAAATGTTATTAAATGGAAATTAAGCGGATTAAAATTCAAACAATTAGTAGCTGCGAAAAGTCATGAAATACAAACGATTGCAAAATTAAAAGTGGTGGAACTTTCCTGGATCGATTGAAGCAACAAATAGTAAACAAGCTTCATCCCATTAAATGGAGTATCGAGTTAAAAATAAGGATCATATTAAATTCTGCCAAGCATGAATTAAGCACGTTGAAATTTAAAATAATCGTGGCTGGATAAACACATCAAATTCAAAAGAATACAAAATTAGAAAGATCAATTTTTTGTCCTTCCATTGACATTATCAAAAATGGATTCCCTACAATACGGAATACTGAGTTCAAAATGAAGATCTCATTAAAATCTATCGAACACGAATTAAGCATGTGGAAGCTTAAAACATCGTGGCTGTTCAAGCTGTCAAATTTAAAAGAATAAAAAGCTGAAAACATATTGAACTACTCGGGATGAAATAAGCATAAAATACTACAGAAATTATTATAATTGACCCAGTTAAATGGAACGTCGAGCCGAAAACGAAAATTAAATTAAATTGTATCAAACGTGAATTAAGCATATTAAATCATGAAAATCGTGGTCGCGCAAAGCCACGAGATGCAGAAGCACAAAAAGCTGAAAACACACATATTGAACTACTCTGAATTTTAAACGAGCATAAAATACCAAAGAAATGGTTATAATTGACCCAATTGAGTGGAACGTCGAGCCCACAACGAAAATTTCATTAAATTGTATCAAACGTGAATGAGGCGTATTAAATTTTGAAAATGGTGGTCGCGCAGCGAGTCAGAAGATGCGAAGAAATGAAAACTTGAAAGCTGATGGAACTTTTGCTGATTGATCGATGGCA
Organism: Lasioglossum figueresi; assembly: GCA_028455805.1. Classification (NCBI taxonomy): domain Eukaryota; kingdom Metazoa; phylum Arthropoda; class Insecta; order Hymenoptera; family Halictidae; genus Lasioglossum; species Lasioglossum figueresi. The sequence continues at coordinate 14,287,895 of CM052202.1, forward strand.
CCACTTGACGGGCAAGCGTGAAACAGCTCGGCCGAAGCGGAAAGGAAATACATTGGAGTGAAATTAATTGATGTTAGCGGAATTGCGATCCGAGGCCGAGGGATCGTGCGTGTCGCATGGTCGCGCGTTTACGCGGGAAATCGATTCGTGTTTGCGTACACGGACAGGACGTGCTCGTTACCTACTCGAAAGCTTAAATGGGACGCCATAGTGTTTGCAGGCCGGAGCGTAAACGTCGCTCCACCGGCGGAATTTACGACTGCATCGTGGACGAGATGCGCCGCACGCGGCTTTGAAAAAGCCACCTCTACCGCATCCAGGAGGTCGCTTTATTTTCAGAATGGTGGTCAAGGACGTCTTATGGGGGAACACCGAAGCAGGGAAAAGTGGATGCCGAAGCTGGGGATCACGCCGATCGGAGCGCATCATGTCTACTTAGTGGATCCAAGGAGGAAAATTATAAATAAGGCTGCGGAATCCTTGGTACGATAATAAGGAACCCTGGGCTAATATCATCCGCAATATTCGGATCGTGGGGTCGTATAGAAAAGTGAAAATGCCCTTTCAGTTTGTTACAAGCACACAGAAATCTAAAATTTTGTAGTTGTTTCAGAAGAAGTTGAGGGAAATAAAGATAACGATGAAATATTAAGGGACTGTCGCAAAGGCTGGGACAAGTTTTGTTTTTTGGCTATAAAATTTCATAGGATGAGAATTACGCTGGAAAGGTATGCGAGGTGTGGCAATTGAATAACGAGACTGGTGTGAGAAATGTGATTTAGTACAAATAAAGTTATATTTAACTTTTATCCTCTTCAACATACTCTCCTCCCCTATCTATACATCGCTGCATACATGTCTTCCGTTGTTCAAAACAATGCTGTAGACCATCAGCTGTCAGCCTCTTCAACAACTCCGCCGTTTTTGTTTTTATATGTTCAACATACTGAAAATGTGTTCCCTTCAATGAGCTTTTGACTTTTGGGAACAGGTAGAAGTCACACGGTGCGAGATCTAGCGAATACGGAGGATGATCAAGCACAGGAATGCGCTTGTCCGCTAAAACTGCTTTACAGATTGGGCATCGTGGGCTGGTGCGTTGTCCTGGTGCAGAATCCACGAGTCGTTCTTCCACAAATCTGGTCTTTTCTTCCTTACTCTTTTCCTCAGCTTGGTCAGGACTTCTTTGCAGTATTTCTGATTAACTGTTTGACCTTCAGGCACCCAGTCAGTCATGATAACATCCTTGATATCGAAAAAAAACGATCAGCATTGCCTTCAATTTTGACTTGCTCCTTCGCGCTGTTTTCATTCTTGGCGGTTCGGGCGTCTTCCAGTGCATCGATTGACGCTTTGTTTCTGGAAAATCCAGTACGAAATCTTTTTAATTTCATAAGTAATTCGAGGTTAATTCGCTGCTCGACTTTAACGTCAACCATGATCGTGGCACTGCAACGCAACAGTGACCTCTGCAATTAACGCTAGACAAGAAACAAAAGCAGACAGATAGACAAAACTACGAATGGATGTTCTGGAAGCATCCAAATCAACGACCTACTAATGACAACCTCGCCCGATGCTGTTGCGAGGGGGAAAGTGCCAGGTCTCGTTATTTAATTGCCACACCTCGTAGTTGCCAGCTATATTTTCGCTGCAGAAAGTACACTCGTCGAAATTTCTATAAAGTCACTGTGTTTTGTAATGAATTCTTATTATTATGCCATACCAATGAAAAATTTGTATTTGGTAGCATTTCGGGATTACATAAAGAAAGCATACACACCGATTTCAAAACATAAGTATAACATTTATCCATAAATGAAAACAAAAATATAATTTTACACAGAACAAACTGCGAAATTTCTATAATGTCACTTTCGTTTTACACGGATAAAGTTGAGATTAACGATTGTTTTTTTATTATTTCTATTTTAATATCTGGCGTAACCTCAATTTTTTTGAATTATAATAAATAGACGATTGGGCATCAACGAAACTAACTTCCACGCTTCATTCACCGCATCCCTTAGTTCGCTAATGAAGTTGTATTGTTTGCAGTTTTTATAAACTTGTCGCGCAATGATACCCCAAACATTTTCGATAGGGTTTATATCAGGGGAACAAGCAGGCCATGGCAAAACATTGATGTTTCTTTCAAGAAGCCACTGCGTTGTGTGCTTCGATGCGTGTACCGCAGCATTATCATGCTGACAAATAAAATTGTCCTCTTCAATATTTTCTGTAAAGGGTATTAGAACAATGTCTAACAAATCTGTATAATTTTCCGAATTCATTTTGTGATTTATGTAACACATTGGAGTTTTCTTGTCAGTTTTGAACGCAGCCTATATCATTAGGGAACCACCGCCAAAGTTACGACTCATTGGCACACTTTCTCATTTCTCAGATCATGCCAATAATATTTACAGTTATCAGGCCCATCCAAATTAAATTTTTTCCCAGTTGAAAAAATGATAGACTCCCACTCTTTCGCCCATGACATATGTACCCGTGCGAAATCAAGACGGGCCTATTTATGTATTTCTTTTAGGCCTGGTTTACGTTGCAATTTTGTCCACACAAATTGCCCAGAAGAATTTAAAAGTTGTTCCTGGAAGCTCCAATTCAGCTCGAAATTGTGCTGCATTTTTCCTTTCCTTAACCGCAGACCTCGTTAATAATAAATGTTGTCTCTTCGACAATTTTGTATTACCACCTGTAAAATTATTTTTTCCGTAATTTTCATGTAAATTGATATAATTATTAATCACAGTATACGAACGATTAATTTTCTTAGCAATTGCACGATTAGAGCAGCCCAAATTTTTATAAGCATCGGTCGATGCTTCTTCCTCAATTGTTAGCACTTTTCCTCTCGGCATTCCAATACACGTGAATCAAATGACAAGAAACAGGATTTCTATGACTTCTAAAACTAATACTTTTAGAATATTTTAAATTTTCTGTAGTTCTCTGCTCGGAATCCAGAGAAACGCTAAGTGACTTTATAGAAACTTCGCACTTGTGTTCTGCATCGCGCAGAAAAAAATCAAAACAAACGTAAATAGTGAACATAGCGGTCTAGAGTGCGTGGTCCCTCTATCCGAGTGTCAACAAGGCACGAGGCCAGATACGATAAATCAACAAAAATGGTGATATTTTTCAAATATCTATGAATACGAAGATGATTTTATAGAAATTTCGGCCACTGTATCATGGTAACGTTAACGTAAAAGAAGTTGTAGCCAATTTTCTGAAGACCATGTTTTCGGCAAAAAGTCTTGTCGTATCAAGATCCATTTATCATTGGATCCCCGTGGCAGAGGCACTAAAGTGCAGGTCTACCAATCTGAGGTCTCCTGGGTTCGAATCCCGGTGGGGAGGGTTCCGTCCATTAGTTGGTTCTGATTCTCCGTGTTCCAAATGGTTAAAAATGAATGAACGCCCGCCCCTCCCCACGCCACCTCTCTCTCTCTCTGTCAAATCCTGATCAAGAAAGAAAAGAAAAATTTCGGTAACAAATGTGGGTTCAATTTCTCAAAAAAGGAATCCTCCTTTACATAAGTAATTCCATTAAAGTGTCGCCAATTAAGACAAAAATAACCAAAATGGTTTCAAATAGGAATGAAAGATCTATTACGAAACAGAAGAGATGTAACGGAAAAGATGTCCACACGAATGCACAAATCTGAACTCAAGCTTCCCCTGCAAATAAAACAAGACCTCAGAAAACGAGAACTGGGTCAAGATCTGAATTAAAAAACTTTCAGATGGCTATCTATCCCTGATCGGAAACGTCAGAATGATCACACTTTCGTCGCGGTTGCGGGTCATAAATCAGCGGCTTACCGCGCTAATTCCGTCCACCTATTTTCGAAAGCTTTCACACCAGGATGAAACCCGAATCTGGGTCACTGTGTCAAATAATATTTTTATCAACTTATTTGACCAGAATGGCGAAACAGAAATTTTACAGTGAGGACAATGAAGGCAAGACCTGTGCAAAGTAGGAAGATCAATGTCGAAGAGTCGGATCATCGCTGAGAGTACAGCTGAAAAGTAACATAGTCTGATCAATATATGTATATATACAATATATATTTAATTACAATTCTTCTGAACAGAATCCCCATCGATCTTTACAAAGTACGAGGATCGATATCGCATCGAGGAGAAGCGTTCGTGGCGGAATTGGTCGAATTGTTTTGCGGGAAGCAAGCGGCCCGCGAACGCCCGACATAATTTCTATCGGTTTCCGTCGGCAAAGTTACTTTCGACAACGAACGGCGAGAGCCAACCGAGCGCCGCCTCGATCCGGAAGCAGAATAATTATTTCACTGTCCGTGCCGTACCACGGCCGCCTAGACTCGTCGGAATCCATTAACGATCGGCGGGCTTCTCGTTAACAAGATTGTCGACGGAAAGTCGATAGTTAATTACGCAAATGAAGGGATCTCGTTAAGGGTCCGGCAACGACCGTCCTCGATCCGGACCGAACCGCAATCGATCGGGAAACCGTGTTCCTAACGTCGATCGATTTTGTTTGTCGTAACCGTGTCCGTGTTAATTACTCCCCCCTTTATTAACCCCTGCCGGCGGCAAGAAATTGATTGAGAACAGCGGATCGTCGATCCGCAGAACCATGGAACACCACTAAACGCGGCTTTCGAGTGTCCCAATTTTTCTCGCAAACCAGATCCTCGTCCTCGAATCTGTCCACATTCGTTAGCGGGTCCCTGAGAACAAGTTCGAACGCCGCAATTACTGTGCTGGGCGTTTTCAAACCGTTTGCAGTAGGACGGAGACTGCAAATCCCAAATTATCCTAATCCTTCTGTCAATGATCCAATACCTGCTTTCGATTTGTCTGTAATATTTTTTATATGTTCTCGTTGATCATGTTGTTGTTAGACTACGGATCTTTATGCAAAATAAAACTGTTCTTCATCAATTACAAGTTACTCGAACCAATAAGAATTTGTTCCTTCCTTTAATACCGTTGGTAGGACAAATGTAATGTATCGGCACTCGTCGATTTTATTAATGTTTCTGCTGTTTAAAATTACAGCTGCCCATTTATGTTATATATGTATCAAATCCGTAGTTATTATAAATTTTTTTCTTTGCTCTTTCTTAATTTTAAACGTAAATGTGTACGCTGAGACTATGAAGTTTAATGACGACAATCTTATCGAACATCATGGAATATTTTGGAATAATTCAGATTGATAAATTTGTATGAATCTCGTAAAACATTCTTGATTGAATGCAATTTCTACGATCGATGAGACCGAAAATTCTGGGATTAAAATAGCTTTGAGTTCAAATGGCAAACCTCCTGGTTGCCCAGAAACCGATTAAAAGTATAAAACAAGGAGTTGTCGGTTTCTGTGCCGAGGAATAAAAAAATCATGAATCGTTTCAGACTCCGAGCCACTTCTTCATGCCCCAATTTCTGCGTGAATCGTTTTCACACTCCCAAAATAAATGCACTAAATTGCACTTTCTCTCATTTATAGAACGTTCAGAGTTGAATTAAATGTTGCCGTCGAAACAGCTTCCAGTTGCAAAGAGTTGCCAATCACTGTACCAAGTAACAAAAAGCTCGAATCATTCCAGATTCCAAACCAAATGACAAGCTACTCGAAATGAACGTACTATATTTCACTTTCTCTCATTTATGGAACGTTCAGAGTTGAATTAAATTTCTGGGATTGACGCGAGCGAAAATGTTTGGTGTCGAAACAGCTTCGACTGCAAAGTGTTAATCTTCTCTCTTACGAAGAAATCAATCAATTGAAAACTAAAATCAAGGAGTTGCCAATCACTGTACCAAGTAACGAAAAGCCCCAATAATTCCAAATTCCGAATCGCGTCGCAAGCCCCTCAAAATAAACGCACTAAATTACACTTTCTCTCATTTATTGAACGTTCAGAGTTAATCTTCTACCTTACCTAGGGCTGCCATCCGTCCGGGTATCCCCGGATTTGTCATACTGGGGATTTTGTGCATAGATGAAAACAATGAGTAGCTGCAATTTAAAACAGTTGAGAGAATAAAACAACTTAAGGTTGTCAATATACCATTTTCAGCTTCATAAAAATATGAAAGAAAAGAAACGATTTGTAGTTGGCTTCTGTGACTTACAATAGTTCACAAAAAAAATTTTGCATAAAGATCCGCATAATTAGGGTTGCCATCCGTCCGGTTTCCCCCCGATTTGTCCTACTTTGTAGCGTGTCCGGGAGGATTTTCATTGAGGGTTCAGGTTTTTCGATGTTACTCGCTCACACTTGCTGCACTAGGATCATTCTACGCGAAATCGGACACTTTTTGGAGTTCTGTTTCGGATGTCGTTCAAATTTGAATATGCTGTAGTCTCTTTAGTGATCAATGAACGAATCTCAAAGTATTTTTCGATATTAAAATTGTTAATGCTTTCGACGCAAGGGTTTAATCATTTCTTACTTAATTTTTAAAGCCAGTTTGCAAATTACTAAAGTAATTCCGACGTTTCGATATATTTTAAAAATCATCTTCAAGGGTTACTGTTTACCTCAGTGTCTCGATAACCGGTGTGCACTCAACAAGTATTACAGTGTCACGTCGAATTTATTAATGTTCATCGCAAAGCTAGCGAATAGTTTTATTACCAGCATTTTTCCCGTTCTCCGTTATGTATTCTTAAATTTCAAAATATTCTTAATTTGTTAAAAAAATTTCACAGACGCAATTCTAGTAGCCGTTGAAGATGATCTGAACGTACATCGAAACGTCGGAATTATAATATTGGGTTGTTCGGAAAGTAATTTCGTTTTTTTTTGTGAAAATGAAAGACAATTTTCGTATAACGAACAAATATTTTATTAAATTATATATTGGCCATTCTGGTCCAATACCATTTGCCATCTTTCTGGTAGCAGCATGATTCCAGGCTCATAAAATTTTTGGTCTTTACTGGCAAAAAACTGATCGAGGTGGTTTTTGACCTCCTCGTTTGAAGCGAAGGTTTTACCGTCTAAAAAATTTTGCAGTGAACGGAACAAATAATAATCCGAAGGTGCCAGATCTGGAGAATATGGTGGGAGTAGCATTGTATCCCATTTAAGCTGTAAAAGCTTTTAGCAAGTGACCAAACTTGTATGAGGTCTCCCATTATCTTGGTGGAACACTACACCTTTTCTGTTGATTAATTCTGGCCTTTTCTGTTGAAGTGCATCATTCAGTTTGTCCAGCTGATGACAGTAGACTTCCGAATTAAAAAAAGAACAAAAAAAAAATTTGCAAACCAGTTCTGGCACTGGCGTACCGTCAACACATCTTCTCCATACCCATCGGTTAATTTTTTTCTGGCTTGAATAGTATTTTTACCTTTTCTATAGTAAAGAAGTAAAATATGACGAGAATGCTGCTTATTGCTCTCCATCTTTAAAAGGGCACCATCCAAAAACTACAGCGTAGAATCAATTGGACTTTTTCACACACAAGCCTTGCTATATCAGCTCTCAAAACGTATAATGATTATGCGGCTTAAGTGTGAAGTTGGGTGCAAAAAAATATAATTAAATCCTCTGTCGGGAAAAAACGAAATTACTTTCCGAACAACCCAGTACTTTAGTAATTTGCAAAATGGCTTTGTGAATTAAGTAACAAATTATCGAATCCTTGCGCCGAAAGCATTAACAATTTTATTAACAATGAATGCGATCGATAGAAACCTATAATTATTTTTCGATATCTTAAAAATTGTTGATATTACAGACGTGTAAAAAAGATTGTCACCCTTGTTTCATTTAATATAATTATGTCACTAGAACTAACAAACAAAGGAAAAGTCCGGGTTTTTATGGCGTTCGTCCTGGGTTCGCAATTATATAGATGGCAACCCTACCGTTATCCAAAAACGATTAAAAACTAGGAAATAGGGAGTCGGCAATCACTATTTCATGCAGTAAAAACGCTGCAATCGTGCTAGAGTCAAAACCACATCCTGAAGCCCCAATTTCCACATGAATCGAGTTCTCTCACCTCAAAATTAGTTCAGCCGCAGCGTCGAAAAAATCAAAGAGTGAAAATAGGCGGGTCGGAAAAAGGGTGGAAAAATCAAAGCAAATCGACAAAGGGGCGTAATTTCCATCGTGCCTGGGCGCCGAGCCACCGGAAAGGATTAAGGGGCGAAGCCGAGATGGAGGGTTAAATCGTCGAAACGCGTCGGAGCACAAAGGGGACGAGTGAAAGCCTGTGTTCCCGTAAACAGAGAGTGGCGAGATCGACGAACCGGTCGATGTGGCGGGGGTTGAAACAGTCGAAAGTGTCTTCATCGCGGGGCACAAAGCGTCTCTCAGAATAAAATGCCATGATTAAAAACTCTCGCCTGGCTCTCGGACACGTGTTTGTACACATGCACGCTCGCCGAGCCTCTTTCCCGCATTGTGCCAGCTTTTCAGCGCCGACGTCAACACCCCCGCC
>CM052202.1:14302517-14321818 GCA_028455805.1 Lasioglossum figueresi
ATTGCTTAAAGTCCATAGGTAACTGTGAGATATTTTAAAATATTTGGAAAATTAGGCTGAAACTCTACAAGTTCAAAGATAGAGGGATTTAGCTTCACCAAATTTTTTGTCTCTATTTTTAGCATTGTGTGATACTTGAATATTGTATCATCACGAAGATACCAATAATTTCGATCCAATAGAAAGCCTAACTGCTTTCAAGTGCTTGTCAATAAATGCTCGTGCTCCCACACAATTAAATTGACGGATTCGAAGAGAAATAATGGAAGAATCATTTTCACAAGAAATAAAGAGAGTCTATAACATCTACAAATGTTCCAACATTGTATTTTTTCAACTGACACAATTGACACTTTTTCCCAAGCAAACATCACGAATCACTGCTTTCCCCTGCACTCGAATCACAGTCCGCGGAGCAGGACAAACCGAGTATCAGGTAAAACAGAACACGTTGCAACATTAATGGCCATAACGGAGCAGTGTTTTCACAGGGAAAAGCTCGATGCCGTTCAATTACGGTGTCGCGATACAGAACGATAGCTTTCGCTGTTATTGTTGCGTCGTTACGTGACGAAGCAGTGGCGTCAATTAGCTTTTAGTCCCAAGGCAACTGCGTCATTAATAGATCGCGGATTTTATGCAGTTGTGATTGAAAATTGTGTTGTTCCAATCGTTATACTGATTAACCCCTTGCATAACCAACCGTAATACATTTCAAGTATCCAATCACCGTATATGTACAAATAAATACAAATGAAAGAACAATTGTGCACATTAAGAAAAAATGAAGTAGTCTGAACAAAAGTACATTTGCTTCAAAGAATTAAAAAAAATTTGAAATGTATTACTTGTAGCTAATAACTAGTTCCTGTCTTTCGCTGTTAATCCTTATTTTTCACAAATATTTTCAATATTTACAAATATTTCTCGTCATTAAAACGAGTTCCTCTGTAAAAAAAACTAAACAAAAACGATGTGTTCCCTGGAACATTGGCCTTGGAAATGATTGACAATTATATAATGTTAATATGAATGGAGAAACACCAATTTTCCCGTGAACGTCTGCTGCGATGGCCTGAATTCAAGGTAAAAGATTAAAATTCCGGATCTTTGGCTTTTTCATTCGAGTTTCCGAATCCTCGTGCACCGGTTCCTATGCTAAAATTCGAAGTTGCCCGCGCGTTAAACAACGAACTTCTGCGAAACTTTATCGAATCCTTCCCAGACCCGACGTTTTCCCCGGTGGGCCCGTAAAACCTTCGAAATTCCTTCGTTCTCGAGTCGACTTTCGACGTCCACGCCGTCGATATTAACGACCGGAAGTGGGGCCGACGTCGACGCGAAGTTGCCATGGAGTTTCAGCTCTTTAGAGCCTCGGGACTTCCGCAGTTCCCTCATTTCGACTCGGGAAATGTTTGTTCAAGTGAGAAAAGCGGCGTTTTCGAGACCCCGTTCGCTATTCTCTGAGCCACACAGCCCCATTACGCTCTGCTTCCAATTTACAGAGCTGTATTACCCCGTAGACACCTTGGGAATACGGTTTGCCAGTTTTTCGAGACCGGATTATTTGCGTAAAGTCGAATTTGAAAACCTTCTTTAGCTACTAGAAGCCATATGTGCCAATTACTTGAATATTCAGTGAAGAATTCAAATATTTACTCGATATCGTCTCAGGCTATACTCAGTGTAGGCAGCACTTTGAAGGGTCTGTAACAAAATGTTCGTGTCAAACAATTCATTTTTTAATAAAGTGCTATATTCTCGGTAAATATTTACAGAAGGGGACCCATCTCCGATGACCTTGGCCTTGAAATATGTTGCCAAGGACAACATTCCAACTTTTTCCTATACATATACTCGTCGTTCGGGTTTAGTTTCCAAGATATTTGCAAACAAATTTTAAATAAATCGAGATTACGAGTACAGTTCATTCTGCAGAAATGCAGAACATTGTAAGCGTCTGCGATAGGTGAAGCCGCCCCCCCCCTTTTTTAAATAGAATGCAACGTTTTGTTATCTGTTTTCTAATAGCGGCTATTGAAACGAATCCAATGAAGTGCAACATGAAGGTCGTTGAAGGTCAGCAAAGGTCATTTATGATCAAAAAGGCGAAAAAACTTGCATTTACAGAAGGTGTTCAAAGTGATTTCGAGTAGTATTTCCTATCACTTCGGCACTTATCGAATCACATACTGTAACAATTTATTGTACAAACGTTTTGAATTGCACGCCGTGTAAATAAATCTGTAGCTCTCACTGAATTTTGTTGGCATTCTCCGTAAATGAGAAACATATCGGTTTGTTCTTCAAAAAAATGCATCGTTTACGATCGCTTGATTCGATGATACTAATCTTACCATTCTTATTAGCGATCTCCTGCGATATCGTCCAGAAGTGTTTATTTGACATTACCAGGTTTAGTTAATACGCTGAACGAGATATCCTGAACATTTTCACCCTACACGCCGTACAATTAAATACATTTGTACAATAAATTATTACAGCATGTGATTCGATTAGTGATGTGATAAGAAGATTGCAGCATTGCATCGATACAAGTAGAAATCACTTTGAACACCTTCTGTAAATGCAAGTTTTTTTCGCCTTTTTGATCATAAATGACCTTTGCTGACCTTCAAAGACCTTCATGTTGCATCTCGTTGGATTCGTCTCAATAGCCACTATCAGAAAACAGATAAGAAAATGTTGCGTTCTATTTAAAAAAAAACAAAGGTGACCTTCACATATCTGAAGCGACTCAGATTAGCGACTCAAGATTAACGCCACAATTCCCTGTTGTCTGATGCAACTTTTATTTCGAAAACTTTCATATTACTATCATACTTTCGGAGTCATTGTAGATGGCAATAGTTAGTGCATCGCCCGGTATATGCAGGGTGAGTCGGCAGGAACGGACCAAACTCCAGGAGTGGATTGTACACAGGAAAATAATTTTAAAAAACTCATATGTTACTATCCCATTTCATTTGTTTTCATTTTATAGCGTGATTACAATTAAACAAAATTTCATACATTAACATTTCGATTATCATAGTCTTATTTCAATAAATGTTTGAAAATACCGCCATTGACCTCTAAACATTTTCGGCTTCGTCTACGAAGTGCGGCTGTTGCTCTCCTGATTGAAAAAATAGAAATTAAAAAAAAAATAAAATGAAAATCGGATAAGAACATATGAGTTTTTTTACATTATTTTCCTGTGTACAATCCACTCCTGTAGTTTGGACCATTCCTCCCGACTCACCCTCTATATAAGGTGAAAGCACTGCGTGAATAATAGTAAATGCATCTCTCTCTTTTGTCCTTTATTAAATAGGAAGATCCTATGCGTGCAAATGCTGTTTGAAATTCTTACATTGTGTAACAAAGCTAACTTTTCTTTAACTAATTGTTTTATTCAAATTTTATAGAAATTTTTGAAAATTCAATAATTCTGTTAGAAGTTGACCACATGTTAGTTAACAGTCGACCACCTATAGGAAAGCCAGAAACACTAAAGGTGATTACTTTGATATCGTTTACTTGCAACGATTAGTACAAGTTACAAGTAAAAGGCGAATACAAATGATAAGAAGAATACCATATAAAATCTAATTTTGGAACAAGCTAGGCAAATGTTTCGCGGTTTGCTTGTTCTTCATTAATATGAGAAACTATGTTTATCTATTGCGCCATTTTCGAAAGATTATTAAATTGGTCAACTACCGATACCAGGTCGATTACTGGTGCTTTTACCTTATATATAAACAATGTACAGTAAAGTCGCGTTATTTCTCAGCGACCGCCTACCCAGAATTTGTCAAGTGCCTTCTCACTCCACTGACGGCCAACGCCGCAGGGCGGCGATGATTGATCTCGGCTCGGATATACAATATCGGTGTGAACTACTAATCCAATTACAAAACTTCATTATTTTTTTATTTTCTTTTTATGGGACTTTCACTAACTTCTTTCTGGCGCTTTCCTGATTAAAATAACACCAAACAAGATACAATTTGACCCATATTTACTGTACATGTGATGCATAACTTAGATACTCCATACCGTCAATTAAACCACTAAATACAATTGAAATTATATCGTGTTTAGTATCATTTTTATCAGAAAAATGCCAGAAATAAGCAGATGAAAGTCTAATAAAAAAATAAGTAATAATAAAAAGTTTTTCATTGGTATTACATTGTGTGAGGACATGCGGGTCTTTGAACTGTGCCGGAGGCGACATCGACACTCCCCGTCTCTTTCTTTTCTATACGCTGTCCTTCTTTGCGCCCAAAACTTTCATCGTCGGTTGATCCTCTAAATACAGTTGAAATTGTATCGTGTTAGGGGAATTTTAATCAGAAAAATGCCAGAAACAAGTTAGTGAAAGTCCCATAAAAAAATAATGGAATATAAAGAAGTTTTGTAATTAGATTAATAGTGTTTCACGCCGATACGCTTCGGCCGCGCGATCCTTATTTACATGCATTCCTTTTCTACGTTCGGCTTCGTTTGTACTCTCGGCGCGATCGGCGCGGTAGACGCAGTCATTAAAAGAATAGTCTCCCTACACGATATTTCTCCGTGCAGAACACGGCCGTTTGCAAAATAACGCGACTTTACTGTAACAATATATTATAGAATTTACTAATAAGTGGAATTGCTGTTGATTGGGTGTTTTTTTCGAGCGATCAACTCTGACGATTCTCACATTTAACAATATTAAATAATATAATATAATGTGATATTGTTTAATGTGAGGACCTTCTTCTCTGAAATACTGGGTGGGTGGGTGCGTGTGTGTGATATCGTCGCGTCACGTAATAATTAGTTGGTTGTTGGTTAGATTGGGCGACAGTAGGGGTGGGAGGGCTTGCTAATCTGCGTATCGACTCACTACATAGCAACCAAACGGCGCTCTTACCTGTCAAAAACACTGTAAATCGCTCAACTTTAAACGCTCATAATTTTTGAACCTTTTTTATTTATTTTTTTTTTAGGATAAGGCGGAACCGGTAGAACCCGGGGACAAGCCCCGGGGGGTGCCGTAAACCCCCTCACCCAAGGACACCCAAATTCTCGGGGTCCTTATTTCCCTCACTATTGGCAGCCTCATCCCTCCCGATCTGCTCTCCGCATACTAACAGGGTGAGGACAGCCTAGACCACTCCTGTTCTTGGCATTCACATAATTTTTGAACCATTGACTCTGCAGGACCGAAACTTAGATTTTTGAAAAAGGCAAAAATTCCTAGTATCGTTAAGCGAAACTTTACTTGTTTCTTTGCTAATATCTCGGGAACGAAGACCGAGCGACGGATGTATGTATAGGCAAAAGTTGTTCGGAATGTTGCCTTTGACAATATATTTCGAGGGCAACACGATCGGAGCTGAATCCCATTTTGTAAATATTTACCACATTTTCTTTCAGAGCCCATTTACCTTTCACAACAGTTTGAGGGGGTGGTTATGCGTTCGAGTGAAAGTGCTACTTTCGGAATATTTAGTAACCAACCGACTAAGTATAAATTTATGAAATTTTTAGGACATTTAGACAGTAATTTATAAATAGTCTAGAAAAATTTTCAGGGCAAACAATTAATTTCTTGTTAAGGTACTGCATTTCATTTCAGAGCCCATTACACTTCACAACAGTTTGAGAGCTGGTTACTCGTTACTTTCGGAATTTTTAGCAACAAAACGGCAGAGTATAAAATGACATTTAGACAGTACTTTAGCGTGTCTGTAGAAAAGTGTTCAGGTCAGACAATTCATTTTCCGACAATCTGTAACTTCTCCACTTCTTGCCAGACACAAAATTAATGTAATAAAATTACGAAACTGTCCCGACTGCAATTCCCTCGCGTTAATAAACAAGCAATCGAGCGACAAACCGCGAATCAATGGCAGCAGAAACTCCGCTAAATATCCTCACGAACCCTCTCCAAAATCCCCTCGAAGACCACGCGTATCCGTCGAGCAATCGTGGGAGTGCAATTCGAAAATAATGGAATTTCCAAGGCAAATTTATGAAACATACGTCAAACAAGCTCGGTACGTTCTCCATTTTTCGAGGCGGTACTTACGGGTAAATCGCAGGTGCTTGTCGTCGGCTAAAATTGCCGAGACGGAATTCGTCATTCGGATACAGAGGCACGCGGCGAACTATTTGCGCGTGTTACCAAATATTCCCACGTTTACCCGGGAATTTACACTGCTCGGAACATGAAGAATTCAAAGGCGAACGCGAGCGGCACGCCGTTAATTATGCATCGAGCCTCTTTACGAGCGACAAACGTTCCCTACCTAAATATTAACGTGCTAATCGCGGGCTTGATTACCAGAATATTTATCCTCCGGGGAAAACCGGCCGATCGACTTGCTTCTCTTTCACTTATTACTCGACCGAGCACGAGCACGTTTATAACCTCGAATAACCCGCGAAACGATGTGTAGATACACATTCTAATTTATGAGAGAAAGTCGGGCGAAATGGTTCTTCTTTGGGAATTTTTGTGGCCAAATTTTCAAAGAACTGTTCAGCTCAAACAATTCATTTTTTAAATAAGATCTAGCATTTACTACGAGAGCCTGTTTTTCTTTCATAGCTGATTAAGGGGTTAAGCATTCGTGTATAAAAGAGGCTGTCTTTGGAAATTTCTAGGGAATTGAAATTCTTTTTACTTCTAGAACATTTAGACAATAGTTTGAAGAGTCTGTAGAAAAATATTCAGTCGAAAATATTCATTTGTTCAGAAATTATAACATCTACAAAGGAGTTGGTTATTCATTTGGGAAAAGGGACCCTCCGTAACAATTTTTATTTGCTAAACGACTGAATATGAATTTACGTACGTTCATCTACACTTACACAATAATTTACAGAATGTACAGAAAATTGTTCAGCCCGGAAGGTTCATTTTTTAATAAAGTACAAACGATTTCTCCGAGAGCCCCATTTTTAAATTGAAAAGTTGTGGTTCCACTTCGACTACAGGTTATAAGCAATTCTAAAATTGCTAAGAACTTAGAAAGAAGATCAGTCTTATGACACCCGACTCCATAGTCAATTTCCGTCGACGATAAAGCCGCGAGAAAAGTTCTCGAACACCTCCGATCCCCGAAATTCCCATAAATTGCGAGTTTTCAATTTCGTCGAGCGTCGCGCGTTATTTGATCTTCAAAGTCTTCGCACCGGTGAAATCGCAAGAGTTCATAGCTCGGATGTGTTAATTAAACTTGTCGCGCGTTTAAGCCGGCGATGTCGGTGTCCTAACTGTGTCAGGTGTTATTAGAGCTTCAGCTGTACCGGGTGTTCGCGAATTTCCGCGCTGGAAACCGCGTTTCCGTCGGAAACGACGAGATCCTGGTGTTCCGGAGCGATTTGACGAAGAATTCGTTTCCGGACGACGTGCCACGTAAAATAGTAGCCACGATGCGTCTTTCGCGGTTTCCTGCACATTTTTCTCGACTGGTGCAGCCGGCGGAATTTCGACCGTGGTGGCGCTATCAATTTTTTAGCGGGCGCAGTTGTTCGTAGACGTGGAAAACCGCCTGTTATTTATTTATTGCCGCGGCCCGTGTGCGCGACGCTTGGAAACATTTGACCGGACACTAATTGTAAGTTCGAGATGTATAATTCTCTGGCAGAATGCGAAACGAACTTCCCCTCGGACTCGACCGCCGCATGAATTATAGACGACGCCGTCTAAAACGGACCG
This sequence comes from Lasioglossum figueresi, assembly GCA_028455805.1. Lineage (NCBI taxonomy): Eukaryota > Metazoa > Arthropoda > Insecta > Hymenoptera > Halictidae > Lasioglossum > Lasioglossum figueresi. Next base: position 14,310,241 of record CM052202.1, read on the forward strand.
GTCTCTCCCTTTCGGAGGCATTCCGTATTTTTACCCGGCTCTATCGCGGTCACCAACGGCTGAAAATACGCCGGCGATCTTCCTGTCTACTCCAAGGGCCGGTTCCGACGGTAATTAACGAGGTCGCGAATTCACCGCAGACATCGGACCCGAAAACCGCCGATTTTTACCCGAACGGCCACTCTCTTCGCCTTAGACCCCATTCGACTAATAATTTTCTAACATACAGACAACCAGAAACGTCATTACAAAATTGTATAACGATTAATTAATTGATCAATGTTTTCGAAGTCGTTACAAACGTACAAAGACTTTTAGAATTTTATTTTGGGAAAATAGAAAAGCTAATCAAAAAATGATCATAAGAGTTCTTCGAAGACTTCGATCCCGAATATCGCCGATTTTTACCCGAACAGCCACTCTCTTTGCCTCAGACCCCATTCTACTGATCATTTCCTAACATACAGATAACCAGAAACGTCATTACGAGACTGCGGATCTTTATGCAAAATAAAAATTGTCTGCGTTGATTACAAGCAAGAGAAAAACTAAATCGAATGTTATTTCTTCCTTTAATGATTTCAATACAGGAGAAATTGTATGTCTATTGACGTTTTCAATTTTTTAAATTATTCAATAATTTTGAATTTCATCTTTTCAATTTTGCTATAAATTCATAAAGATCCGCAGGCTAGTAATTACCAAATTGTATAACGATTAATTAATTCGTCGGTTTCGTTTAAAGTCCTTAAGGCGGTAGACTTATTTTCAGGATTGTAAGGATGCGGGATTCGCGTTCTGATTTCTCGATAATACAAAAATGGGGTATTCTAGTAGTCAAAAACGCTAGATAAAAGATCGATCTAGGGCGCTATCGCCCTCAAAAGTCTTATTTTTCCGTTTACGTGGCGTAATTTACTTTATTCTGAAGTATACAACTGGGCATGTAGGTATTCTCATAGCCTCGTAAACAAAAAATAGGACTTTCGAGTGCGATAGCGCCCTAGATCGATCTTTTATCTAGCGTTTTTGACTACTAAAAACCCCCATTTTTGTATTATCAAGAAATGAGAAGGCGAATCCCGCATCCTTGCACTCCTGGAAAAAGTAGTCCTTCCCTTAAGGGTTGAATGAGACGACCAGAAGGACAAAGACTTTTAGAATTTTCTTTTGAAAGGAGCGAAGAACTGAAGAATCGAATGAAAAACTGATGATAAGGGTTCTATTAGGTGAACATTAATTCTCACTTTGAACTCGTCGATGGCTTCCCTGAGGTCCTCGTCGGAGTATCCCTTCATGGCCTTGGTGGCTACCGGTCCCATGTAGTTGTTAACAACGGCGAATTCCATCAGCGAGAGGAACACGAACACGCTGCACGAGGACATCCACACGTCGATGGCCTTCACGTACGAAACCGGCGGCAGTGATTGCTGAGACTGCGTGTTCTGAGTCGCTACGGGAAAACGGAATCGTTTCTCGGTAAATGGCTGGCCATAGTGTGGCTGGTCATGGTGTTCGTTCGTTCGTCAGGTTCTTCGATTCGCATGCGAAATCGCTCTGACCTGTGCTAATATTGAATCGTCGTCCCACGGTTCACCGGATCTCTCTCTCTCTCTCTCTCTCTCTCTCTCTCTCTCTCTACGTCTTATTTACTTTCAGTTGCGTCACGACCGCATTGCTGTTCCCGCTGACTACTAACTTACTCTAAACGCAACTTCTGAATTGACTGTCCAGTCTGTTTTCCATCCTCTGCAAGGAAGAGTGTTCGAGGACCTTGGACTAGATAGTTTGTTGAAGAGCTGCTTCAATTTTAGCAAGGCGGATGCTTTTCATGATTTTATGGCAGCCATGCCTCGGTATATTACATATTTGTTGAACTACTTCTTCGAATTGAATGTTGAGCTTCTTATTGAATCCGATACTTCGCAATTCGAACTAGAAATTGGAAAATGTTAAATTTAGATTGTTTGTAACTCTGGCTTCAAATAGACCCAAATCCTGCAATCCGAACGATAGCAATTTTCCTTACTAGTAGACTGCAGATTTTCTGGATTTATAGGAAAAATGTGTGAAACATAAAACAGAGATGGTGTGAAAAGAATTTCGGAGTATTGTTACAGTAACTTCAATTTATTGAAACCATTCGAAGGAGAAATACATTTTTATGTAGCTACGATTTCTTATCACTGATGCATAAAAATCTTATTTTCCACGAGGATCTCAACGATATGTGCCCATAATTACGAACGTGGGCTAGGTGAAAATGAAAAGAAATGAGTTTATCAGTTATTTCACATCACATTATTTTAAACTAAATTAATTTAATGTAATTTTTACGATATTGTCACAAAAATGAACCGTTAGATAGCGCTTGTTATTTCAACGATATATGGAATTCATTTATTGTTAATATCCTTTTCCTTTAAATGTCTCGAAGCAAGAAATATATGACTTACACCACTTTCATAATTACGGACACATATATTAATTTAACAAAAGAAATGATGGAAAGCATCAATTGGCAATCTCTTAATAAAACTACTATGGTAAAATTCCATTAACCGCCTAAACACGGATATTATCAATTTCTTTCAAAACTGAAATAAAATTCTATTATGTTCTGGTCGGTACGTGGACATTGAAAAATACATAAGCATACACTGAACATAAAATTCGTATTCTTTTAAAGAAATTACGGATAACAGTTATAATAAAACTGTAACCGTAAAATAAATCGTAGTGCAAGGAGTTAACGAGGTATCAAGACACAATGTGCTCAGCACTTCCTTACAGAGGATGCAAACGAGCACCGATCGGTGCACCCTCGACCCCAGGCTCGCATTTACAAAAACCCTGGCAGTCGCATCTCTCCAATACACCTTTCAGAAGACAGTCCATCTGGAACCATTGAATTTGACTCGTTTTCCTTCCACTCCGAGCCTTTTTACACCGTGTCCTATTTGCTATGGAGCAGCCTGTACACGGTTCGCATGAATGGGACACGCGCAGCCACGCGGGATACAATGACGGAGCGAGTCAATAGAGAGGTAAAGGAAGAAAGACAGGAAGCAAAGGAGTGAGAGGGAGCGATGGGGTGAAGGGGGGAGGGGACGGGTTCCTTGAAACCGATCAAAAGACACCTCGTTATCCCGTCTCGTCTCGAAAAACGAAACGACGTCCTCTTCCCGGTCGCCCCTCCCATCTCTCTTCCGATTGAAGAACAGCTGGGACCGCCCCCGAAATGGCTTGCCCGTTTCCAGAATGCAGTTGCAGTGACGACAACCTTACCGAGGGTCAGCAGTGACGTCATGCCGGAGGGTGACCCGGGGATCGCCGCGGGTTTGATCCAGATCGCGCGATCCAGGACATGAACGGGGCGACGGTGTCTGTGCGTGTTCCCATGCATCCGAACGCGTGCATGTGCAATAATGTACGTATGTGTGGAACAGGTGATAGACCGGACGACCGTGATTTAATCACCTAAATCAGGCTATCTAAACACACTATAAAGTGTTCTTAACACACCGACCTCCCTCCCCTCCAACTCCCCGGCCTAAACATCCTTGACTCGATTTCTGGCTCGGTGAATCTTTGCCCGTGATAGGCCTCGGAAAATAACCTCTCCGAGCCACTTGTGAAATTGAACCCTTCCACGCTGTTCAAACATGTTGAAAGACATGATCCCAGGATCATAATTCATCTACTTTTCTGCTTTACACTTCAACGCCTCGGAAGTTTCATAATAATTGAGCAATTGGTTTGATGCAATACACGTAGGATAGATGTAACTAGATGGTGATCGCTTGTTTAATATTGTTGCGTTTTGGACATCCTAATTTTGAACATGGGATACGTTAACCCCTTGTCGTACTTTGACGAGTCTGACTCGTGGTGAAAATTTCAGGCCAAACGTAAACATTACGAGTCAGGCTCGTAGTCGTAATATCATGTCAAACATAAATATCAACACGTCTCCGCCGCTTCGGATCTTTTCGCGAACATTTCTGGGCACCGTTTGGGCCCGAATTCTTCCGAGTTATAGGGTACGGTAAGGGGTTAATATATTCATTTAAAATATTTTAAAACAAAGGATCAGAAAGTATTTGAACACATCTTCGATTCACGGAAAATTGTCGACGTTCTAGCTGTGATAATTTCGTTTAAAAATTTATGGTAATTATTTAGAAAGAGGTACTCCTCTCCGATTTCGATGAAATGTAAATACGTTATGCAGCTACACATTTTGAACAACTTTTTCCTTCAACATATGAGGGGGTTTCTTTCAGTTTTCGAGATATTCGCAAAAAACTATTGCTATGTAGTGCTGAATTGAATTTTCTATTTCTTTTCTATTTTCTTTTTCTATTTCTATTTCTATTTTTGTAAACACGCTGTGGAGATCAGAAAGAAAACAGAGTTTCACTCTGGTCATACATATACATAAGATGACCTTTCAATTTTGAGAGACTACTTCTGAATTTTCGTATGCGTGGTCGGACCCCTCTCCGCGCTCTCTCACGACCTAACGACAACTCACTCTATTCGCATAATCTTTGCATTGTAGCTGTTATCCAGAATTTGAACTAGTAATATAAATTACTGTGAGTTGTGGTTAGATCGTGGGAGCGGGTGGACAGGACCACGCATACGAAAATTCAGGAGTAGTTTCTCAAAATTGAAACCACATCTATATCTATAAAAACGCTGTCCTGACTCACTCACTCATCAACGCCCAGGCTAAACCGTTGGACATAGATAGCTGAAATTTGGCACAGAGGTTTCCTTTACGATCTATACAAGGGATAAGAAAGGATATTTCGAAATTCAACCGCTAAGAGGGTGAAAAGGGGTTGCAGCGTTTGTACGAGGAATATTTCGTTCGTGGTCGGATTTACTTGAAACTTGGTCTTAATGTTCATCGATACAATTATCTGGCTTTAAAGTTGTCTTATTTCCGTAAATGTATCTGGAAACTAATATGCAATTATGTAATTATTATCTTATCGCTAAACCGTTACTTCGAAGTTAACCGTCAGAGAGATCTACAGAGCAACGCGAAAAGCGAAATGGAATTGAACGGCATAGATTATCATCGATCGGTAGAAACCAATAGCCCCAAATATGTTTCGGGACAATTTTGTAACGTTTACGTCTCGAGGAGCGAAACTACCCACACCGCGACCGCCGCACAGTGGGCTGGATCGAAAAATTTAGTGACACTTCACGAAAAAACAGACCTTCTCATATTGATTTCTAATAAATGTGTATCGCTTCCTAAATGTCCATCAACATCGAAGCTGAAAAAATTAATGTTTGTCCACAAAAACTATAGTTAATATAAATTCACAAAGATAGACATTTGGGATGCAGTATTTTTCAGCGAAAAATTGCTTCTTTTCATCGAGGTGTCCTGATTACCCTATTTAATATTTCTTCTGGCTCTTTTGTGCAAATGAGAAACAGTCCTTTGGGGTAACAATTAACGCTGTTAGTTGAGGATGTTTGCTCGCAATCTATTAAAAATTAATGTTTAATAAAATGAATAAAATCTATATGCTTTCTTAAATTTTGCAAGGTATATCTTTTAATGGACCTAATTGGACCTCGTCGGACAAATTAGATCATTTTCTGTAGACCTTCCTCTACGTATCCGCACAAAAGTCACGTCCGACCCGATCCGACTATAGCAACTCGCATATAGTAATACATAAGTAATTAAATACCATCGAAATATAAATATTTTTGCAATTGCATTAAACGTTCGTACCTACCTAAAAGAAGTATGTAATTTTTAACAATAATATAATTAATCTATTAATTTTATTGTGTTAAAAATATAACGAACGGTAATAATATAACTTGACTAATAGTTTCCAAGTTTTTATTTAGCGTGTATCACTGTTTTTGGGTAAGTGTATCTATCATTGAATCATAGTTAACAATTAAGAGACTCTTCTAGCGAACTGTTTAGATTATCGAGTCGCGAGATGTTTATGTTAGCTGCAGATAAGGTTTCGACTAAGGTTCACCTTCAAACAAAATCTTTGGAGAGATCAACAGTGATCCATATTGAGAGAACTTTTACACATATAGACGTTTTGTTTTAGTTTTTTTTAAAATTGATGTACTATTGATTAAAAGGTTCCACGTGATTTTACAGGTCATTTCCTGTCCACATAAAATAAACCACGAAAAATTACGAAAGTATACATTAGATACAGCGGAACATTACGTTAAAAATTATGGGTGGTACTATATGCCAGCTTCTGTACACAAACTGCTCATGCATAGGGCAGATATTGTAAAATATGCCTTAGCACCAATTGGCCAACTTAGCGAAGAAGCACAAGAAACTCGACACAAAGATTCTACGAAATTTAGGAGCAGAAATAGTAGGAAAACTTCAAGAACAAATACAAATAACGACATATTTTACAGACTACCGTTAACTTCCGATCCGTTGTTTTCAATGTTAAGGATCAAGTCAGTTAAAAAAAAGGTGAAAACCTTACATCCCGAAGCAGTAGAATTGTTAATTTAATCATCTATGCAGATAAAGTGGTAAGTTAATTAGATTACATTTTATATCTGACAATATTTGTTGAATGTAATAATTACATGTATGAAATGTAAATATAAAATACATATTCGGTAAGTCAAAAATAGTTTGAAAGACTATACTTAAACAATTTTATTTTAGTAAAAAATATCAATGAAAATTAATTAAAAATTATTGTTTAACAAAATAGAACAATTTTTATTTGTCTGCAGTTAAAATTGACTATTTTAAAATGAATTTTAGAGCAAATTTCATTCCGATATCTCTTATGGTTCAAGAGTTGTAACAAGATGTCACTAAATTTTTCGATCCAGCCCACTGTGCGCCGCGAGAGGGCCACGTCGACGAAAGAGATACTTTAAGTATAAACCAAATAGTCATAACCCATAGGTACGTTGTAGCTTTTCAAGAATCAACTTTTTATAAATTCAATTCAAACTTATATTTGACAAATGCGGTAAAATGGTGCAAATAAGTCTAAAAATCGATATGGGTGTCGTTACTGAGGTTTCTTGGGACGTTAATTACAAAAATGGCATCAATTTTTAAATCTAAGATGGCGACATGACATCAAATTAAAATTATATAGGGGAGAATGGAGGGTTGAAAGGTTTTATTTTCCGAGGGCATTAAACGGTTTCCCGTGCGAGCGAAGCCGCGGGGAAAAGCTAGTCTTATATACATATAACCAGAGTCAGGCCCTGTTTTCTTTCTGAAGTCCACAACGTGTTTACAAAATCAGTAAACACACGTCGCGCCGGATTAGGCTTACGTTGCCATAGAGCGTGCACGAATATGTAAAATTTAATTCAGTACCAGCAATAGTTTATTGCGAATATCTCGAATAAGATACCCCCTCATATGTAAAAAGGAAAAATGGTTCAAAATCTCGAAATCTATATCATATTTAAATTTCATCAAAATCGGAGAGGAGTACCTCTTTCTAAATAATTACTAAAATAATAAAGCTACGCCTTTTTCGCGATAAAAATGGCACAAAATTGTGAATAAATGCGGAGCTTTGTCTCCCAGAAAAGCCATTAGAAAACCATCTATCCCGCTCTATGTGTACCAGCGGTGTTAATTAGCACCCGGAGGGGTTGAAAGTGCAGTCTCGTAATTTTTGCGAGTTCGCGCGTGGCCCCGGCATTGAACATGGCTTGCAGCGAGAGAGAGAGTGAGAGAATAAGAGAAAGAGAGAAAGAGAGAAAGAGAGAGAGAGAGAGAGAGAGAGAGAGAGCTAGTAAGAGGTTCGTATTCGCAGGCGTCGGCTAATTAATTTTCTGAATTTACCGAGGGTGAGCAGCGAGGTGACGCCCAGGGTGACTCTGGCCGGGATCGCCTCGGGCTTGATCCAGAACGCGATCCAGGACATGACCACGATCAGGGCGGACGGTATGTACGTGTGGAACAGGTGATAGCCGAGCCGGCGCCGCAGATTGAACACGATCTGTATGCACGTGAAGTTCCCGGTGGAGTACTCGATCGTGCAGTCGGTCGTGTAATTGTTCGAGATGTCGAGTTGCGGCAGCTCGATCTCCGGGTTCACCACCAGCGGGTCCGTCATGTTCCAGATGAACACCAGGTCCTGAGTCGTGTGTGACACTGAAACCGAGAAAGCAATTTCACGCGTCACCACCCCGCACGGAAAACACCGGCACGCACGCGTTAATCCCTTAACTGAACGGTTTCGACGAAGTCCAAAGGGCTTTCGCTTTCCCTTTCGCGCTGAAGTCGTGTCGCGACGACGCAACAGAGACCTCGGAAATCCGATTCGGTCGGAGAATGCACCTCTAGAGACATTTGCGAATTTCGACTGCTGCTCTTGCGGATTTTGAGTCTTCCGTCGGGCACGATTCGGGATTTTCGGATTTACAGTTGTCTGCAGGGAGCTGCGTAAGTATATGTGGTAAGTAGACTGCGGATTTTAGGAATTATTGCGACACCGAATCGGTAACACACAAAATTGCTGTGAAGACAGAAAAATTTCAGAGGACCGTTAGTAGCTAGTTTTAATTTATTACAATTATTAAGAGGGAAAGTAAAATTTCATTCAGTTTCTGATTCTTATTAAATTTTTATACTGCAAACGAATCCGCAGTCTAATGATGATAAGTTGCTTACCGACATGCTCGATCGAGCAAGTTAATGGCAAATACCTCTGGCGAAATATTGGGTCGAATCAGTGTTCGGTTGCGAATATAAATGTGTTCTAATTGTGATAATTTAGTTGTGAGTCATTGCAAATGTAGATTACTGTGATTAAATACGAGGCATTCATATTCAACGATTTTAGAATTGATTGGTTGTAATTCTCAACTTTGTTATCCAATTTCAAGAGCCATCGTATTTAATCAAACAAGCAAAGTGAGTTCAAATTTATCGACTATATTTTCGTTGCTATTTCTAACTTGTTAAATATTCTATTAACTTATTAATCGTTGACTGTATTAACTGTATTAACTTCTGTCGTTTTTATTGACAGTGAAAATCTGAGATCGGGCACTCGACCGGTTTTGGTAAGTTTAATGTTAATAATGTACCTATTCTACAGGTGTACCTTTTACTGCGGCATTTTTTCCAATAAGATTAAAATACGTAAAAATATATTTTGACCTGAATAAGTATGTACAATTTAATGAAAATGTATCGTCGTTGATGGGTAAAACAAAATTGTCAATCGTTTTCATATTTTTATAATCTCAAGATTTGAAAAAAATTATTTATATCTCGATCACCTAAGGGCTGTTATTCACATGATTGTACATTATTTATATTGCTTTAAATTGCATAGGGAAAAGTCTTATTATTATTTAGATAGCTACTTCGATACAATAAATATATAAAAAGAAACTTCTCTCAGCATTACGTACATTAAAGTGAAGGATGAGCTCATTACTGCTGCACAGAATTCACTATGAATGTCCCTAATAATGCGGTGTGAATTGCACCTACGATGAGAAACGAGGTTCACTTCAGCGTAACGTTTTAGGTTCGGTACCAATTCGATACACGTAAATAGGTAGGATACGATTCTAAATAAAGAGTGTTATTGTAGATAAAATAAGAAGATATGGCCAAAAATTAAATCGAAAAGTAATGAAAGAAACAGTAACAAAAATGAAAAACAAAGTAAAGTGAAGTGCACGAAAAGATGTGCTGAAAATTGAAAATGCTCGCATCTATTATTATTTCATGATAAATTAAGAATAATATTAAAATAAAGTTTGATCGAAGCATGATGCCGCGGTAATCGATACAGTTACCCTACGTAAAATATCGAACACTCTCTGTCAGAATGTTTTCGAATAAAATGTATTATACAGACTTTGAAGCAGCCTAATTAGAAGCGAGCCAAATTCAGGGTAATATTTCGTAGGAACTGGCAACTACGGAAATTTGTCATAATTTCATCGCAGGGTGTATGCATTGGCGTAGATCAACGTTAACCAGGAATGGATACAAACGCGGTCCGACGCAACGGTCGGCCAGGAGCCCCGATTAAATCTGGCTTTAATGAATTCGCGTGGCCCGGATTTACCGTCGAAGAATTTATGGGAGCCTAGCCGCGGTGATATTTTGACAGGTGCGGCACAAACGTACGCGAGTCTCCCGCGTCTCCGCGGGTCGATCGATACTTACGGCTCTCGATCATCATCGAGCAAATCTGCGTGTCGTGCGGATACGACTCGAACTTCATCGCGCAAGACAGCACTAGAGTTAATCTGAAACAGATGATCATCCCATATCAATATCGCATCCTTTGTCAATCTGCAAACTTTTTTCTCAAAATCGCTATTATTTCAGCCCTATCAAAATTTTTCAATTAATTTCGAGCTCTCTTCTTCAACACATCTGATGTTTCCAATTTTTATTTTGCAAGTTGCCTTTTTATTTCTGGCGTGATTGCACGTTATATAACAATACGAACTATACGATCAGAGATTGCCCAGGTTATAACTTCGCAAATGTTCCACAAAATTGTTTCTAAATACTTTAATTATTTCTTTGAATATGATCGAATGTGCATGCAAAATGACTGCTTGAACGGCGCACGAGAAAATAAATAAGTATACCGCGGATCTTCATGCAAAATAAAAATTGTTTGCACAAATTACAAGCAAGGGGACCCAAGCAAAAGTCCTTCTTTTCGTTTAATAATTTTAACGAGCTGGAATGAATACATTAATATTTTCAAATATTTTTAGTCTGTCCACTGGTTTAATTGCACCCACTCGGTTTTCTCATAAATGCATAAAATCCTGCAGTCTAGAAATAAGTTTCTCCATAATGAGAATTGGTATGAATTAAATGCTAATGATCCGCTAAATGTCGCGGAACGTTCTCAATTTGGCGAGCATTATGTGAAGAGGACGGGATACATTGAGGATACGGGCGAGCTCGATGGGGAAATTGCATTTTTCATTAATCAAGGAGGACCCTTACTTTGACATGTAAAGCAGGGTCTTGTCGTGGTAGAGCCAGAGGTAATGGTTCGGTATCGACATCTCGTGAAAGGTGACCTTCTTCGCGTTCTTGAAGAAGCAGTCCGGCCTCCAGATATTGTGCAGCCAGTCCACGTCCAGTATCCTGTATTCCTCGGACATGTTCTCAGGAAGTCGGAGCCGAGAGTCCCGCCAGCTTTGAGCCAGGAATATGTCGGCGACGTACGTCTGAAACATGGTCGACTTTATCACTGCTTTCGTAGATGGTGCACCTGTCACTGGGCTGCGAATTTTATTTTCTTATTACTACAGCTTTCAATTTTTTGCACTCTATTTCTAAACTTCATTTCTCTAATATATTACATGGAGAATTTATTTTCTCATTTTGTAGGTGTAACTTCTATATTTCATTTTTCATTTCATTCTAGCTTTTATCCCTACATTGTATTCCTAGTTTCTATTTCTATCTTTCATCCATGGCTTTCCTACATTTGATTCAATAGATATTATTTTCTCTTGTTTTCGTGTAACTTTTACTTTTACATTTAATTCGTTTATTTTTGTTTGTGGCTTT
>CM052202.1:14321918-14350315 GCA_028455805.1 Lasioglossum figueresi
AATGTACTATACATCTTTTCTATTTGCCAATTGATCCCAACATTATTGAAGTTATTGCCTTAATTTTATAGATAAACTCTCATCTATCTAACCACCGACAACCTACAGTGCACTTGCCTGATCAAGAGTCATCTTGATTTCCCTTGTCCAATGTACTATACTTCTTTTCTATTCGCCATTGATCCCAACATTATTTAAATTATTGCTCTAATTTCATAGATGAACTTTCACCTCTCTAACCACTGACAACCTACATTGAACTTTCCTGATCATCAGTCATCTTGATTATTCTTGTCCAATGAACTATATTTCTTTTGTATTCGCCAATTGACCCCAACATTCTTGACATTATTGCTCTAATTTTATAGATGAACTATCATCTATCTAACCACTGACAACCTACATTGCACTTCCCTGATCATGAGTCATCTTGATCTTCTTGTCCAATGAATTATACTTCTTTTCTATTCGCCAATTGATCCCAACATTATTGAAATTATTGCCCTAATTTTATAGATGAACTCTCATCTATCTAACCACTGACAACCTACATTGCACTTGCCTGATCAACAGTCATCTTGATTTCCCTTGTCCAATGTACTATACTTCTTTTCTATTCGCCATTGATCCCAACATTATTGAAATTATTGCCCTAATTTTATAGATGAACTTTCACCTCTCTAACCACTGACAACCTACATTGAACTTTCCAGATCATCAGTCATCTTGATTTTTCTTGTCCAATGAACTATATTTCTTTTGTATTCGCCAATTGACCCCAACATTCTTGAGATTATTGCTCTAATTTTATAGATGAACTATCATCTATCTAACCACTGACAACCTACATTGCACTTCCCTGATCATGAGTCATCTTGATCTTCTTGTCCAATGAATTATACTTCTTTTCTATTCGCCAATTGATCCCAACATTATTGAAATTATTGCCCTAATTTTATAGATGAACTCTCATCTATCTAACCACTGACAACCCAATTGCACTTGTCTGATTATGAGTCATCTTGATTTTCCTTGTCCAATGACCTATACTTCTCTTCTATTCGCCAATTGATCCCAACGTTATTGCAATTATTGCCCTAATTTTATAGATAAACTCTCATCTATCTAACCACTGACAACCTACAGTGCACTTGCCTGATCACGAGTCATCTTGATTTTCCTTGTCCGATGAACTGTACTTATTCCAGTTGTTTGATTACAGACTGTTGGATTGTGTGTCTATAATCATTTACTCAATCTACTTGGTTCCCTACAGACTCCTTGAACCTGTTCGTCTAATTGTGTAAATTCGTCTGAGTGATCATTGACTGCGGATCTTTATACAAAATAAAATTTTTATACATCAATTGCAATCTACAGGAGCTAAGTAAACATTTATTTTGCTCATTAATAATTTTGATATGGTCAAAATAGTATATCGACACTGTTAAAGTCTTTTAATCTTTGTATTGTTTCGTATTACACCTACTCATTCTTGTCATAAATGCATAAAATTTGCAAGCTGATGATCATGCTCGTAATTAATTTCTACTACCTATCTAAATTTATTTATCTCACCATACCTGTCCTACTTCATTTGCCTAATCATGACAGTCCTATATTCTACTTATCTGGCGAGTTGTCTTTTTACTGTCTGAACATGAACGTCACAATCTACTGCCCTCATACATTAGCTTCCTAATGCATTTATTTACGGCGGCTCGCGTGCCCGAGCGAGAGTGCGGTGGTACACACACACATCGCTAGTTCCGCATATACTTATATGAAATTACAAGGGTTTTTTCTACATAAACTTACGCTTCAATATCGCAACGAGGAATTCAGAAGCGGTCAATAGCGATTCCTAACAGTCCAATCTATGTCTGTCCAGAGCCCAAAGTGCATATTTTTACGTTATCGATGAGTAATTTATAACATTCGGCCGATACCGTCTGTCGCGAGGCATCCGAAGCATGGCGTCAGAGTTTTTGATCAATAAATTTAGTGTTTTCATGGACGGTGGACACTGTATTATCGACCTACATTATCAGCCGTATTCTATTGTAACATTTGTAACGTGCAGTTTAGGAAAGAGACAGTGGTGCTACCAGTGCAAAATTTTGGAACCTCGAGGTTCTGTTTCTTTTTCCAACACATTTTTCGTGTTTAAATAATTAATTAATCAACTAAAAATACACATTACCGCCTTTGTACATGTCCTGGCTATGTCGATGCAAAGCGATTTTTTCGGTTCGAACGATAAATCTCTCAATATTTACGAAAATCTGTCAGTGGCAGCCATCTTGTGATGTCATGCTTGCTTCGAATGCCTCGTGACAGGCGATGTCTGTCGAATGTTATGAATTACTCATCGATAACGTAAAAATATGCCTTTAAATATGCGATTAGTCACAATTTGAATCGTCGGTTTGTGTAGAAAAAAACCCTTGTAATTTCATATACGTATATGCGGATCTAGCGATGCGTGTGTGTGTGCCACCACATTCTCGCTCGGGCACGCGGGTCGTCTTAATTCTACACCTGCCTCATTTTACTTGCTCCACTGTGAACAATGTTCCAACATAAATTTCTGACCGTATTCACGGTTTCAATGTACTTGTCTTACCGTAAACCCATATGAACTACTTCTCCAACCACGACCACCGTCTATTCCATTGTCCTAAACACAAACCATTTCCTTTTGAATTACCTCCTTAATACAAGTTCCTCCAAGTCCCAAGTAACGCTATACATTATTACAATAGGATAGAACAAACCCATACGAATCATGAAAAAAATAAATTCATAAACATTGCCAAAACTTTCCCTTCTCGAAATAAAACGTAATCCTCGAGCGTTCTATTTTAAAAAATGGGGATCGCTGACATCGAAGAACGTTCATAGCACTATAAATTAACATTTACGGATCGTGGTTGCTGGCTTAAAAATACGTTCAGACTGGTAACAATTAACATTCTATATAACAAATCGTGATTGTTGTCATTCAAAAATGTTCAGACTGCCGGGAATCAATATTCTATGTAACAGATTGGAGCTGATGGTATCGAGAAACGTTCATAGGGTTAAAAATAAAAGTTCTACATCCGATTAACAATCGAAAACTACATATCCGAGCCGACGCCGCACAGTTCGTGGTTCCCACCAACGATTGCCATGAAAATCACGAGAATCCGTGCCAGTAGAAGACAAAAGGGGCGAAAAATCAGGGAGAAGGTCTCCGATTGATGATCGCCGGAAATCCTGGAGCAAGCCAGTTAAATTTGTAGGGGTCGTTTAACCGGCGAAACGTTCCGCTGGCAACAGTGCACGGGGCGAGACGGTCTCGTAAATAATTAGCGGTTATTGACTGATGTGCGATGAGTTGTGTACCGTTGGGGCGCAAACGGGGAAGACCTGTTCTCGTGGTGTGTACTCGGGTTCTGTTCTCCATCTCTGGGGGGTGCGTTACCTTTCGATCTTCGGAAAAAACCGGTACCCGCGTTTTCTCGCCGAAAGTCGAAACGTACTGGACGATAGGCTATCGACCTTAATATGCCAGGCTTCGACCTCCGTGGAGAGTACCGGTTCGCATATTTCCTCGCTGAAACTCGACACAGTCGCGGGTGATGCTGGGCCAGGCTTCGATCGTCGCCATATTGCAACCGGACGAACCGTGGATCCGACACTCGCTTCGAACTGACTCTAGACCGCAGTTTTCGATCACTGTCCAGAGAACCTTTCCAGAGAACGTTATAGTCTTCGAATCTCATTCCGCATAAATTAACCCTTAGCACTCGAGTGCACTGTGGGACGAATGGCCATTCTAGGTGGAAAAAAATCCTACGCATCAGATGCGGCTAATGACGTTATCGTATGTGGTGTCGTTGTAAAGAGAAGATCTCAATCTTTAAGTTCATGGTAATTTTCAACGCGACAAAAATATTTGAATTACGTGCAATTTCTTATAGATAAAGTATCATCAATTTACCACTCGATTGTTGATATAAAGGCATTTTTAAGAAATTTGAACTTACACGCGCTATTGCGTGCCTAATGGCCAATCTAGGTGGAAAAAAGATCATAGATTATTTTACGCTTCTCGATACGGATTCAAATTTTCTGTTAGGTCATGAAATTAGATTTAACATACGTACAGCCTTTAAAAATAGTATTTATGTAAAAAAATATCATATGAATTATATATAAACAAATAGAAAAATAAATAGAAAATGTAACAATAATATTAAATAAGAAATGAAAAATGTAATAGTAATATTAAATAAATATAACAATAATATCTAAATATAACAATATGACTGTATAACAATGTAACAATAATTTTTGACTAATATCACTGTCGCTGTCAACTATGATTATTTGTGCTATTAGACGAAAGTTCCGGTCATAGTAGATCTAATACCTTGTGGTAGCAAATTTTTGTCTTTTTGTGGAACCACCCTATAGTGATTATGATTGGATCAGAAGTAATTAACAGCATTGCCATTAAATCGTAATTGGTATTTACCCGCGAATTCTTCCTTGTGTGGCCAATCCTAAACCTTGTTACATCTTTATTGCGAGCTTCTTGAGCCTCTTCAGACATCATGTCAATGGGCAATAGGCATGATTTGTGTATTTCTATACTACGGGTAGTAACATTCTCCATGGCACTTAAAAAAATAGATAATAAAACGATAAATTACTGCTTAAACTTCAATACTAAAGATAAGCGAATACGTTTCACGTTTCTGAAGGCACTAAATGAATTTCTTTCTGCGACTCTTAGAAGAAATAAACATTTCTGAGTTGGAGATGTGGGTTATCTCTGCGTGTGTTTACACGACGTTTTCCCGCCTAGAAAGCCCATTCAGTCTACCACCGTACGGTGTTTAAAAAACTTTAAAAAATTGTGGCAGGCGGATAAGCACTGATTAGCCGGCGATTTTTATCAGAATCTCTTCAGTACAGTTTGAACTAGAATGTAAAAAACATTTCAAGATCAAATTCGGCCAAATTCGTTAGTTCTGCTCTATTAAAGTCAACTAAATGGCATAGAAAACTGGTACTTAAACAATGCCTAAAAAATGTTTGTAAAGAACTGTACTAACAAACTTTGTGAACATTAATGTAAACATTTACTTATATTACTATAGAAAATCGTGTACAGAAGCTTAAAGATTCTTATTTATTGCTCTGACACAATTTTCTTAAAGAATATAAACGTACAATTTCGCCGTATTACGGTTCGAAGTTTTCACGTATTGATTTCTATGCTCGTATCGTTGTTAAATGAATTATTATGGGTATAATTAGGGTCGGTAAACATTCCCGAAGAAGTATATATGAATGTTACATCTATTTTCTGAAATGACGTTTTTTCCACCTAGAATGGCCGTTCGATTCCACTGTGGAGTGGTGAGTCAGAGTCACCACTAAAAATTGCAGTATCGTTATTCAGAATATTGTTTACATTATTAAATATTTTAGTATTATATCAATTCCATATCCATAAAATGGAGAAAATCATATACAATTGTAATACAGTGGCCGAAATTTCTATAAAGTCATCTTCATATTCATAGATATTTGAAAAATACCACCATTTTTGACGATTTATCGCATCTGGTCTTGTGCCTTGTTGAGACTCGGATAGAAGGACTACGCACTCTAAACCGCTATGTTTACTATTTACGTTTGTTTTAATTTTTTTCTGCGTGATGCAGAACGCAAGTGCGAAGTCCTGGCCGAAAGAGTGGGAGTCTGTCATTTTTTCAGATGAGACAAAATTTAATTTGGTTTGGCCTGATGGCTGTAAATATTATTGGCATGATCTGAGAAATGAGAAAAGTGTGACAATGAGCCGTAACTTTGGCGATGGTTCCCTAATGATATGGGCTGCGTTCAAAGCTGACAAAAACCTCCAATGTGTTACATAAATCACGAAATGAATTCGGAAAATTATACAGATTTGTTCGACACGGTGCTAATACCCTTTACAGAAAATATTGAAGACGACAATTTTATTTGTCAGCATGATAATGCTGCGGTACACTCGCCGAAGCACACAAAGCAGTGGCTTCTTGAAACAATCATCAATGTTTTGCCATGGCCTGCTTGTTCTCCTGATACAAACCCTATTGAAAATATTTGGTGTATCATTGCGTGACGAGTTTATAAAAACTGCAAACAATACAACTCCATTAGCGAACTAAGGGATGCGGTGAACGAAGCGTTGGCGTCTGATAAAATGAAAACGCTACAAAAGTTAGTTTCGTCGATGCCCAATCGTATTTTTAATGTAATTCAAAAAAATGGAGGTTATACTAGATATTAAAATAGAAATGACAAAAAACAATCGTTAATTTCAACTTTATCCGTGTAAAACGAACGTGACATTATAGAAATTTCGCAGTTTGTTCTGCGTAAAATTATATTTTTGTTTTCTTTTATCGATAAACGTTATACCTATGTTTTGAAACCGGTGTGTATGCTTTCTTTATGTGATCCCGGAAATGCTACGAAATACAAATTTTTCGTTGGTATGGTATAATAATAAGAATTCATTACAAAACACAGTGACTTTATAGAAATTTCGGCGATTGTAGTTTACAATCTATGGTTGAAATGTAATAGGTTATAATCTATGTCTGTCGCCAAGCCATGCAAGGCAAGGCTGTTAAGAAACAGAAAACAGTACCTGCCTGTAAGCTGAGCAACACGCACATATAATAAATTACTTTCATAAGAGCCCTACGCAATGGAATTATACTAGGTCGGAAGAAGTGTTTAATTTTCGAGTTCAAATACCGTAGCTCCGACTGCAAAGGGTTAAATTGGTCTCCGAGTTGTTTCAGTATGTTTCTATTAGAAATAAAAAAAATTTCTTTTTTACGCTTTCCCTGATTTTCGAGGCAATCAAACGTTGCGAACGAGACTGGTAAATGAGACTGTCGACAATGCCAGAGCCGACTCGAAAGGAGGTCCAGAAGATAGGTTCATCCACCTTGCAAGACAGCCACGATCTCCTCGATCAAGATGCAAAGAGATAGAGAAGGAAGGCTGGAGAGCTTTCCTCGGGATGTCGATCGAACGTACAAGGAGATATCGATTAACGATCTATATAGAAGATCGGGGAAGCTCTCTGCCTTCGATCGATGCTAATCTCGAGTGTTCCGGTTCGCTCGCGGCTGTTTAGCTTCGAAACATGCTCGCCTACTCACGGAAAGTGAAGGGCCGCCATGTCAAAGAGCGTGTACAGGTAGCAGCATAGGATCACCAGAGAGTGTCTCGTCATTCCTGGAACAAAAGCGAATCCATTTTAATTATTTCCAATTCGGTTGGAACCGATTCAAGAAACTTCAGCCTTCGAGAATGCACCTTATAAAACAGTGTTCTAACTTCTCCGAACTGTTGGTCTAACTAAAAATGAAAAGTAGTATGCATACTGCGAAATTTTGTGCGGAATGAAAATAAACAATAAAAATTGTTTAACATAAGTGTTTTTTATGTTCTATAAATTGTTTTGCATTTAACCTATTCATTTTTGTCACAAATGCGTAAAATCCGCAGTCGAGATGAAATGTGTACTGATTGGAAATCTCATATGTGGAGTTCAAAGGATCGAAACGTGAATGTTCTAATCTCTCTGAATGACTGTATAGAGACGTGTAGATTGCGGAGGCAGCGATAAGAACTGATTCAAGAAATTTCAGCCTTCGAAAATGCACCTTATAAAATAGTGTTCTAACTTCTCTGAATTGTTGGTCTAACCAAAAATGAAAAGTAGTATGCAGACTGCGAAATTTTGTGCGGAATGAAAATAAAAAATAAAAATTGTTTAACATAAGTGTTTTTTATGTTCTATAAATTGTTTTGCATTTAACCTATTCATTTTTGTCACAAATGCGTAAAATCCGCAGTCGAGATGAAATGTGTACTGATTGGAAATCTCATATGTGGAGTTCAAAGGATCGAAACGTGAATGTTCTAATCTCTCTGAATGACTGTATAGAGACGTGTAGATTGCGGAGGCAGCGATAAGAACTGATTCAAGAAATTTCAGCCTTCGAAAATGCACCTTATAAAATAGTGTTCTAACTTCTCTGAATTGTTGGTCTAACCAAAAATGAAAAGTAGTATGCAGACTGCGAAATTTTGTGCGGAATGAAAATAAAAAATAAAAATTGTTTAACATAAGTATTATTTATGTTCTATAAATTGTTTTGCATTTAACCTATTCATGTTTGTCACAAATGCGTAAAATCCGCAGTTGAGATGAAATGTGTACTGATTGGAAATCTCACATGTGGAGTTTAAAGGATCGAAACGTAAATGTTCTAATCTCTCTGAATGACTATACAGAGACGTTGATTGCGGAGGCAGCGATTAGAACTGATTCAAGAAACTTCAGCCTTCGACAATGCACCTTATAAAATATTGTTCTAACTTCTCTAAATTGTTGGTCTAACCAAAAATGAAAAGTAGTATGCAGACTGCGATATTTTGTGCGGAATGAAAATAAAACTAAATATTGTTTAACATAAGTATTATTTATGTTCTATAAATTGTTTTGTATTTAAACTATTCATTTTTGTCACAAATGCGTAAAATCCGCAGTCGAGATGAAATGTGTACTGATTGGAAATCTCATATGTGGAGTTTAAAGGATCGAAACGTATAAATGTTTTAATCTCTCTGAATGACTGTACAGAGACGTGTAGATTGCGGAGGCAGCGATTAGAACTGATTCAAGAAACTTCAGCCTTCGACAATGCACCTTATAAAATAATGTTCTAACTTCTCCGAACTGTTGGTCTAACCAAAACTGAAAAGTAGTATGTAGACTGCGAAATTTTGTACGGAATGAAAATAAAAAATAAAAATTGTTTAACATAAGTTTATTTTATGTACTATAAATTGTTTTGCATTTAACCTGTTCATGTTTGTCACAAATGCGTAAAATCCGCAGTCGAGATGAAATGTGTTCTGATTGGAAATCTCATGTGTGGAGTTCAAAGGATCGAAACGTATATAAATGTTCTAATCTCTCTGAATGACTGTACAGAGACGTGTAGATTGCGGAGGCAGCGATTAGAACTGATTCAAGAAACTTCAGCCTTCGACAATGCACCTTATAAAATAGTGTTCTAACTTCTCTGAACTGTTGGTCTAACCAAAACTGAAAAGTAGTATGTAGACTGCGATATTTTGTGCGGAATGAAAATAAAAAATAAAAATTGTTTAACATAAATGTTGTTTAAATTGTTTTGCACTTAACCTATTCATTTTTGTCACAAATGCGTAAAATCCGCAGTCGAGATGAAATGTGTACTGATTGGAAATCTCATATGTGGAGTTTAAAGGATCGAAACATAAATGTTCTAATCTCTCTGAATGACTGTACAGATACGTGTAGATTGCGGAGGTAGCGATTAGAACTGATTCAAGAAACTTCAGCCTTCGACAATGCACCTTATAAAACAGTGTTCTAACTTCTCCGAACTGTTGGTCTAACTAAAAATGAAAAGTAGTATGCATACTGCGAAATTTTGTGCGGAATGAAAATAAACAATAAAAATTGTTTAACATAAGTGTTTTTTATGTTCTATAAATTGTTTTGCATTTAACCTATTCATTTTTGTCACAAATGCGTAAAATCCGCAGTCGAGATGATATCTATACTGATTTGAAATCTCATGTGTGGAGTTTAAAGGATCGAAACGTAAATGTTCTAATCTCTCTGAATGATTGAACAGAGACGTGTAGATTGCGGAGGCAGCCTCTGCGAGATTTTCCAGGAGAGCGTCCAATACGGTTTCAAAAATATTTTCTCCAGCGAGACTGAAGGATCGCGCAATCACGGCGAGCGTTGGAACTCCGGGGGATAGATAAATTTTCAAGGGGTGAAAGCGAATCGAGGAAGCTTCACGAACGACGAGAAACGAAGATTCCGTGGAGAGACTCGTGTCCACGGGATTCTATCAGTGCTATTCGGGGATTCAGGTCGCAACGAGCGGTTGCGACGCCGAAATTTCGAGAGTGCAATTTTTTCCCGTCGTATAATATCCTCTAGTTTCATCGTTTCATGCTTGTACAGGAGGAGTCCAAAAACCTTTAATAATCTAGAGTATTACAATTTTCCTGTATTATTTCCGGGTGAGAAACGTGTCACAATTGAGTGTCCTCTCTCGAAGCATGAGTTTAAGAATAAGTGACAATTCCTCCAATTAAATTGTACGATAAAAGTGTAAATAAAAAATGTCAATCGTTAAATGAGCAATCGTCGTTTGCAAATTAACAATTTAATCCTTTCGTAATTTTGACGATTATGATGATAATTTTAATGACGTGATATCGGATGGTCCATTGAGGTTGTTGTATATTAAATTTAATCTAAATGTTCTAATTAATAAACTCAACAGCAAATACATTTTAATTCCATTTATTACAACCAATTGGGAGATAAATTATTTTTGCCAATAAATAAGAAGAACTCGATTATAAATCATGCTGCAATCGAAGCAACGTCGAGTCGTTATTATTACCAATATTCATTAATAGCGTTGATTACAAATTTTTTCAGAGATCAAACCAACTATCTTTCTTAACCCATTTAGATTTGAAACTAATTAAGTCTTCATAATTTTATAGAATTGTGGTTATAAATATACCTGGATGTTTGAAAATCTTCCTAAATATACAGAAAGAGAAATTCATGTAACAGTTCCTGAGAACCAGGCGTTCTATATACATATGATTCAGTAGGCTCATGCATATTCAAAAGTTGAGCACGTACGCCAGTAAATTGATTTTAATGACCGTATACGTACTGTATATGACGCGGTCTAAATGAGTTAAAAGAGCTCTGCTCGAACTTGTATATTTCATTCAAGAAAATATATGCTCCCGTAAAATTTTTATTAAAAGTATTCTCGTGGAACAGATATTTTAGTATGTCCATATCATTAACCTTTCAACTGGAAGTGTTCAATCCATCGAATTCAAGTAACTGACAAATTCATAGTTTTGGTATCCCATCAGCAACTTTTTATTCCTTCTCAATACGACGAACAAATTTTTCACTTCATCCTCTCATAGTTCACGTTGATTACGACTAGACCGCGGATTTTATGCACTTGAATAAATCAAATTCAAACCAATGCAAGAATGAAAATAAATGAACATCAATTTTCAACTTGTTAAGATTATTAAAGAAGGAATTAAATTTGACTCCTATCTCTTGCAAGTAATGCAGAAAAAATTTGAAAAAAGATCGGCAATCTAATTAGATAACATTTTTGTCGATACCATTAAATTCCTTTCGTTAAATCTCCACTCAGTCTAAGTGTCCATAATTGACCATTCACTCGGTTAGAGGTTTAACAAAAAAATCATTTCCATCCAAATTTTTGTCGGTGCCATTCAATTCGTTTCGTTAAACCTCCACCTAGTCCAAGTGTCCATAATTGAAGAATCATTCGGTCAGAGGATTTTCGAAAAAATCTTTGCATCAAAAGTGCACTTGAAGGAAATGCAGAAGGAATTTGCAAAAAGATCGGCAATCTAATTAGATAACATTTTTGTCGATACCATTAAATTCCTTTCGTTAAATCTCCACTCAGTCTAAGTGTCCATAATTGACAATTCACTCGGTTAGGGGTTTAACAAAAAAATCTTTCCATCAAACTTTTTGTCGTTACCATATATTTCGTTTCGTTAAATCTCCACTTAGTCTAAGTGTCCATAATTGAAGAATCATTCGGTCAGAGGATTAACGAAAAAATCTTTCCGTCAGAAGTGCACTTGAAGGAAACAAAGGCATTCATGGAGAAAGGGTTGAAAGCTCCGGTGATTCTTTTTATCTCTGATTTCGAAGGCATCCGGGGGGTTTGTAGGACGGTTGTTTGGTAGCTCTCTCGAGCAACCGAGAGCCGGCTCGGTCGATGGAGCCGCGGACAAGTTTCTTTCTAGAATAGCGTGCGCTTTTATTGGACTGGATATATCGCGGATGCCTGAACGCCGAGGGGGCGCGAAGCCTGTGATAGGCCGATCGGTGCTGCGATAAGGGCTGCGGATCGCCGGGAGTTAGTAATTCCCGTGATTCACAGAGAACCCTCGAAAGAGAGGTTCGGTTAGCCCCGAGCACACCGTAAAGCGACCTACGAAAATGGATATTAACGGGTCCGTCCTTCCTCGACCGGTATATGGGTCACTATTATTCTCGCCGGAAAGTCCGCGAGCCGTTCCCACTCGAGAATAACAAATACTGCGTGTATAATTAACCTGGAAGCCATTTCGAGACCAACCAAACGATACACTCTTCTCCTAAAGATCTCTCTCCCCGCCGTATCCAAATAAAAATGTGGATTCGTCAGACACTTTACCTCACAACTATCTTCAGATTGAACATTCATTTGCGAGAATTTTAGTTTTCTTAGCTCTTCATTTTTAGTGGAACAGTAGGTCGACGCTTGACTCGAGAAACCTGCATATAATTTATTTATTATTTTTTATCTGACGCTGTTTATTCACCAATATTTATGGATCCCTCGATTCTCATAATCTTTTTCACAATGACACGCTAAATGAAAGCTCGAGTCAAACGGAACTGCAGAGTTTCTACACAGCTTCATGCAGAGTCTCTTTCAATTTACTTTTTTACAGTTGGGAATGGTAGATCCAAACTTGACTCGAGGCAGTGGTTATTGTTTATCTATTGTTTTCTGTTAAAATATTTATGGAGCCTCAGATTCCCAAATTCTTTTTCACAATGACACATTACACGAAAGCTCTAGTCAAGCAGGAAACTGCAGAGCTTCCATAAAGCTTCATGCATCGGCACCTTCAATTCTTCTTTCTCAGTGGAACAGTAGGTCGATACTTGACTTGTCGCAGGGACCTATTATTTTCTTATTATTGTCTGTTAGGATACTTATCGAGCGCTAGGCTTCGAGTCATCTTTCACAGCGGCGAAATTAAAGTTTGACTCAAGTAGCCTGGAGCCTCAGATTCCCAAATTCTTTTTCACAATGACACATTACACGAAAGCTCTAGTCAAGCAGTAACTGCAGAGCTTCCATAAAGCTTCATGCATCGGCACCTTCAATTCTTCTTTGTCAGTGGAACAGTAGGTCGATACTTGACTTGTCGCAGGGACCTATTATTTTCTCATTATTTTCTGTTAGGATACTTATCGAGCGCTAGGCTTCGAGTCATCTTTCACAGTGGCGAAATTAAAGCTTGACCCAAGTAAGGGAACCGCAGAGTTTCTACGAAGCTCCGTGCATGTGCTCCTTCAAATTAGTGTTCGTGGTAGGACAGTAACGTCATTAATAGGCCGGATTTTATGACAAAAATATATTGTTGCATTATTTCTAACTATTCAAATTTGTAAAACAGAGAGTAGATATAGTCTATGTGACTTCTGTATCGACAATTGATGCAGGGAATTATTTATCATAAAAATCGTCAGTCTGGTTATTAAATTCTGTTTAGCAATGGGACGGCAGATTAACGGTTGTTTTAACGAAGCAGGGATCTAGCACAGTGATTTACTATAGGGATCTGCAATTTCCCGGTGCAAGATCGAAACGACTCACCGATCAGCTGCACATTCTACCGTGGCGATCCTCTTTGTCGAACCCAGCGCTCAGCTCCGGCTGGCTCCCCCGGTTTCCTTCCTTATCACGATCTCGCGGCCGGCTTATCAACCCACGAGCCACGTTCGCCGGACGGTCCCTCGAATATCCATCAAAGTGTTCGTTCGTTTCGAGGCGAGGCGATCGGTTTCGATCGGCGACCGATCATCGGTTCGCGAGTGTCGCTGGCCGTGGCCGATGCGATATGTTTCGCTCGTCTGTGCTTCGACCCTGCTGGGAAAACGGACGGAGAAAGGAAATCGAACGCGATCGAGATTCTAAGAAACCCGAGGGGTAGGGGAGGCGTTTTCCGGTGTCTCGACCACAGGTGTCGTTGTTCGTTTGTTCGGTTGCGCACGGTTGTTGTTTCACTTCCGGCGCGTGCGATCGTGCGAATTTTTGTCAGGCCGCGATATACTAGCAGCTCGAGGAAACCCCAGGAAGGATCGGGGACGCGCGACTCGCCGGTAACAGGCGAAGGGTTGATTCGCCGTTAGGCCACTGGCCACTGACGGGGCTTGCTGGTTCTGTAAACCACCCGTCGGTCGCTGCCTCTAAGCCAATTTGCCTATCGACTAACTGATTAAGCCCTACTTTCTTCTTTCATCGTGGTGGACGTGCACGTAGCGATGGGTACCGATGCGTCTCGATCGGTATCGATCCTCGACGACTACGGGCACCGTTCTCGTGACGAAACTGCGTTCATGGCGGGAGAAATTCACGAGGGTTTTATGACAATCGCTTTCAAGGTTGCTCAGTATTCGGGAGCTGATTCACTCTAGCGCTCAGGCCGGATTTATTGTGGTTGGATGACCGTGGATTCGACTGGAGCTTGTTTCTGCTGACCTGATCAGACACGTTCTTCCTGTTGTTCTAATATATGTGGGCAACGTACCATTATTTCCTTGGACAACTTGAAAATATTGGATAATTGCAAAACATCCTGGTCAATTGTCAGAAATCTCGAGACGTTCTTTTACGAAAAATTGGGAGACAATTATAGAAAATAGTGGAGATGAGGTGATTCTACATGCAGAAATAAGTTAAGAGAAATTAATAACATTTTTCCAGTCTGACGCGTTCGAGAGAAGTAGAATTGGTTGGTCATGATCAGGCACGTCAGTCAACAGTAACATTTTATTACGGTATTTATTTCACATTCGTGCTACTCGTGTTTGTCATAAATGATTCAAATCCGCATTCTAATCACGATACTTTTACCGAACAGAAAAAATTGTAATCAGTCAAGAAAGAGATTGTTTAAAATAATAGATTGTGTTATATTAATTTTGGGGTGTCTGGATCATGATCATGATTGCTTCACTATTATTCTGGTCTATAAATTTTGTTAAAAATATAAAAAATATTGGAAATCGTGATTCTAATTTTTTGGCCAGGGGCTGTTCTCCAGTGGCTATCGTTAATCTACGTCTTGGTTCTCAAGCTATCCTTATTCTACGTTTTGGTTCTCAGGATATCCATATAACACTTGGCTGAACGTAGACCCTCCAATTCTACTAATTTGACCACTGACCGCCATCATTCTACTAGACTGACCACGGAGCATCCTCATTCTATTCTGGTAGGATCACGGACCATCCTCAGTTTACCAGTTCGACCACACACTCTTATTATTCTACTTGTACGATTGTAGATTATACTCATTCTTCATTTCTAACCGCAGAGCCCCTTATTCTACTTAACACACCCCTCATTTTACTGGTCCGGCCACAATATTCGTTTCTTATTTCACTTGATTACGTGTACACTACCTTTGCTTCGATCATGATTTAACCCAAAGTTACACCGTCTAAGTTTACTGCTCTGACCATACACCATTCAAAACATCATTTGTCTGACTACAGACCCATTCGCTTCACTTGTCTGACCATTCTCGTTCTACTACGCTGAAATATACTGTTCCAATCCATTTGCCTGTCGGTAGACAATGTTCATTCCAGTTGTCCGACCGCAGACGATTCTAATCCTCATACACGTCATCAATTCAAGTCTGAATTTACTTATCTGATTGTAGTCTAACCTAAAATACGTCAAACAAACTCCCAAATAATTCTAGGATTTTGCTCGTCAATTCAACTATTCACACACCAAGACAAACACTTAATGCCTCACTTTCTACATTTACAACAAATTCTTTTAAAAATCCATCTTAAACTATCGGCAATTATTTCGTAATTGTTGAACGTCTATGATGAAGAACCTTTCGATAACCCTCCAACAATAATAGCAACTTCAATCGTAAATATACAAGCCAATTCCAGTAGCTTAACCATTTTCTTTGGTATTATCACATAAAAGAGTATTTCATCCTTCTGGTATAGTACAGTTGTTAAAGAGGGACTGTCGTAAAGGTTGGGTCACCATGTAAGTTGGGACAGTGCTTTTTTCCACATTAACGCACTGAAGATATCAATGTCATGGTTGTCAACTTTATTTCTGTTTATAAACAAACTTTTCACGAGCATTAGAAGCATCAAGTCATGTTCAGTGTTGCTGTGACAAGCAAAGGCTAAAAATATGTCCTAAAAAGTTTTATTGTGTTTCTTATCGACTATTTTTCAACTGAAAATTGTTCAACCCTGATTGCTTAAATACGAGTATATCTAATCTGTTGGAAATTTAATGTAGTTTAAACGTGCAGAAAGAATTGTGCACTTATCGCGATGTAAACTTATTTTTTCGTGTGTGTTTCAAAATGGGTTCTTTTTTAAAGTTGGGACACTCTTGCCGTATAAGTTGAGACACAAACTTTTTTTCTTTGTTTTGCATACCAACGTTATTTTTATGAATGGAAACCATGCATTAAGTGTTTTTATATAAAATAATCAAATTGATCGGGCAAAGACTGTGTCGAGACGGCCAAAAAGTCCAATTGTTGAAAAATATTCTGCACTTTCACTCCTGCATACTTAATCAATTTAACAATTCTTAAAACTTACGATTCGTACTAGAGGTGTGCGAGAATATACGGGATTTCCGGTGGTGTTCGGGTTTCCCGTGAATTTTTTCGGGATTTCTGATACTGTACGGAATGCATTCCGTACTCCCATCCCGGAATCCCGTCCCGGTCTCGTACACCTCTAATTTGTACACATCCATGATTTAAGGACTGCGTTTCCTAGAAAGACGACACTCGCACGTGACTGCGCACAGCCACCACAGTACACTCACACACCGCTAGACCACGTATACGTACCCAAGGATTGCAAGGGTCCGGGATTCTACTCCTGATTTCTGAATAATGCAAAGACGAAGTTTCTTAGAAGTCAAAATCATTAGATGAAAGATCAATCTAGGTGGCTATTTGCCTCAGAAATCCTACTTTTACGTTTACGACGCGTAATTCTCATTATTCGGCAACATATCGACAGCCACGATAGGCGGCAGCACCGTCGCCTGTCTATTGCTTCTCGCGGCTCCGCGATATGCTGCCGAATAATGAGAATTACACGTCGTAAACGTAAAAGTAGGACTTTTTAGGCAAATAGCCCCCTAGATTGACCTTTCATCCATCGATTTTGACTACTAAGAAACCCCGTCTTTGCATTATTGAAAAATCTGGAGTGGAATCTCGAACTCTTGCAAACCTCGCGTACGTATACGTGATCTAGCGGTGTGTGAGTGTACTGTGGTGAATGTATGCAGTCACGCGCCAGTGTCGTCTGCCTAGGAGACGCAGTCCATAACAATTCCATCGCATCAGCAGCGTCGTCAGAGCGGACACAGCGGGTTCCGGTAAACTAACAGAAGCGGAAATCCGTCCTTGAAACGGCGAGACGGCTTTGATTGTCCGGAAGTGCAGGCGCATAAAAATTCCTGCGAAAGATAAGAGACACGGTGACGCGGCGGTTGTTGGTAGAGGCCGGTTAATAAAATCGGCGTAAAGAAGTTAGCCGCGCGCACCTCGCTCACTTAGGAACTCGCTGAACATCAATTCCGACCGTTTCTCAGCGTCTTCGCCATCAAAGAAAGTAATTGCGTTCATCGTTGCCGGATGGCTCTGCATAACGCGGAGCTTTATTGTAAGGGCCGAGACAAGGGGGCCGTCTGCAGCCCACTTCCGGTGTGTATCTCGACGGAATTGCGTTTCAAGTCTGAGCCTTCTAGGCTTGGTCGCGCCAGGCCGTGCCGCGTAATAAAATTTACGCTGTCTCCTCGCGAAACTCCGGATTAATTTCTTTTCGAGCACGCTTGGAAGCTCTGTTCTGCTTCGCTTCGCTTGCACGCGTCGCGTCTCTTTTTTAATAACACCCAGGAACTTCCAAGTGTCCCCGTAGGAACAGCTTGTCCCATATTCTAACACCGAGCGTTCTCTCGTTTAAATAAAGCCCTGCACCCGCCTAATTTCGACACACACGTGCTGCTGCTGTTCTGTTCTTTTTTAGTCACTCGATGCGACGACAGGTGCTGTTATTCACTGCCCTGCGAAATTTTCGTCCCTGCTAGGAAGCCTAAGCTTGTGGAAACGAGTCCGTCGCACAGTGGGCTAGATCGTGAAATTTAGTGACGTTTTACTATAACTCTTGTACCATAGGAGATATTAAATTGATTAAAAAAATTATTCCTAAATATTCATAATTATCGTAATAAATATATATTTCTTTGTAATAATTTTGTAATTCATTGTTTAAATTTGATTGTCTTCAAATAATATTTAAAATTGTTTACTCGTTACTGATTTAATACTTTCCCAGATAATTTAAATCAAAGATGTTGTTGGTTAGAAATTTCTCCGTGTTTCTTGACATTTGGTCTTTATATTTTGAATATTTCAAGGAAATACAAAGAAATTTATAACCAAAGACATCGTTTCTTATGGTTCCTACGCCTCTTATGGTTCAAGAGTTATAGTAAAGTGTCACCAAATTTCTCGATCCAGCCCACCGTGCGACGCGGCGATAGATACGCTTTAAATTCTGGGAAAAAGAAGGGAAGAAAGTATGCAGGATGTGCAGAGGAGAGGAGGAGATGCTAGAACATCTCGTAGAGAGATGCAGGGTGATGGAAGAAATAGAAGGAAAAATAGAAGAAATTCTGGATGAAAAGGGGAAAGGAGCAAAATGGGGTAGGAAGCTAAAAGAAAAAAGAGGAAGGGTAGAGAAAAAGGAAAGGGAGGAGTGGGAGAATTAAATTAAAATAATCAGTTTGGAAATAGTGAAGGACATGGAGGGTAAAGAAGGAAAAGGATAAAATGTAGAGGAGATTAAATTAAGGATTCTATATCGGGGGGGGTAGGTAAACAATGTAAATAATAGATTAAGATAGGGAGAAGAAAATGTAAAAGTTTAAAGAATGGAGAAAGGAAGGAAGGAGAGAGAAATGTAACGCCGTAAGGCATATATTTATGAATAAAGATTACTACTACTAGATACGCTTTAAACACTAATGACTTGCGTGGGTGGACGATGTGGGAAGAAAATCGTGCATAACTATATAAGGAAAAGTATACTAAAAATAGTACAATTTGTAATAATGCGGTACTATTTGGAACTCAAAAGATATTCCTTATTAAAGATGAGAAATTTTGACAATTTCCGTGCCTTAGCTGTACATTATGTTTTTAATACATTATTTAAATTAAGTTTAATTGCCAGAGTAAATTCTTATCGTAAAGGAATTCTCTTCGCTTTAAAAGAAGAGCAGAGAAAAAATATTGGACAGGTTAGCCAAGGCATCCAGATGAAGATAAGCATCTTTCTTCTGCGAAACATACTATTTTCAAAATGTTCAACTTTAAGTGTTCGTTACAATTACAATTTTTAATTTAACCATTTTAATTAATTTTGTCGTCGACAGAAGGAAAATAGAAACAATTTAGTGAGCATTTTTTGGAGAGATTTTTGGATTTTAATAACGAACATTAATGCGCAACTTATTCCTGGTGCTGAGAACTTTATTTAATCACAGGTGGGATGTGAAATTTATAAAGCCTCCTTTAGAATTAGTGTATTCTTTTTATCGAGAGAAGAATTGATTTTGTTCTCTGGAAGTCTCTGGATGTTCCTTGAACATTTACATAATCAAACGATACTTACTTAATACTCAAATGTAGTAATTCTCATGTAAATGGCAAAATTTAATTCACTGTGTTTTTCACTTTATTTGATAAATTCCTACCATCGATTTGTATCGTTTTGCAATGTATAATATAAAGCTATATTTTAATAAATAAAATGTACACAAATATTCGTACAGTTCGTTATTTCCAGTGGTGAATTACGGAGGTAAGTGTAGTTCCAAACACTCCATGGAAAAACAGTTTTCCGGTGCTATCGAAATCGAACGATCGTCCCCAAACAACGCGCGATCGTGATACCATTCTATTTCGTTCTATTCTCCAGCGTTCCTCTCAATTGTCGAAGCGAGATACACAAAAATGGCCTGTTCGCGAACAAGCGAATCGCGAGATCTCGGGATGGCGAATCAAAACCGTATTTTTAACTCGACATCGGCAGCGGCTTACGTCTATCGACGTGCCACCGGAAAAACTTTCCGCGACTTTCTCGTTTGGCCCACTTTCTCCATTTCGTTCGAGACAAATACGCCGAACCTCTGCGACTCTTCTGAAATCATGAAAGATTTCTGGCGAGTGGATCTTCATGCGTTTATGGTGTGTGAAAATCCTTGATTCCCGAGGAAGTGCATATAGTCATTTAAGACTGGTTATGATGGAAATTTGTGATTTACACTGGGGATTCCTTAGGGTAATTTTACAGTGGCAATTCTCACTCGATTCGATGCATTTTTAATTAATTTTTAAAATGTACCTTAAAAATTCAATGAACATATTTAATATATATTTTTACCGAATTGCTAAATACAGATCGAAATGTGATCTCCGCTTTATTTTCACACGCCTGTAGTTGACATCTCCGGTGATAAACATAAACAGGATATTTATAGCTTTCTATAGATCGCATTTGTTGTTAATAAAATTGTTAATGCTTTCGGCGCAAGGGTTCGATCAGTAGTTTTATTACCAGCATTCTTCCCTTTCTCTGTTATGTATTCTTAAATTTCAAAATATTCTTCATTTGTTGAAAAATTTTTTTCACAGACGCAATTCTAGTAACCCTTGAAGATGATCTGAACGAAGATTGAGAGGTCGGTATTACTTTAGTAATTTGTAAAATTGCTTTGTAAATTAAATAACAAATGATCGAACCCTCGCGCCGAAAGCATTAACAATTTTATTATAAACAGGAAATGATGAAAATCAACTACGAATCACATTACAATTTTCCAAAAAAAGTGACTATGCAGAAAGATGCCCTAATTGCTAATGTTCAGCTTAAGAAAATAAGATCGTCACGGATAAACAAATATATAAAAGGTTGTCGTGGATCAATTAAAGTAGATCGTCCGCCGACTCGGAGGCTCAACAATTATGGCCAATCATTTGGCCTAAATATGAAGATGTGGTTCCCGATGGCATGGAGGTTCAAGCATAAAATTGAGACTCGCCTTAACCTACTTCGTCTTCCCTCTGCTTCGCTCCGGATCGCGCGAAGGGGGTGAGTAACAGCGAAGGAGGGTTGGCGAGAGGGCGAGGGGGTTCAGTTGGTGCGACGGTAGGGAGGAAAAAATTGACTTGTCACCCCCCGCCTATGAGGGAAAGGAAACCAGCGGAGCAGGCGTGGTCGTCTAACCCGTTCAAATCCAATTATTCGACGAGCGGTGTTTTGACAGCTCGCACGGTTAAACGCGCGCCGGTGCCAGCCGACGTCCGCGGCCTCAAATATAGTTTTAAATCCTCTCCGCACTCGGCGAGCAGCCGAGGGGTAAGTGGGGTTAAGCTGGCCTAGTCGTGAGGTCGCGTCAAACGCAATCGTAAGAGGGATGTTACCCGGTTATGCGAACGCGTACCGCTTTTACCCCACACCGTAAACATTCCTGGCACTGCAACCAAAACCCCCATTTCCTTCGACAGAAAAAACATGTGAATCGTTGCAAATGTTACCGCCCGATTTTCAGACACCTCGAGAAATTCTTTTTCAAAAAAACAGACCAATAGGGTAACTATACCGATTACTGCGGTATCCTGCTTCGATCGTAGTTTATTTTATTATTATTCCTTTAGGATGACGGGGAATGAAAGTGTCCTTACGAGTATGTCTAACGCGAGTTAACAGGTAACAAGTATATACAGGATGGGGCATTTAAATGGGAACACCTAAATATCTCGGTTATTATTAGTCGTACACAAAATCTCCACAGAATAAAGTGTGACCAAGTTAAATGATAATGGTATTCACCACGGGATAAATCACTTCAGATTGTTTCTGTATTCATAGCCGAGAGCTGTTAAAGTAGTTGGATTATTAATGACGTCGAATTGAAACACAAGATAAAATATGAAATAACAATTGTAATAGTGTCGCTTATAATTCGCGGATTCTAATTCTAACTCGTTCACCATAATTGTGCTGTTGATTTATATCGTAGTGTCTACAGTAATCGAAATGAAAAGGTAATTGCACTCGTTACGAAATAAATCACTTCCGATCGTTGCCATTTGTTTTAACTTGCCTTCGTATGAGTATTCGTAGTCAGGAAATGTTAACCCCTTGCCCTACGATCGATTTTAAGGTTTCAGTGATTAGAACTTTCTTTGTAGTTCGTAATTTCCTAACAAAGGAGAAAATTTATATCTATTGTATGCCTACACATGTTTTCCAATAACTATAGACTGTCGAAACCAAAGTAGAATTTCAATAACATACATATTTATTAGACTCCATTCAGAATCATTATCACGAGTCTGACACGATATTATAGGCGGCAAGGGGTTAAAATAACTCCAATACTCATTGCAATGTATTGATGGACAGACTAAAACGTTAACTATACATATAATACGTGCACTATAAATACCGATTCGGAACGAATTAACCTTTGGACGTCGGTCTGAGGGTCAATTATTTCAATCCGACACTTTAAACATATCATCCAATACATTTCAGTTAGTAGCTTATTAATTAAGTATTTCAAACGTCTATAATTAAATGCAATGAGAAGAGCAAGGTATCTAGAAGAAGTACTTATGAACGTGTGATTTTCATCAAATTAGCCAGTGTTAATTAGCCAGAATTACTAGGGCATGTGTTTTACTTACACCGCAGGAAATAGAAAACGCATACAGATCGTTTATTACGAGACTTCGGTACTGTATCAATGCCAATGGCCATTATTTTGAACACGACATATGATTTCGGAACACGTAAGTAAACTGTAAATATCTTGAGATCGGATGAGCCGAATCATACATTATAAATGTACGATAGGTTGTTGAATTTGTCATTTTATCCTCTATAAGAATATGAACAAAAAAATATATGATTCCATTTAAAAAAATATCGATGACCTTGAAATCTTGTAAAAAAATGACCTCGAGAAAAAATTTTTACCATCATCAAATTCGCCCCTTGAAACAGTAAAACTTTATTCTGTGGAGATTTTTGGTACGACTAATAATAATCGAGATATTTAGGTGTTCCCATTTAAATGCCCCACCCTGTATATTTATTAAAACAATGACAACTAACAATAGCCAAAACAAAACAAGATATAACAAACAACAAAGGTAAAGGAAAGCTAAAACTACAAACGTTAACTAATCTAAAGCACAAGCTTTCTGGTCACTAGTAAAAATCCTTTTCTTGGTGAGTGGATTGGTGACGACTGGAAAAACCGTTAAAACGAGGGGAGGCATTCTCCATACCTCAATGGCATGTAGAAACTTTACTTTCCCCAAAAGAATATGTTCGCAATCGTCGCTGCTTAGGACACTGCAACGGACGCGGACTAAGGTTCTGGCAATCGTCAACTTAACGACCAATCCTTCGACCCGACCGCCAAAAGTGCGTACTTGAAACGGATGGAATTTCCGCGTCCAGAAAATCCGTCTTTCCCACGCACCAAATGCGCTGCATTCCTAATTTATCATGAAATAATAAAATGTGTGAGCATTTTACAGAAGAATGATGTGTTCTGAATACAAAAGAAATTGGTGGCCCTCGAAACCTAATACAACATAAGAAAATATTATAACATAAAATCGATAACATTTTGTACGTACATATTACTGCGGACGAAAAATAACCATGCACCAATGGATCGCAGTAGGTATCTAAATAATAATAAAACTTTCCCCTATGGAATTTAAAGCAATATAAAGAATGTACAATCATGCGAACAATAGTTCTTTGGTCATTGACACTTTTGTTTGCCTCGCCAACGAGAATACATTCTCATTGATTTGTACAAATTTATTCAGGCCAAAATATTTATTTTTACATATTTTCATCTCACTGGGAAAAAATCGCAGTAAAACGTATACCCACAGTAATTGGTACATTTACTCTACTGTGCGCATATCACCGCACAACCGAAATGAAAACTTCTATGGCGATTACACACCTGTCTATCCCTCGCTCGCTCGGCTAAAGTCGGTTCCTACGAGTTGACTCGAATAGCGTTTCACCTCGGAGCGTGACAGATCGGAC
Source organism: Lasioglossum figueresi (assembly GCA_028455805.1). Classification (NCBI taxonomy): domain Eukaryota; kingdom Metazoa; phylum Arthropoda; class Insecta; order Hymenoptera; family Halictidae; genus Lasioglossum; species Lasioglossum figueresi. The sequence goes on from CM052202.1 coordinate 14,346,082, forward strand.
TCATTCACAAAAGAAGTTTTCGCTTGAAAAACTTGTAAAATACCGGGAGAGTATTGTAGAAAATGGTGGAGGCGGGTATCGGTAGATTCTACCTGAAAAAAGAAGTAAAAATTAATAACATTTGTCCGGTTCACGCGTTTTGTTTGGAGAAATAGCTTTCTAAAGCCATTCGTAAGCCAAAAAAGCTAGAGAGACCGTGGCTTGTACGATGTCGAGAGGCGTGAGGCGTCCAATAATCGTTTGTCGTCGCAGTTGATTACAGATTCGGAAATTAGCACGCGTCTAGTTCAGCGAATATTCGCGCGAGCATTAATTGAATCGGCGGGCTGTTTGCTGAATACACACGCGGCTGAAATACAGGGCCGGCATTGGTGTGGTGGGTCTGGGTGCCTTGGCAAAACACCGGCGAAAACAATGACACGGTAACAATTCAAATGCTTCGATAGCCTGATATATCGATATCGCGAAGTTTGGCAGGCTCGTCCACACGCGCGTATACATTTGCATTCCAGCTCCACAAACTCTGCTCGGCTATGTATCTTCGTTCGAACAGGATTTTTCTAAAAAAGAAAAACAACTACTTGAATCCCTGATTCTAAGTGAAAAAGCATGTATATCCGACACGAATACGCAAAATTACGACTGGAAACAATAAATTCGACAGGATATAAATAATACAGGCTAAGTCACCTAAGACAAGCCACCTGAATAACCTGTACATGTTTTGAAATAGGAAGAAATGCTTCAGACAAAAGTTGTTTGGTTTCTAGAGGCCCATTACGTGGTTTACATAACTTTTTTTTCAAGTGGAGGTGCTTATGAGTTTTTAAATAGAACCACATATTTTTGAATTGCTACGATTGTAGCCCTTTTCGAGACAATTTCAACGATATAGTCATTCAAGGTTGTAAACTTTAAAATTGATGAAAAACAGAAGTTACAGAATGTTTGTTTACGTTTACATTCACTCAAAGGTATTCTCCGTTTGAGAAGTCATGGCACTTGATCTTGTCGACGAGAATTCAGGAAGGCAAGGGGATTCTTCAAATCAAACAAAGCATGCAAAATTTTTGATAGATGTACTACCTAATTTATTAGAAGATGTTCCATTATACGTGCGGCAGTTTTTGTGGTACCAACACGATGGTTGCCCGGCACATTCTGCACAGAGGGTTATTAATATTTTGAACAATACATTTAAAAGTCGTTGGATTGAACGATTTGAACATCGAAAATGGCCACCGCCATCACCAGACCTAACGCCATTGGATTTTTTTTATGGGGAAAGTTAAAAGAAGATGTTTAACGTGCAGCAGCCACTACAAAAGAAGACATGCAGGAACAAATACGAAGAGCCTATGCTGATATTAATCACCACACACTACTGCGTAACTCAATCATAGGGTGATCGCTTTAGACGCTGTCTATCTGGCTGGTCATCACTTTGAGCATCTGTTGTAGCAAATGGTTTTGGATTTAAGCACTTTGTTTACATTTTGCATTGGAACAGTTTAATTTCATTGATAAAGCTGAGAATATTCCATTTCATAAGCATTTACGATAAATTTATGTTTTTCATCCATTTTAAAGTTTACGACTGTGGCGGCCTACTTCCTACACTCGCCACAAGATGGACAGATAGTCAAAGACCATTCTCGCTACTACCTGATCAGTCACCGATCCCTATATATACGTCCTCAACTGCCGATTACACCGTCTAAGGCAGGGCCCGCTAGCTAGCCTTACTGACGAGTCCTCTAGCTTCCTCCTATTCTCTCATCATTTGCAGAGCCGCCAAAACGACCTTGAATAACCATATCGTTGAAATTGTCTCCGAAAGGGCTACAATCGTAGTAGTTCAAAAATATGTGGTTCCATTAAAAAAAAACTAAGTTGACCTAATCACATACGCTCCTCCACTTGAAAAAAGTTATGTAGACCACGTAATGGGCCTCTATAAACCAAACAACTTTTGTTTGAAGCATTTCTTCCTATTTCAAAAAATGTAGAAGTTATTCAGGTGGTTTGTCTTAGGTAACTCACCCTGTATAACAGTAAAATCTTGTACCTACTCACTTTTCTCATAAACGCCTGCTTTCCGTAATCACGAAACCTACAGTGGAATATTTTTGTTTTATTTATTTATACAGGTCGCATCAACATCAAGGTCATTAGCGGCCACAAGGATTATGATATATGGTTACAAAAGATTTTTATAATTACAAATAATTATAGGTTCATTGTGGGGAGATCAATATGAAGTTGTTGTATACATGGTTACAGAGTGTCGTAAAAATTGGTGGATTTAAGAAATAGTATAACTTGCATATGTGCAATATTTTTGTTCATTCAATTTTGCTCGTTCCATCAAATGGCTCTTCGAATGATTTCTATCTTTTCTATAAAGGAGAGGATATTTCCGGTGGACAGAGTTCGCGGGACACAGCGTATGTAGGTCAACGGAGAACTCGAAACGTCAGATACGCGTATGCGGCGTCGAAATCTCTAATTGTGCCATACCTAAGGATTCCTCGATCAAACGTGCGCCGATCCCACACACGGACCATCCCTCTCTTTTTCACCGTCGCTTCTTTTTTTCTTCTGTACAGCCCCCGTTTTCCAGAGCTTGAAACTGAAAATACCGGCGCAAACGTGAAAACTTTTTCCGCGGAGCTTCTCGAATTCAGACGACAGGTTTTTTTTATAAATGAAAGCACATTTGGGTCGGGGAAAGAGTTGGAGAACGTTTTAAAATTATTTAGTTTCACGTGTCCGCCGAAAAACGTATGCTTCACTGCGGACCTTCAATGCGGATACCGGCTTTCCTGAACTAATTCATCGAATCTGCTTAATGTTTTACTCTACTGGACACCGTATTTTGCTTTTCTACGTATATGTTTTAGTTTGGTAGTCAAAGAGGTTCGAAGATCAAAGATTTTCTACGAGTGCATAGACTCTTCGGTTTAGCAATAATTAAAATGAGGTTTCAAGACTGAGGTACTTCTAATTATTGACACAATTTTAAATAACTAGGAAGAAGGCAGAGAGCTTCATGAAGAATTAAAAGTACAATAGGACCTCTATTAAATGGATGCCGATTATAAACAAATATGCGTTTAAATATGATTATATTATGAAGCGAAATAAATTTCTCAAAATTAAAAATTTATTTTGGAATATAATGTACATTTAAATTATTTCCCTCGGGTCTCAATTATCCATCGGGCCATAAATTATCCGGACTGTTTGTCCCCGATCAAGCCGGTTAATCGAGGTCCTACTGTATTGTTATATTATTTTCAGTCAGTCGAACGTATAAAGAACGAACATAAATTTCAGTTTTACTTTACTTTGTAGGAATTCAGGTAGACAATTTTTATTATACATGAAGTTCCGCTGGCTGATAAAATAAACTGAGGTTGTAATTCGAATTATTGATACAATTTTAAGGAAGTAGGAAGGAGGGAGAGAACTCTTCAAGAAGAATTGAAACCATTGTTATACTATCTTCAGCCTGTAAAACGTATAGATAAAGAAACTAAATATCTGATTTACTCTAGTTTGTAGGAATTCAGGTAGACAATTTTTATTATACATGAAGTTCCGCTGGCTGATAAAATAAACTGAGGTTGTAATTCGAATTATTGATACAATTTTAAGGAAGTAGGAAGGAGGGAGAGAACTCTTCAAGAAGAATTGAAACCATTGTTATACTATCTTCAGCCTGTAAAACGTATAGATAAAGAAACTAAATATCTGATTTACTCTAGTTTGTAGGAATTCAGGTAGACAATTTTTATTCTACATAAACGTGCGTTGGCTGATAAAATAAACTGAGATATTTCTAATTATTGAAACCATTTTATGGAACTAGGAAGAAGGGAGTGTGCTTCACGAAGAATTTAAAGTATTGTTAGATTATTTTCAGCCTGTAAAACGTATAGACAAAGAAAATAAATTTCTGTTTTACTCTAGTTTGTAGGAATTCAGGTAGACAATTTTTATTCTACATTAAGGTCTGCTGGCTGATAAAATAAACTGAGATATTTCTAATTATTGATACCATTTTAAGGAACTAGGAAGAAGAGAGTGTGCTTCACGAAGAATTTAAAGTATTGTTAGATTATTTTCAGCCTGTAATACGTATAGAGATATAATATAAGTATCTCTTTTACTCTAGCTTGTAGGAATTCAGGTAGACAATTTTTATTGTACATAAAGGTCCGCTGGCTGA
>CM052202.1:14350415-14374581 GCA_028455805.1 Lasioglossum figueresi
AATCTGTGTAAGAAATTATTGTTCTAATCTTCATAAAATATATAGATCTGATCATTTAAAAAATGCGTTTGAAAGATCCACAGTCTATTAATTAACCTTTACGCTGCGAAATTCGACCCGTGGCTACACGATTTTAAATTTGAAAAATTTGTTCTGCTTGCAGATAATACTTACAATTGTTCTAGTGAGCCATAAACAATCGTTTAAACACTTCTGACATCAATGAAGAATTTTTCTTCACTCTAAATAATATTTCAGGCATCGAAGCGAATGTCCAAAATACCAGAGACTTTGTTTCGCGAATACAAATAGTTAAAAAATTGTTCTATCGACACAAATATTACAAATGGACCTAAGGCTGAGCGAACGTAACAATTGCAATGAAAAAAAAATGTACACAGAGTAAAGGTTCCGCCGAAGGAATAAGGGCCAACCGTGAGTCGGCATCGTGGAGTTGCGCAAAAATTCAGTCGCTACTCTTTAAAATTGAAGGGCTCGGTGGAAAAAAGGCACATGTCGTACCGTTGCACTGCCACTCGAAACTTTCGAGCACCCTCCGTGGCTTGTATTTCTATTATTATATCCCATTGTTCTGCTATAAAGCGACCGCACTGTAACTAGAGCCGTCACATTCAGTTCGCTTGATTATTGTAATCAAGTGCAGGCTCATTATCATAACAGAATAATATCGCCGGTGAAATGTTTGTTCATTCGGGGACCTGGTTGCTTTCCAATCGCTGTTGGAGTTTCGAATTTCTTGTTTTCTTTAACCATTCTGTGATTTTACGAACATTTTCATAAACTTTTTCACGGGATATCTGTATTCAAAAATTCATGGCGTATAAATAAGAAAAGCTCTGTTAAAAATTCTCTGTTCCATTCATGGTAAAATTTAACGAACGATCTCAAGTAATGACTTTATTCAACTTTAAATAGTTACAGATTCATATCAATCTTGGAGGAAGAATCATGTTCCCGACAATTTCTTTTTTGAAAATTTACATCGAAACAAGCCTTTTTTCCACCGATCTCTCGTCTATCAAAAACAAAGTAAACCCAAATTTCAAGTGACAGATCGAACAAAATTATAGTTACAGCTAATTTCAAATTACTTGTGTTAATTTAAAAAATTTCCTACAAGAAAAGTCTCCCCAATTAAAAAGCTGATCACTCAGTTTCCCTGGACAAGGAAGATCTCTCTATTGTCAGATCTTTCATAAAATAATTGATTCGAAGAAAACAACGATAGCATAATCGCGCAGCTCGTGCTTGCCAGCTTACGTCAGGCCTGTCAAAGACTCTCTCTATCGCTGCACATCAAATAAACAATATCAGGGACATGAATCGCGTCGCGTTGGTTATTCCACTATTAATTTTCTCCTCGACATCCCGTAGGATCGAAACGCGAAGCTACACAGGGTTTCCGGGCACACGCACGCGCGTGTACACACCGCGCAGAAGCTCGCACACATTCAAACGCAAACCCATACGTACAAGCACACGTACAAACGATCAGTGCACGCACACGCGTTCCGAGAGGGGAACAACGGAGACCTCTTTTGCCTTTATTAAGCCTGATTCTCATTAGAGCGACGCTCGCACCACGTTCGAGGAAAAAATTATCGATTCGAACGGAAATGGTCACGCTGGACGTGTGGAACTCGGGATTTGAGCGATGCTGTGCGAGTGTGCGTGTAGTCTGATGAGATGCAGTAATCAGGTAATCACGAAATCGCGCTGATTTTCTTTTTTATGCAGATCGAAATTTCATGTGGCTCGAAAAACTGCTGGAACATGGAATTTTCGAAAAATTATCGATGTTTGAATTGCTATAATTTCGTTTGAAAAAATCATACGACGATAAAATTTAAGTCATTTTAAAGCTCGAAGCCTCTATGTTTCAACATTGTTATTCATTTTCTGTTGAGACGTTCTTGTATGCCATGGCAGATGAAAAATTGGAGACATGACTTTGCTAAAAAATTATATAAATTCGAAGGTCTGTAAAAACAATAAAAAATTTTTTTGTAAATGAATCCAACGCAAATTTGAAGACTGGAGCTTTCTTTTTACAGCGACGTCCTAAAAATTGCTCTGCGATTTTTTTCCGCCGTTTCATTGAATTTTGAATGGAGGGTGTTTCGCCAATATTAATGTACTATAAACTACACCATGAGAGCTTGACACGACCAAGCATACTCTTCGTTGCTGTTCCATAAAACGGTGACAAAAAATCGTAGATCAAATTCCGAGATCTCGCTGGAAAGCGGAAACTTCGATCTACAAATCTGCGTTCGATTTAGTCGTGAAAAAAATTTTATAACTTTCCTACAGAACTTCGAATTTGTCTCATTATCGTGACCATATAAGCCTTCAGAGAGAGTTTCCCGCACACTCTACGAAAGAAAAAAATTTGCGTAAAAAAAGAACTAAGGAGTGTGAAAGTAGATTCTTTAAGCTATAAAATGAGGCCAGGTTTAATTTCATACGATCTTTTTTTAGAAAAGTAGAGCAGCTTGAAGATCAACAATTTTTCGAAAATTTACCGCTCGGAAACTTTTAGAAGCGATTGTATTTAAAGAGAGTGCGATTTTGTGATTGTTTGAATAGTGTTCCTCGCAAGCGTGGTGTGTGCGCGCCTGTGATGCGAACCCGGCTTTATCCTCTCGCCCGACTGTTTTCTGTTTTGCGTGCGAACCGAGAGAGATCTACTGAAAAGCGACGTCCCACTTTTGCGTCTTCTAAAGCGACCTCCTACGTCTCGCGAGCCACCTCCGCTCGTTAAATATTAAATGGGGGTTGTGCGAGGGTGGAGACACGTTGCGTGCTCCGCTGTTTATCCCTCGTGGCCGGCTCCTGACCGTCGAAATAGTTTGTTGTCGGTTTATACCGGGAGGAAGCGGGTTTGTTGACACGATGGGCTCGTAAACACAAGATCACCTTTGCGGACTGGGTCCTCGGTGCTCGAAAAGTCGCGGAACCGTCCAAAATAGAAAATAATTTATTACTGTCGAGGATTACCAGAGTTCTACCTTCGAACACGCCCTCTGCCGTATAAATTGAACGCGGTAGACACTGAAACTTATTTTCACTGTCGAAGGATGGTTTTCTTCACACCGAGACATTTTTGTACACTGTCCGAAAGAGTCAGGACACCTGTGATACCTAATGTGAAATGAGAAATTGTTAGAGAGCTAGGACAGTATCTTAAACACTTTTATACTGACGTATAATGAATTTTTTAATGACTGGAATAGAATTGGAATTAAATATTGTATCAATTATTGAATATTGGTTGTCACACTGAAAGAACAACAATATCGATGCTTAATGGAATTTTTCTCATTTCTGTATAACGCTCCTAGATGTAAAAATTAACAACAGCGTTTGCTTTAATTTGATATCGACTAGACTAACGTATCGTTGAGCAGCTTAGATTAGATTCCCAGTTTCCAACTGAATCGAAAAGGAACGAGCATTTCCAGTAATTGACCTGTAGCGTTTAATAAGAGATATTTGTAAAACGATTATTTTGAATAGCACCCACATGTTTCTGAATTCATGCGTCCCCTAGTTCAATATTAAAAGCGCTATCATAGCCTAACAAATTACAGTCGCGAATTTATATTACATTTCCGACCGACAAGTGTCCTGAAACGTTCCGACGGCAGCGTACACCTCTTATATTCGAAAAACCAGCCAGTTAGCATGTGAAACGGACGGTAAATCATTGAACGTGTCGCGTTGGACAGTGGAACCCACCGACCCATGTTTCCTCCCGTTGATATATCGGCTGGTTCAATAATTGCGGCTCAGCTAAAGGCAGAATCGCTCGAAATGAAAGCTTGAACCACTTTTGACTACAGATTTCAACCACAAAATGTCCTCAATTTTATCCGAAACAATAAACATGTACGCACATCTCGATTTCAATATTTCTAGCCCACCAGTTCATAAATACAACAGTTCGAGTCGCTTACGATCTACATATTGTACAACACTGAACCTCTACTCGAAAAATAATATCAGCTTCAATTGTTATAAATAAACAGCGGATTTTATGCACTTATAACAGTGAAGAGATTATAAACACTTAAGGATGTCAGTATATTATTTTCAACTCTAGAACATGTTTAAAGGATATTTTTATTGGGCTCCTAACAATCGATGCAGACAATTTTTATATTGCATAAAAATCCGCAGTCTAATTATAAATATACAGATCTCAGATTTGCGTCGGAACATTTTCAGTTTGAAAATTTTACTTTGCCCGTTAACTTTAGAATGGATCATCTTTGCACGCGTGAACGGAGCTGCTGGCTATCCCACGCATAATGTTCTCTGAAATATGAATCAGACGAAGAAGAAACTATTTTTGAACTATGTAACATAATTTTATCTGATCAAAGAATGTCTAGAACAACAATAAGTAAATACAGAGAGTGGCAAGTTGAGAAAGTACTGCAGTGTAAGCCCTGTATCCATCCTAAGATTAACATTAGCCCACATAGAATTGAATTGCAATTAATATCCAACCGATATAGTTACTTCGCCATCTCCACCTCGCGAGACGAGGATGTCTTTGAAAGTTGGCGGCCGTTCGAGGACTTACGCGAGTCGTTTAGGAAGGATCAAGCATCTTGAATAGTGCGCTACTTAAGTATACATTTACGTAGTCTTACGGTTTTATAATACACGCGTGGCCGGGGTCAGAGTGCGTTTCAAGTAATAAAATATATATATATGTATATGTATATATATATATGTTATGTATAATATGTATATGTATACACGCGCACGGGTAAATATGTATAATTGCACGCGTTTTAGTGTTTTCAAGTGTGTAGTCGGAGGAGGTTGAGCCATCGTTCTGCTCTACCGACGGAGAAACATGGGGAATTACCGTCCCCTAGGACAGGCTTGCCAACGCTCTACGTGAAAACTAAACCGCAACGACCGTAAACACTCCGTAATTAACAGCGTCCACTCTGTTTCACTTCGGAAACAAAAGCACAAAGTGGGTTGTCTACGCTAAGAACGCAGAACCGCGTACGGGTCGTGAGAAATTATGTCTAGGGACCTTTGTAGGGGAATCCCCTGGACTCGATAGTTAGAAACACCTTGGGACCTTGGAGTACAAACTGAAAATTCAAGTACATTTAACATATCTATCGAAACGAGTCGCGTTAATCGAATCGGAGAGGATTTTTAGGTTACAGTAACCTTTTCGATGTTTGAAGAGGAGAGTAGTAGTACCAACTGTGGATAAAGAGGTTGGGAAATGTCCTGGCTAAACTTCCGAAAATCGGTCAAATTCGATTCAACAAAAACGATAGGAGATTTTTTTTTTAATCACGAAAAGATCCTTTGGGAAACGTGTTTTTAAAGCAAACTGAATTTAATCGATTTTCGGAAGTTTACCCAATGTCCCTAACTATCGACGCAGTCCCGTCGGTACCGAGAACAGCATCACGGCACCAGGAATGAGGTAGTTGTCCGCGAAACTAGTCACTAAAGCAGGGTAGTATTGAGCGACGGTACATTTCTCGTCGTCGGTAAGACAGGAACGCTTCTGTGAGCTTACTTACTAGCTAGGGAATCGAGTACGAGAGGCCCGGCGCGGTGTGCCTCGGGGAAAATCGATTTCTGACCCCCGCCACAGATTGCAGCGTTTCTGCCTCGCGGTGATTCGTTCGCTGTTCTTTTATTTTTTTTATTTTGACAGCCAGCGCGACGATATCGACGATACGGGCTCGCAGTGTTGCCGCCGTCGCCATCCGAGAGTATCCGGGGAATTCACGGCCGTGAACTCGGTCGGTAAAGTCGCCTCAGCCGGGATCACAATCGCATTTCATGCGATCTTCATGTTGTATAACCAGGTGGAACATTCGAGTTCCGCAAATGTTCGGCGAGAGGTGGCAACAAAGCGCGAACGAATCGCTTCGCGTGTTTCCTGTGCCCCCGGCGTTCGAAAAAAGCATCGAAAAACTGAATCTACGTGAAACCAGAGTAAAACCGCTTATTGGCTGGCCACTTCTAAGAGGCCTTGATATGTTCAATTGGAACCACCGTGTATTTTTTCATTGTCTTCTCAAAACGAAATCGCCCGCCTTCGGCGCGGTTCGAATAATAGCCACGCCTCGATGATCGACGCGATCCAAAAATCATTCGAATGCGCGTATACGTCTCGCGAAGCTCTCGAAGCCCTTCGAGCTCCCAAAATAACGGCGTTGCTTGTGTAAACGATTCGTTGGGCCCCCGTAGATCACTGTACCTCTGTAGAACAAGGATTTTCTTGTCTGCCGACACAGTACGAGCTTGCAAGGCGATAGAGAGACAGCTGTACGAAGGCCCACGAGCGCAACTCATTGGAAGAAAACTTATTCCCTGTTTCTTTGCAATCCCGTCAACTTCCGGCACTGGAAATCATCGTTCCCGCAACACTCTCATTTCTCACGCTTTCGGAACACGTTTCTCTCGAGCTCGCGAAGCAAGGAAGTCGAAATTCTATCGGATACTTCTCCTCAACTAATTCGCGACGATCATCAGAAATCTGTGCGTGTTTCTCATTTGTGCTGCGATAATTAACAAGCGTACGAAACTGGCCCTCGTCCGTTCTTTGCATTTATTAAATATATTTCATTACGAATAGACTGCGGATTCTATGCATTTCTGATGAAAATGATTCGATGAAATTTAACACAACGATTAAGAGCGAGAGATTTTCAATTTGTATTTTCCATTGAGATCCGCAGTCTAGCTCCGAACAACGCAAATAACTTTATACGAAATATAATATCTCGCTGCTACGTCGGTTTTACATATTCATCGGAGAAATTCACAATGTCTCTTATCTATATCGTATTCAAATTAACAGGTTACCCGTCGGAAATCTTTGGAAAATCTTCTGTCAAGTAACAATTGGGATAGAAATGATTAAATTACGTTATCGATGACGAATTATTGGATCCTGATTAACGTAGCTACGGCCATCGAGACGTTTGTTACAATGTTCTGGGTTGTTCGTTATAGATTTTCTTTGAAAGAAGAAGAGTCGCGGTCAGGTAACGTGTTAATGTACAAGTATAACGGACGGGGGATGTAACTTCAAGAATCCTAGAATTTCGTGCAATGAAACCTGTGCGCAGATTCTTAACCCTATCTACTTTATTGTATTATTTGTACGCATCGCAATCGTCTCAAGCCAACGAACCCAAAGAAACCGACTCGCAAGCGGACCAGCCGACTCTCGCGCAGCTCGCGACGATCGTAAAGGAAGAAAAGATTGAATCCGGTGTTCTGAACAGAATTCCACGCTTTTGTAAATTATTCCCGAAATAAAATTCCGTCTGATCGGAGCATAGAAATCACGCGCAAGAGTCCGCTGGTCTAATTACGAGGCACGAACCGGTAGAAGTATTTGCACGGGTCCTTTTCAGTGGGACTACGTGCGGAAAATAAAGAATACCATTCGGTAGGTTGAGGGGCTGGAAATTTTTATAACGTAATCCGGGAACGCGCGGAATCGTTCTGTAAAGGTACAAATACTTTCTTTGGCGGTCGTATAATAGAATATTCCATGGGTGCGCGTCAAAAGAATTCCGGAGCAGAGGAGGCACACCAAAGTCGGTGTAGAACAACTCCGTGCTTCGCGAGAGCTCGAGAATCACAATCTCCCGAAGTTTTGTGCGCCTCGGCGCGGATCGATCGGTCGAAACGGATCCCCCGATATTCGCAGGATGATCGATCTATCGCTCGCTCGCTCGCTCGCAAAGAAAACCCGTTGTTCCAAACGGCGGGATCGAGATTTTTCTCGACGCGAATTAACATACACATGTACACGTACATTGGGCATATACATATATATGTATATATAAAGAGAGAGAGGGCAGTTCTACGTGCGTGTTATGTATAACGTGACATTTATACATTCGCCGAGTATGCGCCATCACCCTTTTGAGCGACGTGCTCGTGGATCGTAAACTTTATACATTATTGCTTTGCCGATAGCCACGTCACGTACATGCCGATCTGGCTCACGTTCGTCCCACTTCGCCAGCAAAATTCAACTAATTATGCGACGCCTGACCAGCTTAATTTCCCACCCGTTTTTCCGCAGCGGAATTGCCACCGGATTCGACCGGCGATTATCAGAAACGTTCCCGAAAGAACAATCCAATTTCTCCCGTTTTAATTCCTACGCCCTGCAAAGCGGCGTTGTTGTTCGTGCATAGCTTCGAAATTTGATTATTCATCCCGCGATTTATAAACGACGATTTAGAATCGAGTAAACGCGACAAGAGTCTTCGTTTTAGAATAAGCGTTTTCTTTTTTTTTTCAGTTAAAAGCCGAAAGATTTTTAGAAAAGTGATTCGTACGATCGGTCTTTCTCTGATCAGTCTTTTCTACTGAATTTTTAATTAAGCTTTACGAAGAATCTATCCAATTTATAGAGTATTATTGGATCCAGTCACAACCACGTAAATGATGATTAGGAGTACGATATGTCCGACTCTGGCAAGAGTTTTCTACTGGATTTCGAAGTGAACAACTTCTAACAAATTCGTTATTCATTTGATGCTATTAGATTGAGTCACAAAGTTTGTGAGTTTAAGAGTTCTGAGGAACAACAACTGTGAAAACGATGGTTAAAGGACTTGAATGATATGTTTTTGATTATTTGAATTTATCGTCTGAAAGATTGATGATTACAATACGTGTTTAATATGTCTGGGTATGGTCATGCTTTTCTACTTAATAGAAGAGGTCCCTCATTTTATATTATTTCGACGAACCACAAACTGTGGCACAACAGAACAATGTATGCATAAAGGACTCGATTGATATGTCCGACTAGTGCCAGTCTCATCTACTGAATTTCAATGTAAACTCCTCAAAGAGAAACATTCCAATTTATAGTATCATATTGAATCACAAACTGTGTGACTTTGAAACAACATTTAAAAAATTTCAACGATATGTCTGTATTCGGGCAGCCTTTTCTACTGAATCAAAAACGAAGCAATCTCCTCGAAGACAAATCATGCATATTTTTTTTCTCCTAGACTATCCATCAATTTCCTGTAGTTGAAAATCCCGAGGTCACCTATTTTCAATTATTGTCTTCACAGGGGACCAGAATAAACCTCTAATTTCTCTAACGATTTCCATAGAACTCGAAACGCTCGATGCTACTTATAACAATAACTTTTCTTCTGATTTTTTAAAACTTAGCCAATAGAAACACTAGACATATATCTGATATGTTCAAGGTATCCAATGGAACGTTCGAGCGAGAATACGTTCGAAGACAGGCGTTTTGGGAAACGAACGCGAGCCAGATACGTTTTGATAGTCTCCTCCTTGCTACTATTTCGTTTTTTTTTTACACGGACTCAAGGACGCGCGCACAATTAATTCCCCTAAACTGACGAAACCCTCCTAATCGGATCCCCCGACGATTCACGCTCCGTCGTCCCCGCCCCGCAACGACTCTCGCCTGTTCGTCTTTTTATGTCTCTTTTTCTTTTTTTTCTCTCTCCGCATTTCGTTTCTCGTTATCCGTGCGCTTGCCGTGCGGCCACCGTGTTACGCTTACTCGCGAAATATGTCGCCCGCCTGTCCGGTTCAACCCCTATCTTCCAACAATAACTCCACCCTCGCCACGGCTCGACATTGCCCTCAAAATAATTTTCAAAAATCACCACCTTTTCTTTTTTATCCCTTATCAGTCGAGGGGTGACTGAGAGTGACGACTAAAAATTGCTGTACCATTATTCACAATATTGATCGGAGTATTAAATATGTTGGTATCTGATCAATTACTATACATTTAAGTATTGTATGAGGTATTATATCAATTGCATATCCATAAAATGAAAAAATCATATACAATAGGATTATTGTAGGTAGGAAGAAATGTTAAATTTTTTAGTTAAATGGTTAATCCTGCAACGAGGGGGTGCTTTCATCTCTCTAGGAAAATGTATAGACACTGGTTTAGCATCGGTAGAACTTTTGGATCATTTAGTCTTAAATTAAAATACTGAAAAGTATCTTAGAACATTTTTAAAGAATTTTCGAAACGTCTCGGGACGACTTTCCCAATCCGATTATACATTGTAAATCGACTTTTCAAATTTGGTGTCTCGAATGCAAATTTGCTGATTCCCTTTGCATCTTCGAAAAGCTGAGAATAAAAAATTAACCCTCTGTTAACCCTCGTTCACTCGAACCAGGTCGCTTTTCATGAATTATGAATGCGGCAGCAAACGTGAGAAATGTCTGAGATGTTTACGAACAACATGGAATAAAATAAAGTGACAGCTTTCGCACGTGTTTACAAAATATTTTTATGTTGTCGTGAATATAACACTCCCTTCTTCTCGTTGTTGTAAGTAGGCCGTGTGTTAATATTTAAATGCAAATATTTTGTTATTCGTTCGCAAAGGCTGGAGTTGAATATGAAAGTTAAATGAAACTAAAAATTGAATTCTTTTATTCTGTGTTTTATGTTAGCACACGGAACTCTTTAAACATTTGTGTTTGACACGTTTGCGAATGCTACTGACCCATCATAAGCACAGTCTGTTTGAAAAAAATTATGAAGCGCCTATATTAATGCATTTATGACATTTGCAAATTATTCCAAAAGATTGAGGATGGCTCTGCACTTCCTCTCTGATTTTACGATAAATAATATTCTGAAATGAAAACTGAAGAGACTTCCACTTTGCTTCTACAGTAAAGAGTCTTCTAAAACGAATATTAAGGACACTTTGATTTTACAGCGATGGATTTTCTCAGATGAAAATTATTAAAATTTTTACCAATGTAAAATGTGATCTTGCAACCATTGAAATGGTGATCTTTCAATCATTCAAACGAATTCGTTCCTTACTATGATTCTCACAAAATATTCTCCAGACGCGACAAGTAAAAATGTGCATACAAATCTGTCATCTAGCAACCAATATCCCAGATAGCACTCTACATCTCACACACGTCTGTTTTACGTCGTTTTTAGGTCGGAACGTCTTACGTCCCAAAAAGACGCCTATTTGAAGACGTCGCTTTTACGTCTGAAATAAGACGTCTAAAAGACGTCTTTTCGGATATGTCTAAAAATACGCATAAAATACGCCTAAAATACGTCTAAATGACGTCCGAAGACGTCTCTAAGATGTACCGTTTTGTAACACAAGACATTCAGGAGACTTCCGGGAGCCGTTCAGACGTCTTTCGGACGTCCGAAAGTCTTGCCGCAGACGTCTTACAGATGTCTTTGATACGACTCAATGCTATCTGGGTATATGGCAGCAGTTTTACAGTGAACAATCTTCTCAAACGAAAATTAAGGACGTTTCTACTTTCATTTTCCCATAAAGGTGATCTTTTAATCAATGGAATTAATTTTTTCTCTATTTTGTTTATTACACGGTATTCTCCAGACGCGACGAGTAAAAATGTGCATAAAAATCTGTAATCTAATAACTAATATATGTCAGCAGTTTACATTGTAGAAGCTTCTCGAACGAAAATGAAGGACTAATTTTATTGAAGGACTCTACTTTAATTTTTCCTTAACGGTGATCTTTTATTCGATGGAATTGATGTGTCTAATCAAAAACTATTATAAAAAGCGATCTAGTATCTGATTGGAACGTTGAACCATCTCTCGGAAGGTTGACAGAGGCATACATACAGGGTGTCTCGAAATGACCAGTCATATGGGTAACGATCGAAGAATTTCGCGAATTTCCTGCGGGGTGTTCGCAGTTCTGGCGCGGTTCCGCCGGAATTCGTAAAATTAGTATTCGGCACGCGTCGGACGCTTGTCGAGATTATAATCGAGCCGACGAGCGGGGACGAGGTGTTACCGCTGAATAATTTGAGGTCGTGTGTTTCGGCGTCGTTTGTAAACGTCACGCGGCGCGGGCTGGCTGTTTAGAAGTTTCCCGGGTTTTCCGCTTCTTTCTCCTTTCCGGTGACAAATCGACCGCTCTAAAGCGGGTGTCTCTGGGCCCGCGAAACGTTCGCGGGCCGACGCCGTCGCGTAATCCTGCCTGCGACGCGCTTTATCATGCCACGGACCGAGACATAATTAAACTGGCTGTCCCGGGACCATTTAAACACGATAATCGCTCGATCGACGAACGT
Source organism: Lasioglossum figueresi (assembly GCA_028455805.1). Taxonomy (NCBI): domain Eukaryota; kingdom Metazoa; phylum Arthropoda; class Insecta; order Hymenoptera; family Halictidae; genus Lasioglossum; species Lasioglossum figueresi. Next base: position 14,362,575 of record CM052202.1, read on the forward strand.
CTCGCTGCCAGTTCCGTACTCCGACAGTTCGGAATTTATTCGTGGAACTTTTTTCAAAGTTCTCCGAAGCTCTGGATTTGTTGGTCTGATTTGTTTTTTCTCTTTTCTTTGGATAGCTTCTCTCCCCTCTTTTTTTTCTCTCTCTCTCTCTCTCTTGCTTCGCTTTCTCGTATCTGTTACGAGGTTATTAACAATCTACAGTTATATCTATACACTCGAGCTTCCCACGACGCTTGAAACGCTCTTTAAATTTAGCTCTGAACTTTAACAAACACCTAATGGTCCGATACAGGAGGAGCGTTCGCTTTTGCTAGCCTATTAGGTATACCATAAATTAGCGGTTGTCATTTACAGACTCTACGGTGCTTCTTCTTTTTACACGCGCGCTGTCGTTTGCCGGCGATCGGGGATCGTTCTCTCCCTCGTAATCGGTTCTGCGATCGAGCTGCACGATCTCAACGCGTTACGACCCTGAGTAGAGCGGGAATTAAGTGGAGGAGCCATCTGAGATTCTAAAGAGCGGAACGAGCGAGCTGAGAAAATTACTGACAATCCGAAACTGTGCGTTCTTGACTCTATGACAGCAATTTCCACTGAATTTGCAGCGTACGAATGTCTTCGGAAGATTTTCAGGTTTGGACATTTATAATATTTAACGTGAACCAGAATCTAATTTAAGCCCAATTTCTTCCAATCCGTCGATCAGAATACGAATTCACACGAAATGATGGCAAAAGGTATTTTAAAATCTGACCTAAAAACGAAATTAAATTCGGACTGCGATTTAACCGATCGTAGTCGAGTTATTTCTGTAATTGGTCTCGTAGTCACGTTCCGATCCGAAAAGGACTTTATTAGAAATCAATTTTTCGAATTGTGCTCCTGTCAGGAAACACATTTTCAGAATTTATAACTAGTAGTTCCGAAAATGGACTCTCGGCGTATTGCCTGTAACTTTGTCAATCGACAATATTATCCATTGAAAGAATTATAACAACCAGCTTTCCCGAAAAAATTCGCAGACATTACCGATCGAGTGCCTTCAAAATTATTTTGGCGGCCACGACTTCGATGAATGGTAACTTCAATTTGCCGTTTATATTTTTGTCAATTTCTAATATTCTTCACTGAAATATTTATGATAACTAGTTGAAAATATCTTCTTTCCAATGCAGAAAATCCTATTGCGAAAACTCTGGCAGTCTTTCAGAAAAAATTCGGAAACATCACCGACCGAGTGCCTTGAAAAAGGGTAGTACATTGCCTATATCAGTGTCAATTTTTAATATCTTCCAGTGAAAAATGAATGACATCTACTTCAAAACATACTGTATCGGACGCAAGAAGTCCCGTTACGAAAACTGTGCCAGTCCCTCCGCAAAAAAATTGCAACCGAGCGGTGTTTCTTTTAAAAATGCAAGAACAGGTACTGCTCCCAACATGTTTCCGATCGGAAACGGGTTCCACGGTAACCAGAGCTTGCAGATACGTCGCCGCCGGTTCTAATGATTGTTCCCGGCCGACTGCAATATCGCTGCTGATCCAGCACCGGTGATTTCAGCGCGTGTTTGGATCCACGCCCGTTCCCCGCATATGGGATCCCCTTATTATTGGCCACGTATCGGGACGAGGATGTCGCCGCAATAAAAGTCCGCCGTGAAAATGCAACCGGCGCGGAATCGGGCCAATATCTACCCCGTCTTGTAACAATCGATTCAACAGCTAAGACTCGTTCCGCTCGCGATCGAATGGCCCTCGAAAGTGTTTCGTGTCGCTTCTATCGGCTCGTTTCCGACGCGTCTTCGCTGTAACGAGCCGCGGGAACGACCGTCGAAAATTCCACCAGCTCTCCGCCATAACGCCCTATCGATGCTGCGAACGGAAGTGGAATGGACGTCGAACAGGAACGTCCCGTGACTTCGAAACGCGTCCGAAGATTCACTCGACGAACCCGATGGAAAGAACAGATAGCGGAACACGGTCGTTCCCGAAGAAGCTTCTGCGCGTTGGCGGAAAATTCATGTAGCACGTCGAAGGGCATGTTTTAAGGACCGAGAAGTGTAAGAACTTTTTTTGAAATACGGTGGGAAATTGGAAGAAAATTGTACCGAAGAGCAGAGGAAATGTTTTCTCTTCACAAAAAGTATTGCAGCATTTTTTTTTTAATTTTCCACTGATTTTTCGTCATTTTTCGTAACATTTCTGCATTTTTCTCGTGGCAACGTTGAAGAGCATTTTTTAAATATATGCTCGAGAAAGTTATGAAGAATCAGATTAAAGAGCGGAGAAAAATGGTACCGAAGTCTCTGGGCGGGTTTAAGGACTTTTTCAAATTTGCAATAACTTTTTACAATTTTTCGAAATTTTTCTGCATGCTCGCCCATCGCCAGACTGTGCGGATGTACATGCGAATTTCCATTTTCGAATCGAATTTCGGAGCAACGTGAATAAAACGTTAAATCTTACATCTATCGCGGCTACTTCACGTACAGAGAAATTCCATATGAAATTTCCCTCCAGGCAAAAATCGTAGCGACGCGTCGCTGTTGTCTTGAGAAGCTAGTCGCGGGTTTCGCAAAGCGGATTTGGAAAGACGCGGGACTCCCGATCGGCCGGCTAACGAGCCCGAATTCTCTACATATCTGATCCACGAGGCACGAAGATTAGAGCCCCGTTAATTAGGTGCGCCAGCTCGACTCTGTTTCGTTGATGCACACGCCCGAGGCCGTTCGTTTCTCGGTTTCCGAGAACACGAATATGTATGTATATATTTATATGGTTTCTCCTCGCGTTTCCCTCGTTTTCTTCGTCTCTTCCTCTTTGCGTTCCGCGCGCATTTCCTGTTTTCTATTTTCTCCCCTTAGCTGTTGCGACGCGATCATGTTCTCCTCTCTATTCTCCGTCGTCTCTCGTTTCTGAAGAATGTTCGCTCTCCCTCCCTCTCTCTCTCTCTCTCTCTCTCTCTCTCTCTCTCTCTCTCTCTCTCTCTTTCTTCAATAGGTGTGGGTGATGATTGGCGGCCCGTGTCACGAGGCGATCAAACACGTAGACGACGCCGATCGAACCAGGCTGAGGACCGAGAGGATCAGAGCGACGATAAGGACGCTCCTCGATCTCACGAGACCCGCGGCCTCGTTGCTGTAGGGTAGCTTGACCTCGACCTCGGCCATCTTGAACATCGAGAGCAGCGGATGCGTGTGGAGCTCGTGGTGCTTGTTGTTGATCTTGTCGCTCAGGTCCTGCAGCATCGCAGCGCATTTCTCCTGAAACACCAACCCCGCAAACTGTTAGTATTGTTATTTGGTATTGTTTACACGTATAGTCAGCCTCTACATCCCCCCCCCCGCAATTTAACTCGTTACTTGACAATTTCAATGAAACGTGCTATACGTCGATGGTAAAAATAAACTAAAGAGTTTCGTTCAGAAATACGTGACTGTTAAAATTCCTTCCTTTCACGTAGAACAGCCTGATAAAAACGTTCCGGTCGGCGAATAATTAAAATAGTCGACAAAGGAGGAAGATCGTTGCTCGAATTGCATGTATAAGGAATTCGCACAATAATCTGCAGTCCGGAGGTGACTTCGGCTGGCTCCTGCAGAGTATCACGTCGAAGTAACTTCAACAATGGAACTTCTGTCCGGGGGAGGGTGGAGATTTTTTGTCGCGTCTCGAAACAACAGGGCGTCGACGACAACTCGGTTCCGTTTTTTTCGGAAAACGAAGCGGGAGGGATGTTTTAATAAACGAGCAAGACGCGCCGCGGGAGTAAACAAGTTTCCGAGAAGTAATAAACCGCGCACCGTTTTCTAGGCGCGAAGAAACGGTCCGCGACGAGACAATAGACTTCTGTTATTGTTAATGTAGTATAATTTGCCGGCGAGTAGGAGGGGGCGCCAGTTTTAAACGGAACGACGACGCCCGCGAGAAAAATTAGCACTTGTTATCTGGAACAGGCCGGGAGACCGAGGACAATGCCAGCTGGCTGTAACAAAAGCGAGAAAACTCCCAGGTCCCCGAACAATATTAAAACGTGATTTAATTTTTGATTACGGAGGAGGCGCGCCCCCTGTGTCCCCGGGTCATCATTCTTTCGCGCGACTTTTCCGGTTAATTAAGTCGTTACGATAATGTTTCGCGCGGATCCGTGTCCCCGGCCCGAGATGAAAAAGCGGAATGAATATTTCGTTGTTCTTGTTTCTCGGGGAACGTATACTCATTGCGGCAGATTTTATGGCTCCCGGTGAGAAAAGAATTTTGTTCACAGTGTCCCCTAGGCGAGGATGCCTTTTCTCTTTCTTCAGGGAAGTTGTAGATGTTGTCAATGTGAGGACCATTTTAACGCGTTATAATTTATATGTTGGTATCGTCCATGATGCATGTATACAAGGTGAGTCACCTAACGTTATCACCTCAAATATCTTTGTTGTTTCCAAAGATACATTAAATGTCTTCAGGACAAACTTGAATGGAAAAATAGGGCTCATACGACACCAAATAAATTTTTGTTTTTATGTCATTTTTTTAGAGATATCAAGGTCACCTCCACTTTTTTTTAAATGGAACCACCCTTTTTTAAACATCTACAATGATAGTCCCTTGCATTACGAATTCGATGATTATATTTACTCAAGGTCTTTCAAGGTCACGGACAGAAAAAACCTTCTGAATTCCTGATGAAGCGATATGTGAAACGGATGAAATTTATGTCGTGCCAGAACTCGTATTACGCTACTTTAATCTCATTCTTGCTTCTCGGGCAATTTCTCTCGTACTCGCATGTGGATCGACAGCGATTGCTGCCAAAAAAATTGATTTAATTGTCTTCGGTAGTCATGGCATCTTTCGTTTACGCTTTCTTACATCTACACTTCCAGTATTTCTAAATAACTTGTAGAAATTAGTAAAAACCAGCCAAGAAGGAGTGTTTCGCTCAGGATACCTTTCTTCATAAAGCAATCGGGCCAGCAATGGAATTTGTCTACATTCACAGTAAACCGCTATAATGTCATATCTTTCAATCATTGGGTAAGACATAGTGGAATCGCGTTTGGAAACATACTGTTAGTAAATAAATCGCAGCGTAATCTGCTAGAGGATGTTTGAAAACATTCCATAGCAATGAAGGATCTTAGCATGTTTACTACAAGTCTCACTGGTGATAAACGTATTCTGCTTCAATATTTTACTTTTATGCGCTTTTCTGTCCGTGATCTTGAATGATCTTGAGTAATTATAGTCACTGAATTCATAATAAAAGGGACTATCATTGTAGATGTTTAAAACAGGGTGGTTTCATTTAAAAAAATGAAGGTGACCTTGATATCTCTAAAAAATTACATAAAAACAATTATTTTCTGGGTATCGTATGAGCCCCATATCACCATTCAACTTTGTCCTCAAGACATTTAATGTATCTTTGAAAACAATAAAGATATTTGAGGCGATAACGTTAGGTGACTCACCCTGTATACAGGGTGTCTCAAAATTCCTTCAACATCCGGAAATGGGAAGTTCCTGAAATCCTTTGAAGCGACATTTTCCTTTCCAAAAATGGCGTCCGCGGCTTTGTTTAGGAGGTATTAACGGAAAACACAGACCAATCGGAGCGCGGCTACAGCGGATTGATTCTGGCTCGGCCAACGGCAACGCCACGCTAAGCGGGTCCTGTCGCCGAGTCGGACTCCGTTCGCTGTAGTCGCGCTCTGATTGGTCCGTGTTTTTCAAAAGCCATTTTTGCAAAGAAAAACGTCGCTTCAAATATGATCTCAGGACCTCCCATTTCCGGATGTTGAAGAAATTTGGAGACACCCTGTATGCTAAAAAAGTATAATAATAAATATATAAATTGTGGTGTACTTTATATAACTCATGTTCATGACAATTAACCCAGTATCTAAATAACAAGAAATTATTTTACATTTCTAAGTTGGTGATACACAAGAAAAAAGATTGGATTTAGGTAATTATAACGTTTTTTAAAATTATGTCACTATTCTTATAAATGAACGACATCGTCATTGCAATAGTTCAAAGTTCAACAATTTCTCGAACATCTCGCTTCATTCGCGAAGAAAATTTTTCAATTTTCTCAAGTTTCTTCAAGTTTATTTTTCATAGTCTATCTACCATTGATTTAAACTACAACGTCTCCGGGTCAAAATGGAACCATGTCGTCCAAGCTTAGAGTTCCTTTAAAAATCAGAAGCTGCCAATACTTTCTGACAATTCCACCCCTTCGGCTTCCAAAGGGCCGCCCTAAAAAATTACAGAGCCGGCGTACTCGATAGAGGGGTGTACCCGGGGTGGCTCAGGGTGTTCCAGGGTGCGCATAAATACCCGTCAAAATTCCTCGAAGCCATGGGACGTGGCTCAAAAGTTCATCCATCAGCGCGGAAGTTACCGCCCTCCAATTTGTCGGCGGGCGAAAAGGTTGGCGCGTATCGCGTTTTCTCTGCCGGAAATCCGATAGCCGGACACTGGATACACGGGATAAAAAGAACCAGATAGAGAGCGAAAGGGAGAGAGGAGAGAGAGAGAGAGAAAAAGGAATAGGACAGACGAAACCATGGAAAAATATTCGAAAAAGGAATCTGGCGAGCGTAGGAGCCCTGGTAAAGCAGGAGCGAGTCGAGGGCGACAGATGCGTGGGCGGATCGATGCGGATCGAGAAAAACGAATTCCCTGGCGCATCGGTAATTCGAAAGACTCTCCTCCGCGAAAAGTTATTCGAAATGGCGCGCGTGGGCGGCTTGTTTCCCGCCCCACCTTCCGGGTGGAATTTAATTTCATTGAAAATCCGACGTCGATGCCTCGGGGCGAACAAAGCTCGAGGACGAGGGAGAACGGTGACGTCGTCGTCGTCGTCGTCGTCGTCGTCGTCGTCGGCCCACGTGGTGCACGAGCCATCCCCAACCCTCGAAAATATCGCCGAAAAATCGCTCGACGCGTTCTCCTCCGCCGGAAATTAAAGATTCAACGAGCCGAGGGTAATTTCGGCGAACAAGAAGCCGAAACAAAGAGACACCGTCGAGGAATAGAGAAGGGAATAATGGTTGGGAGGGTATCATAGTGAGAGGGGTGGGTATGGTAATCGATGCTGGGGCGGGTTACATTCGGCGCCATTAAGTCGAGCCAGAGGGAATCCAGAAAATGTCTCTGGGCGATTCTTTCTAAATTCCGTGTAGCGGAGAAAGTTTTTGGATAGGGGCTGGTTCTTCGGACGAGCCTCTGACCTTCGGGAGGGGTTCACACCCCTTGCTGTATGATCTTCATTCAATTTAGAATTCTTTTAATACGTTAACCACCCAAAAATGTTGTACTTACTTGAATGAGGTGATTCTTGAGGACATTTGAAGCAGAGTTGTGCTAATTCAATTACATTGTACTTCAATTACACAATAGAATTACATTGTATTTCAATTACACAATTGAATTACATTGTATTTCAATTATATAGTAATTCAACTACGTCGTAACTGAATTGCATACTTCAAACCTTACAATTAATTCGATTACTAATTATTTTAATCAGATGTGTAATTGAAATACAATATAATTAAAATACAGCTCTCCAAATTATAGCCCAGAACTTTGAAGAAGCGCGACATATTTTTATGTTTCTCTTTCATATACTTGCTTGTTTAACTCGGTATTAATGTAATTTAATTACAAAGTATTTTATAATTGTCCTCCAATTGCAATTACAATGTTAATCAATTACTTTCTAATTATAATTCCTGGAGTAACTCAATTGTAATTCTGCACAACTCTGATTCGAAGTGACTTTTTCGAAAATTTTCGATTAGTGAAAAACGTGTGCCAATCAGGGTAGCGCTTGTTGGTTTATATATTTAATACTTATAATACTTTGGACAGTGTAATTTCCGGCAAGCGCACAGTAAGCATTCTAACGGAAGACAAGCGCGATCTGAACGCGGGTACAAAGGAAGACCCACATAATCTGCCCATTGCATCTTCTAGATTGTTCCCTTTTGGCGCGACATTCAAGTTCGTGTGTCAAATCACATCAGCGCTGCAGCAGACCGATTCTGGCGCAGCCAATGCCGATGTCACACTTAGCGGGATCTGTCTGCCATCCGCCGTAGCAGCGTTCCGATTGGTCCGTGTTTTTCGCTAATAACTTCTGAACAAAGCCGCAGAGGCCGTGTTAGCAACAGAAAAAGTTACGCCAACTATCCTCAGGAATCCCTCCTTTCAAAGAAGTACATTTTTGGAATATCTTGTATAATAGATAAATTTCCAATATACACCCAGATAAAAAACTTGTAAAAAGCAACCTTTAAAATGTTCTTCACGGTTCCACGATAAAACGTTTTCTACGTTAGTAACATCTCGAAAAATTGAATATGTTTGGTCTTAAACCTTTGCACTCCGAATCATTTTTCAATTACGTTGCCAACAACTGCCTACTATTTGAAGTGTTTTACTTAAAATTCACTTCAAAAGACAGTTCCTCGACTGCTACTTATTTTAAACAATTTTGTTTACCAATTATAGTATTATATATTATATATATTATAGCTCTCAAACTTCGTCGTAATTTATATTTGTGTGTTTTAAACTGTGTTTTAAAAAATACGACAATTAAATAAATGAAAGAAGAACCGAATGCATATAAGAACCCGTTTAATTTACATTTTTCTTTCTCCGATGTCGAGTCACACTCGACAAAGGAGTCCAAAGGGTTAAGAAAGTCTTTTCACAAGTTTCCGAATGTTACCGTGTCAGATCGTAGGAGCGTCTCTTTGCACAACAAATTCGCCATCGGATATTTTTGCGCATTTCGCGTGATTAATGTCTTTCGGGGCGTGAACGTTCGCATCGTCGAAGCGGCCGCGAAAGAAAGCGTAATTGAATAGAATACCGCGGAGTAATAATGCCGCGTACACGGTGCCCGAGTCAAAGCCCAGGACGATAATTCATTTTACATATCGGCCGGGTGCTAATTGTGCCAGCGAGTTTCCCGAACGCGCCCCGTCGCAGCTTAATTATCGAATATCCGAGCCGACCACGAATTTCGTCCTGCTCTCGCTGTCGGATGCCTTTTGAACTTCTGGCCCCTGCTGGCCAAGATTCGTCCCCCCATCCCCCTCTGTCGTCCCGTCGAATCGCTTGAATTGTATCTGTATAATTAAGAACTTGGCCAGCCTGCGAAATTCATAACGTAAATCAGCCGAGCGCCCCGCGTTAAATAATTCCGCGTGTTTCCGCGGCGCGGCGGAGATATTTAGAGAAGCCCACGCAACTCGCCGTACGTTTCCCAGGATTATAGCTCTGCGAACGGGCCACAATGGACGTTCTTCTTTTTTCTTGTTTATGCAAACTCGATGCGCCCACAAAATGCTATCTGAAAGTTTCATTAAGCAACCGCCGAACTGCGGTGGAAGCGTATGGACTTTCAAATTTAAGGAGAAATTATTCACAGTACTCCACTATTATTTATTTTCGTTTAAGATGAGAGGAGACTCGTGTCAGATGTTACAATTTATTTAATCGTATTTTTCAGTCGGCATTTGTTGGCGTTTTATTCAATTTTTGTTACTAGTATTCCTGGTTTGCTGGACCGAATTACTGTTGCTCCTTAAGACACTTCATCGTCTGCATTTATGTAGGGACAATATTTTATAATATATGTGGGATTGCGAGTGCGTACCGTAGGACACAAGTGGCCTCTGTTTATGATAGGGCCTTTCGAGCTAGGTAGAGCGAGGGACCAGATGACAAAATGCAGGCCTATGCCTGGTTTGTCTCCATCGACGTTAGTTGTGAGACAGAGGGAGAGAGAGAGAGAGAGCGAGAGAGAGAGAGAGAGAAATAGAGAGAGAGAATAAAGACGAGGGAGTAAGAATGGTTTTCGGGAAAGACGCAACGAGTGTGGTTCGAGCAGCGAAAGACGATAGTCGTGGATACCGAGGCGTAGAATAGTCGTGTAGACCATTTACATGTAGTATAGTTTTACTTGTTAATAAATAGATTTAAACACATACACGGTTTGAATCCAAAAACTTCCAATCCCACATATATAAAAGGTTCAACTACAGAATTGTTCATTAGGTTCCATGTGGTCAAAGCACACTCGTTACTAGTAATTTATATGATTATTAATTGGTAGTATATTTATTTTCAATTACAAACCAACGTGCTCCTCTGAAGGCTTCGAGGAGAAATGTGTTCGCTATATAAACAGAATATAATTGCAAATAAATAGGAGCTTCCTCGAGGTTAAAAAGGTCACTCTGTAATATCAATTGATTGTATTGATTCAACTATTTTTAGATACTACCGTTTTCAATCGTAAATGTGTCCTCGTGGAATATTTTGCTCTTTACAATTGTAAACGTGAATCTTTTCTTGTATGAATAAATAAATTGCTATTCGAGTGTCCTTTGACTTCGATTAACCTTTCGTTTATTTTCTACCACTGTTACGAAACACAGGAATAGAGGCATTCAAAGCGTGGAAATAATAGAACGAGTGTATATTGCTGCATACTGAGCGAACAATTCTTCGCAATGGTGATACAGCGTGACTAATTGGTTGGAAAAAATCGCAGAAATGAAATGGCTCGTAGGAGATACGGTTTCCGCCGGATTTCGCGTCGGAACGGACGAATTACGTTAATTCTTGGGGGCTCGGTTGGGTCTCGTTGAATAATAATCAACTGGTTCCCGAAATAATGACACGCCCGGAGGGAAGGTTTGAATCGATCCCCGAGCTGTTCGTTATCCGCGGGGGTTTTGCGCAGCAGGATATAATACGAGGGAGAAGGGGGGTTGTAGGATCTGTTTCATGCCAGCCACGAATCGTTCCTTTCATCGGGCAAATAATATTCCCGATCCAGGTGCCCCGGTAACTAATGATGTTCTCCGCGAGAGAGCTGGTACGCCACGAACGACTCTCCCTATTTATACGCATTTCTGCGAGGAGGATGCCAATCAAACCGCGGCAGTTATGGATAGCCCGACCTTATTCAGGGTTCACGACGTCATTTCACTCGTAATCCCACCACTGATAAACACCGGAACCCTGTTCCACAGGTGAGAAACCCGAAGTAAGCGAATCTCCCAAAAATTCAGACAGAAATCTTCTGTATCGCTAACTATTATAGAAATACGAGGGCCATTCAATAAGTAACGTGACAAATTGATATAGCTCAAAAACTGTTTATTCAATGAATACCATATTTTGGCTACTTTTCAACATAATCCTCCACAACACTTATACATTTGTCCCATCGTTCCTCTAATTTTCTTATACCCCTAGTGTCAAATTCTTTCGGTTGCTGTCTGAGCCACTTTTGCACCCGAATCTTGACTTCTTCGTTGGAGCCGAATTTTTTGCCACGTAGAGCTTCCTTAAGGGCATCAAACGTGTGAAAATCTGAAGGGACAAGATCTGAACTATAAGGAGGGTGCGAAAGAATCTCCCAGACCAGTTTTCGAATGCATCTCGTCAATGCGAAATTCAAGGGAGGAAGTTGAAACTTCGACCGGTCGTCCACTTCGCTGCGCATCGTCCACACTTTCGCGGCCATTTTTAAACTGTTCTACCCACTTGTAAATGTTTGAACGGTTCAAACACTTATTCCCGTACACTTCTAATATCCTTGCATGGATCTCACTACCATTAACACATTCTGCGACTAAAAATCTAATCACAGCACGTTGTTCTTCCGCGGTGCAATTCCCAATCGGACTTGACATTTTGAACCGACTGAATTATAGGTTAGTTTTACAAAATCTTGTCAAACAATTGATCAGAACTCGTTACAAGGATGCCAACTTGAAGTACAGAAAGTTTCGTATTGGTTCATGAAACCTTATTGAATCGGTGTGCGAGTATACTGTGGTGACTGTGTGCAGTCACGCGCGAGTGTCGTCTGTCTAGGAGACGCAATCCTTAAGGACTGCGTCTCCTAGACAGACGACACTCGCATGTGACTGCACACAGTCACCACAGTACACTCACACACCGCTAGACCACG
>CM052202.1:14390726-14461554 GCA_028455805.1 Lasioglossum figueresi
TCTCTCTCTCTCTCTCTCTCTCTCTCTCTCTCTCTCTCTGTCTCTAGCTCGCAAGAGATGGCAGCTTCATTTTTCCGAAACAAGCCTGGTGTTAAGGAAACGTTCAAGGAAAACATCTCGTTTCGCATACTCGAGCGTCTCGCTCTTAAACCCTAAAGAAGACGGCGTGTGTGCGCGCGGGCGCGCGTGCCTTTGGACTGTTTTAAAAAATGAAAGGGGTCTTTCTGTCGAGTCCCGCTTCTTTCAAGAATCGCTCGTAGCCTCGCGAAAGTGTGTCGAGATACGGACCTGGCTGGAACCTCTTCAACTCTTAAGCTGGCTACGATCGCGCCGCATATTCTAATTAATTTATTAAATCGATCCGACTCATCGGAAACCTCGCTCGTTCGACCATGAGCTTTCCAAGAAGACTATTTCCGCAGAGACGTGGTTAGATCCGTTCAAATTCGTACGTAACAATTTAAAGGGAGTAGACTTGTTTTTCCAGGATTGCAAGGGTGCGGGATGTGCGTTCTCATTTCTTGATAATACAAAAACGCTGGATAAAAGATCGATCTAGGCTGCTATCGCCCTCAAAAATCCTATTTTTCGTTTACGAGGCGTAATTTGCATAATTCGACAACGTAATTTGCATTATTCGGAAGCATACAACCGCGCATGTATCTATTTTCATAGCTACATGCTGCCGAATAATGCAAATTACGCCTCGTAAACGAAAAAGTAGGACATTTAAGGGCGATGGTGCCCTAGATCGATCTTTTATCTAGCGTTTTTGACTAGTGAAAAACCTCATTTTTGTATTATCGAGAAATGAACACGCAAATCCCGCACCCTTGCAATCCTGGAATCCTGGAACTACCGCCTTAATTTACGCTTATGTGCCATCTAGTGTGAATTACTAATAAATCGATTGTGCATTTTAATGCAAAATTCTGTACATGAATTAAAAATTACCAAGTCTAGATGTTATTAATTTTTTTAAAAATAGAACTAGAAATCTATTTTTCTAATCATCTTCATTATGATATTTGTATCGGCATTAGGGTACTCTTGACGAACTTTTTTTTTAAATTTCTTTTACGGCAACTCCCAGGATTATTCCAATTTGTTTAACCGTTCATTTTATAGGGCTTGTCGGAACGTAGTTCTCTTCACAAGACCTTTGCCCTTGATAAAATGGAACCAGAAAATTTGTTTGACTTTTAATAAAAGAAATATATACAATTTCCTGTAAAATAATTAGCAGTTTTTAAAGAAAGTAAGTTCCGCAAGTTTAAAAACAAAATACAAATTTTTCGTTAATGTTTATTGATTAAAGATAGCGAAAACACATTTTAGTTTTCTAATTTCAGAAAAATTTTTTTGATTTTGGTCCGACATTTTAATACAGCATAAAAAAGGCAGCCTGTCCAGATCTATGTACAGGTTTCGTTTAACTTATTTTTCTATACGGTCGATAATTTTGAAAATATTCGAGAAAGATGATTTTATGAGCATTTAATTAAATATTTTAATGTGTAAGGGCCTTGGAACACGTTTTCCCGGCATCCGATCGAGCTCAAACTTTGCACAGATTTTTTTTATTAATTGAAAGAATCCTGGGGGTTGCCATAAAAGAAATACAAAAGTCGTAAATAAGGGCTACCATAATCAGCATATTTATGATGAAAAGTTTAAATAAACTCAATCTTCTCATTTTTAAAGTGCGACACACATGCAGGCACTCTTCGAGCTCACTACGTTTAGCATTAAGGGAGAAAATAAACTTCGTTTTGGCTCCCGTTTGTCGCAAACGAGTTGAACAATGTATATCCCGTATTCTACTGATAATAGTAATATTTCCACGATTCCGTGTTTTCTAATAGACCCGACCCAGATACGAGATCCATTAGTCTCAGAGTGTCTGGGTTGGTCCGCGAAACAATTTATTCCATCTAGATGTCAAAGAGCTAATTTCTCGTCGCGGCGACGTCGAGGCGACTTTGTGGTCGTCGCCGGTCGAGAAAAATCGGGGGAAACGACGGATTCGCAACGGTACCAGAGGACAGAGGGGGTTGTATTCTCCCGGGGGGTGGGAAATGACTGTGCCTTTGAGTCCGCCGACTGATCGAGCCACCTCCGATTAATTTCGCCGGAGGCCGCGTCCGGATTGTACGAAAGAAAAGCCACGCGGAACAAACGAGCGGAGCCGAGCCGAGCGTGTCCTCGCGCTTTTGAAAAACCACCCTCTAGCTCCTTCGACCGAGCCTCGCCGCTGGCACCGATGAAAATTTAATTCAACACCGGTAATAGTTTCATTCCAACGAAAATTCGATTGCTGACTGTGAATGGCTAAATTCCAGCGAGATACACTTTCGCTCAAAAGTGCGCAGTCACTTTCCTAAATGTCATTACATGAAAATAATTGCCATAACATTCTCGAATTTCAACATTGGAACATATAGGAAATCACGAGTGTCCACGCGCTATTGAACGGCGACGTACAGTGAACCACGAAAGTATTTGAACACACTTTAAAACAGTATAACATTTTTATGATCGGACCAAACGACCTCACTTTTTCTAGCAATTGGAAGAATTGATTTAACAAATGACATGCAAAAAAGATTTTGAAAAAATTGCAATTGCTCAGAATTACATGTGAAAGTAACAGAAGCACCATTTATAACTTTTTTTATTAGAACCCGTAATGAAAATTTAAAATAGGCGTTTTATTGATGTATGTTGGTTAACAAATGCTGAAAATTTCATCGAAATCGGTTGTCGCAGAAAAAAAACGACACGCATAGAAAGATGTAAGAATCTATGGATTTCAAGCAGAAACTGACCAAAAGTCGTGAAAAACTATGATTTTCACCACATTTAACAAATTGTAGCTCTTGGGTATGTTAATCGTTTTTGATGAAATTTTCAGGATGTGTATAACTAACATAAATCTACAAAACATATACAGTGCTGTTCAGTTGATTAACCTCGGGTGTAAATATATATAAGTTTATATCAAAGAAAGGAATTGTGGGGAAAATTCTTGCTTATTAGTTACATTTGTTTATAATATGAATTTGTAAGTGATATATGTATACATCGATACGTACACTTGAAACAAACTTTGTGTTTGTAAAGATAAGATGCTTCCACACGAGTAGCCTCACATTGTGTAGTTACGGTTAGTTGTCGCTTTGCGATAGATCGGACAAGACATATCCGCAACAAGTCTACATTTCACATCTATGTTAAATATTATATCCATTATTTTTTGTATCATTATTATCATTGCGCCAATATGGGTCGCGGAAAGTCATCGACTGTTGAGGAAACTGGAAAAATTAAAGTTTTAAAAGAGGAAAGGTATTTAAACCGAGGTATTGGAAAAAGAATGAATAGGAGTGCAAAAGTAATTAATAATTTCTGTAATAACCTTGGAAATTACGGAAAAAATTGTAAAGGGAGAACAAAACGGACTACAACGGAGAGGGAAAGGAGATCAATTTTACGTAAAATTTCAAATGCAGCAGTTTCCCTTAACACGTTGAGCGCCAAACGAATTCCTATGGAAATCCCCGTCAGGCCACGCGCACTGCGTCCGTCAGGTCAACCGTTTTTATGTTTACCGTGTTTCAATAAAATCCATTAAAATGTCTTAACAATATAATCCTGTAATAAATAAAAATTAAGTAAATTTTAAATAAATTTTCAGTAATTACTTAAAACAATGAAATTTTTTAGTTTTATATCATATTTTACATTGTCAGTCACCGGTGGTTGACGCGGCCTGAACGAAAAGTTAGTGTCAGTCACCGGTGACTGACGCGGCCTAAACGAAAAGTTTAGTGTCAGTCACCGGTGACTGATGTGGCACTCAACGTGTTAAGAAGGTCAAACAGGAAGTTGGAACAAAAGCGTCAGTTTCAACTATTAGACGTGTCATACAAAGTTTTCCATACATAAAACCCAAGAAAATTCAAAGAAAACCTGTGTTAATGAGAAGGCATATTGAAGCCCGACTCCAATTTGCTGGAACGCATACGAGTTGGATTCAACAATGGCACAGTATATAATTTTCTCGCATGAGAAAAAATTCAATCTGGATGGACCAGACGGATTTTCCTACTATTATCATGATTTACGGAAAGAGAAGCGAATTCTTTTTCGACGTCGTTCATTTGTTATTTTGAATATTCGAGGCTATTCAAGGGAACAGCACTGTATTTTAAATTGTCATTAAGGTCCAAATAAGAAAGGTTTCAAAAAATGCTTTTGTAAGAATGTATGCTGTAAGAATGTTTATACCACCGTGTGGATGACTGAGTGTGACTCGTATGTTTAACTGTTATATACGTTTTATCGATTGCGCGTTGCGTTAAGGTTGTATTAACAAAAGTGCGTTACGTTACGTTGTGGTTTTGTTACAAATACGCGATTAACAGTTCCATAGTTCCCCGCGAGCGAGCAATTGATGAAGAAGCATCAAGCCCTGTCGAGCCTCCTTATATTTTTCTATTTTTGCATGCAACTTTGTAAATTGTAATTTTTGTAAAATCTTTTTTGCAGATCATTTAGTAAATCAATGCTTCTAATTGCTTACAAAACATCAGGTCGTTTGGTACAATTATAACAAAGTTATACTGTTTTAAAGTGCGTTCAAATACTTTCGTGGCACGCTGTATCTCCTGTAGCATTTATGGTTGGCATTTTGGTGGGCCTTCGTTGCAATATTGGTTGATCAACCGATAGAAATGTCGCCTTTTTATGCAGGTGGGACAACGATCATGGCCAACGAAGGGCCAATGGCATTATAAAACGAACCGCTAACTGTACCCGCTAACATATTATGCTAATCTTCTCTGTTACGGTTAGTTTTACAGTATATCATAAATGATATACATATAAGCAATGTATTTCCACGGTAAAAATTGGGAGAAAAAGGAAGAAAGTTGTTTACCCACGTCGGATTTAAACCTGTACAAACTTCCACCCGTTGGCCACCGTTGGTCAACCATAAATGCTAGTAGGGATATCACGACACGCCGATAGGTGTAGCAGGGAAAGTGTATCTCGCAATATCTAGGGGATAATGAACCGACTTCGTGAAACTAGAGGAATCCAGATCATTGGACTTTGATGTTCCGAAACTTTCTGATTAAAAGATTCCGAGATCCTCGGGAGCCGATTCTCCTCGTTTAAAAAGTCTCGGGAATTCTTAGATTCTAGAGGATCCGCTTCCCGGGAGTGAGAGATTCTTAAATTTTAGTCCTTCAGAGATCGCGGGGAACTTTGGTCTACCTGTACAGTGAAGAAGCTTGAAACTCTATGGGATCATTGAACGTTGCAGTTTAGAGTGTCGGGGGACAGTTTGTTTGCGCTAATTAGAAAATTATGGGGATTCGAGAAAGTCTGTTGTCTTCAATTATTTTTTAATGATATACCTAGCAACGTGCTTGTGACAGTTTTTTTTATTAAAATGAGACCGAACGACCTTGCTCCAAATTTTATTAAATAATTGATGAAATCTTGTTGACGAAGAACAACGTGAAATAATTTGAGTATTTCCCACCCTGATCGACGTTTGCTGTACGGATACGAGAAATTTTGAGGCTACAAAAAATAGCAGTCTCCCGGGTTGAAAGTCATAAAACATTCCCGAAAGTTCCTCGTTCTTTTAATGCCAGACAGCGTTACAACGAAGGCGGTTTTTCAAAGATAATCGCGTTCGATTCGATCCACGATTCTGAGATCTTTACGAGCGTCGATCTGGCCTCGGAAGCTTAGGAGCGAGAAGTTCTTAAGCCAAAGCGTTTAAGGACTCTCGGAACTCGACAGATTTAGATTCGAGGTTCCTCTCAAGTTTCGATTGCATGGGTCCTTCGATCGACGGTCTATCCGCTCCTCTTTCAACCTTAAGAGGGCATTCTCTTGTAACTGTTATCAAAGTGATTTTTATGAATTTTTTCCCGTGAAACTGTTGACGATGTCGGAATAATTTTTCACGGGATGTGTACATACATCGTCATACCACAAGAAAACAATTTTCTTAGTTGGTAGTTCTATTATTTTTCATTTGTCTATCGACCGTTAAGGATGGAAATAAATTTCTACGTATTCTCTGTTTCTCACGATCAGTGTAGAACATTTTTGTTTTGCATATCAAATCCGCAGTGTACTTATGAAAATTCAGGCCAACTCCTCTTTCAAATCTTCCAAGCCGTGCAATAAATAGAAAACAACCCTAACTCGCTTGAAAAAAAATTAATTTCCAACTCCCAACAGGCAGATATCTCATCGAGGGACGAAAACAGTCCCCTATGTTCGATGTTAGGGCAACAGAAAAGATTGCAGCGAAGTTAACGGAAACGGGAGCATGATGCGAGTCAAAAATCAGGTGAAAGTGGTGAGAACAGAACACGTGGGCGGGATAAACGACCGGTAGAGGATGTTTAAAGGCAGAAGACGCTCTCAGGGTTTATGCTTGCGAGCCACACCCAGCAGTTTTCGCGTAGGTATGCCGAGTTTAGGCGGGCGGGAGCGGGCCAAAGCGGACCGGAGCCGGCGACGGCGAAATTGCCCGCGAAAATTTACGAGGCCGTCGTCGCGACGTTCGCCAATTTGACGAAGAAGGGAACGGCTCCTGTGAAGAGACATACGTGGCCCGCGTGGATCGTTTCGGAACTCGTCGCACGTCCCGCGACGATCGTTTTCAACGATCGACCGCGACGATACCGCGATGACACCCCGACAAAGATCGGTGTCCTCCATTTTTTAAACGCGTTCGCTCTAACGACCGCTTATAACCAACCTGAAATCGATCCATCCGGTCCGTTGTCTTTCGGTGACGCTCTTGTCTCGCGAGACGCCCACGCTCGGAACAATGTGTGGGCGGAACAAGCTCTATACATGAACCATTTATCCTACTCGGATTTCCTTCACCTACATGAAGGAAAGGGCTACGAAGAAAAGGCTACAAACATAGTACCAAACAAATGCTGCCGAATAATGAGAATTCCGCGTCGTAAACGGAAAAGTAGGACTTTTGAGGCAAATAGCCCCCTAGATTGATCTTTCATCTAGCGATTTTGACTACTAAGAAACCCCGTCTATGCATTATTGAGAAATCAGGAGTGGAATCCCGGACCCTTGCAATTCTATATTAGGGTGGACCTTATTTTTCGACCTTCGAATTTTTTCCAAGACACCCCCCAGAATTGTGAGAACTGTTGAGAAAATGATCTGGAAAAAATTTGGGCCCGATTGGATCATGGAAAACCGGCGGGCAACAAATTTGAAAATTTTTTTTTTTTAAATCTTGACATAAATATATGTTGGAATATGTCGGTGAATTTGTCTTTTTTTTCTCTGTAAGAATCCGTATCTAGCATTATTGGTTGTTAATTGAAAAAATATCCGTACCTTAAAAATTTGAAAAAATTACCTTGAAAAATTTTTTATTCTCTGATACTATATTCACCTCCTTATATACTACAACTTTTGTTTGAAGAGTTTTTTCATATATACATAACTGACAGAGATATAATAGATTTTATTTGAAACGTTCATACATAATCTTGTAGAAGAAAAATGAACCAAAGTACCCAGGTGTTCAAGGTACATTTTAAATTTTATCTGAAATATATAATATTTGTATTTCTGCTAATACTACAGTTTCTTTAACAGTTAATTCGTATATTTTTTGGAATTTTAGTTTTGAATGCCTTCCAAGTGCAACTGTTCCGTCGTAAATAACCGTAGTCCTTCACAAAGTTCGCATATCCTTCGTAAAGAATAGCAGCACATTGGGATGGGAAACTGTTGCCAGCTTTAGAGGTAGAGGTGGTATTGAACCATTCAAAAAAGTGCAAGCACTATGTTGTGACACAACCTCATCAAATATGGGACGTTTTCAAGGCGCATGTGTTCTTGAAAATCTATTCGAAAAACAATTGATATATTTTCCTTGTCGACATCATATATACGAAATTATATTACGAAGTGTATATGATGAGAAATTGGAAACATCATCGGGGCCAAGTGTACCTATTTTTAAACATTTTCAAGCTGTTTGGCCCCAAATTAATAAATCAAATTTTATAGCAAGAATTGATGACGAGTACGTCCATCAATCTATTAATAATATTAAAGAAGTGTTGGAGTTTGCAATGCAAACTTTAAAAAGCGAAAAGCAACCACGGGAAGATTACCGAGAATTTATAGAACTTGTAATAATTTTCTTAGGCGGAAATTGTACCAAAAATTACGTTTTTCGAGCTCCGGGAGCTTTCCATCACGCTCGGTGGATGGCCAAAGCTATTTACTGCTTAAAAATATATTTATTTAGAAAGGAATTCACCTTGACCAGCAATGATGTCACTGGAAATCGTGACATCTGTATTTTCCTTGCGAATTTATATTTAAAAGCGTGGATACGAGCTCCATTTGCAATAGAGGCTCCGCGGCAAGATTCGGAGTTCCTACAAAATTTATACGCTTACCATCAAGATGAAATAATAAGCCGTACTGCGCTGAACAAATTAATTAATCATTTATGGTATTTAGCACCAGAAACGGCTTCATTGTCATTTTTTGATAGTGCCGTACCACATGAAACAAAAATACAAATGGTAGAAGCAATGAATGCCAGTGCAGAGAGCGATGGCAAAGAAAGTATAAAGAAATTTACAATCTGTCCAGATGAAGTACAAAAATATATAGACAAAAAAATAAACCATTTCATTTCTCCACATTCCAAACGATTGTTCGAAAAATGTTTAATACCAACATCATTTTTGGGAAAAGATCCTTCCACATGGAATAATGACCCTGATTTTAAAATTGGGATGAACATAGTTCAAGGACTGAAGGTGGTCAATGATACCGCTGAACGGGGTGTTAAACTGATGGAAGATTATAATCAAATTTTATCAAGAATCGAAGAGGAAAAACAATATATACTACGAACTGTGATGCAATATCGAAAGCAGTAACCTGACGCCACAAAACAGAGTTTGTCAAAGGATTTTTAAAGATTGTTTAATATAGAGAGAAACACCTAATCAATCGCTTCATGATTAATTACATTTTTAACACGCATTGAAGACTGTTTGTTAACTGAGAGTTCTTTGGAATTACTTCGAAAGGGTTAACACAGTCGCGTCTAGGGCAGGATCTGCTTAGTCTTACCGAATGTCCACAAGCAGATCTAGAACGAAACGCTTAGTGATATATAATTTAAAAACTTACATGATTGTATCAAGAATTGAGACACGATTTGCTGGGTCCTACTGACGAGTCTGCCAGCAAATCCGGGACGAAATGCTTTGATGTCAACTCTTTTCGTAATTTACATATTTATCATAATAATTTCATAATAACTTCTTTTTCCGCTATTAGAGCTGTTTTTCTTTTGTAGATTGGAGCGTATTAATGAATGTATTTAATATCTCTGTCAGTTATGTATATATGAAAAAACTCTTCAAACAAAAGTTGTAGTATATAAGGAGGCGAATATAGTAACAGAGAATAAAAAAATTTTTGAAGGTCATTTTTTCAAATTTTCAAGGTACGGATATTTTTTCAATTAACAACCCGTAATGCTAGATACGGATTCTTACAGAGAAAAAAAAGACAAATTCAACGACATATTCCAACGTATATTTATGTCAAGATTTAAAAAAAAAAAATTTTCAAATTCGTTGCGCGCCGGTTCTCCATGATCCAATCGGACCCAAATTTTTTCCAGATCATTTTCTCAACAGTTCTCACAATTCTGGGGGGTGTCTTGGAAAAAATTTTGCAAAATAATTTTCATCGAGTATAGCTAAGGTCCACCCTAATCTATATGAGTGCGTGAGTGTACCGTGGTGACTGTGTGCAGTCACGCGCGAGTGTCGTCTGCCTAGGAGACACAGTCCTTAAGAAATTTAGTGAACCATTTCTCCTATGAAAGAGTCTTTACAATCTTAAAAATTGTAAAATAAATAATCTGGTTTCTGATAGGATCGATGTTAAAATCGACGTATTATTTTCAAGTAAAGTTTTTAGTCGGGATTTGCACCGGTGGAAGGCACATCGGTTAGTTTATACGTTTCTTTTCCACCGAAATGCCCAACCCGTGCCACTATGCGGCATTGAGGCGAATATCGCGTAGATGTCTGCCAGAAATCGAGGAACACGAGAGAGTCGAGCTGGAAGAGAAGGATGCGGGGGTGGATCGCGGGCTTTGTCGGGCTCGTGACGTTCGTCGTTCGCGATTGTTGATCGAACCCGGCCGATTGAACTCGAAATGGCACGGCAGCCGTTCTCGCGCGGTATCGCTGTCTTCATTCAGATAAGGTCTCAATACCTTAATGGGTCGGCCTATCGGACCCAGCCACCTAACGTCCTGACGTCGTCCTACCCCATTGTCTGGCTGCCGCAGCCCTCTCGCGAACCGCCACACTAGAATCGATGTAGACGATTTCGATATCGATTCCAGAATACAACCGAACCCTTTTGTCCGGGATCTAAGGCGGGAAATTAAGGAACGTACCACCTATCTCCCATGGGAACTGTCTGTCCGCAACATGTTCACGTGCTTTCGACGTTTTACGAGCGTTCCGAAGTGTTCGAAGAAAATTCTGGCTGCCGATTAGTGTGTTTTACTAAATTGAGTCATTTATCCGAGATTTATGCTTGGAGTCATCAGCCAGTTTTCTGGTTAAAAATGATATTGAGATTGTTCAGATTGAGGCCATGCTTCGAACACTGGTTAAAGGTGGTGCTTCTCTCTCGAAAAAATTATCATATCTTCTTCAAAAAAGAATATTTCAGGATCGAAATTTTAGTACAAATTCTTCGATCTATTGTCGAAATACATGTATAACAAATTTCATAAATCTATACCCACCCAGTTAATATAAAATTGTTAATGCTGTCGCGGCGCAAGGGTTCGATCGTTTGGTACTTAATTTACAAAGCAATTTTTCAAATTGCTAAAGTAATTCCGACGTTTCGATCTTCGTTCAGATCATCTTCAGAGGTTA
Organism: Lasioglossum figueresi; assembly: GCA_028455805.1. Taxonomy (NCBI): domain Eukaryota; kingdom Metazoa; phylum Arthropoda; class Insecta; order Hymenoptera; family Halictidae; genus Lasioglossum; species Lasioglossum figueresi. The sequence goes on from CM052202.1 coordinate 14,401,739, forward strand.
CTAGAATTGCACCTGTGAAAAATGTTTACGAATAAAGAATAATTTTTATATTTAGTAATACATAACCAAAAAAGGAAAAAGAGGTTGTAATTTATGCTGGTAAGAAAACTACCTAGTAGTTTTGTGATGAAATTTAATAAATTCGGCGTGATACTGTAATCCTTGTTGAACACATGCCGGTTATCGAGACACTGAGGTAAACAGTAAACATTAGGCAAGAACGTATAAGGTCATAGATCAAAGTATACCAATCAATATTAGGCGGTAAATTTGAAATACTTTAAAACGCAATAACATTTTTCATAGTTCTTGTAACTGCTTCTATACCATATCGATATAAACTTATGGTAATTTTTTAACATTCAACTATCTATGAAATGACTACAAACTGTTCAAGTTATATGTGAGAACAAATAAAAATATTAAATCGTTGAAGCAAGGGAAAGTTTCACTTGGAAAATTCATCATAAAACATTACTTATTCGGTAATGCTGCGTAATATTTATGTATCTTGAGTGTTTCATACCTAAGATTTACGCTACGTTGTTTAATCGTATGAAGTGTTCCCAATAAAATCCTTTGATGTAAATTCGCTTCTTTATCAACAATTTTTGCGTTTTCAAAATCAAATCTATCATGAAATTCAATTGAATGTCTCGTCAAGGCAGTATGTTGAGTTGGAGGTAAGAAAATGTTATGTTTACATGTTCTTTAATTCGTGTTTCCAAATGTCTGGACGTTTGCCCAATGTATACTTGACTACATCCCATACATGGTATTAAATATACTAAATTGCAACTCTTGGACAGTGGTAACTTGTCCTTGACTGTTAGGAACTAATTTTTCAAATAATGTGGAATTTTGAAAACAGTGTGTATTCCTACTTTTCCAAATATTCTTTCAATGTCGTTGGAGATGTTTTCAACATGAGGAATAACAACGGTATTTTTCCAACTAATTGACCCAATCTTTCTTAGTCTTTCCCCTTTTCGTTTTTCAACCAATACCACCCAGTTAGTTATCATAAATTCCAAGAAATGCTCTTTCCAAACGAATGGTCGAGTACACCTCCTTAAATATTGATAAAAATCTTCTTCAAAAACAAATATTTCGGGATCAAAATCTTAGTACAAATTCTTCGATATATTGTCGAAATACATGTAGGAATTGAAGTGGCTCATGGCAACATATGAACAAGTGCCAAACGCCAAACGCGACAAACGCCAAACGAAACATACGAAACACGCAACGAGCAACGGTCGAAAGCAACGAACGAGAGGACAGTTTGTGGCTAACGATCGAACGGTGTGGTTCGAACCTCTTACTTAATCCACTTTTATACGATTAAACGCCGCGTTAGACCGTTACCGAGTCTCAACCCTACATACATATATAAAAAATTTCATAAATCTTTACCCACCCAGTTTGTTATCATAAATTCCAAGAAATGCTCTTTTCAAACGAATGGTCGAGTACACCTTTTTAAATATTGATAAAAATCTTCTTAAAAAATGAATATTTCGAGTTCAAAATTTTTGTACGCCATCTCCGATCCACCCCCTCCAACAATAAGAAAAATATCATGAATCTCCATTGAATCAATTAGGTATAAACAATTCCGAAAAAGTACCCTATTCGAGAAAGGGACAAGTAAATTCGTCGAAACACTGACGGAAAGAGGCCCCCCTAAAATGATTACATCTTCTTAAAAAATGCTTATTTGGAGCCGAAAATTTTTACGAACTTTCTCGAATCCATCACTTAACTACCACAAAAAATCTCGCAAAATCTTCAGCAGTAGTTTCCAAAAACACGAAAGGATCTTCGCATTACTCTGCTGCCACAATATTTCATTTAAATAAAAATAAGGAAAGCTACTTCTGTGGAATTCTTTAGAAATTGCGACCTTTGCAGACATTGCACGTCGAAAATTCGCAACGAACACGATCTCACGAGCAGAAAGCATGGCTCCTGCGTGGAGCAGTGTAGGTAAAATGGTCGAGGGACGTTTCCGTCTCGTTCCTCCTATTATTCCAGCCACCAGAGACGCGAGCAGCTTCGATTGCTCGGGACGTAATACAGCGGTTCCATCCTTTTTTCAACGGCGAACAGTTAATGGTGCGGCGGACCGCTTTATCTCGGAATTTCAGAGGAGCACCAGAGTGCCTGGGATTCGTCGAAAGACAACGGAATATCCACGTGATGCTGGAATCATCCCCCAAAACGCTCCCGATAATTCAGGGTCGCGGATGTTTGCCCGCGACCCGACGCAAACTATGCACCTCCTCTGTTCCGCATAATAATTCGCTGTATCCTCGCTCTCCTTTCTTTCCCCGAGTGCGAGGAATTCGTGCAATATACTCTTGTGCCCTATTTTGCGGAGAAATAGCGTGTTGATGTAATCTGGATTTTTTACATCTTCGTTACGGGAGAAAATAGTAAGAGAGGGTAGCTTTTAAATAGAATTTATAAGGATTGCGTTCCTTTCTCTACAAAAATATATCATAGGAATACATACTTTCTTAGCCGTCTTTCAACTAAAAATTTTCAAAGTGCGTTGTTAAGTGAACGATCAGATGTAACTCTTCGAACAATGATGAAAGAGGATAAAAAATTGTTGTATCTTGTTAAAACATTAATTTTTTTAAGTAAAAATTTTTGTACACATTTTTCAATCTACTTTCTAGATGTAGAAATAATTTTATAAAACTGTACTCAGCCGTTTAGTTGTACGAACTTTCTAGAGAAACGAATGACCGAGTACAACCCCTTGATCAAAAGAGGCCTCTTACATACTGTTACGTCTTTTTCAAAACTTAATATTTCAAGATGAAAATTTTTGTACACATTCTTCAATCTACTGTCTAAATATAAAAATAATTTTAGAAATCTAAACTCAGCCGTTTAGTTTTGCGAATCTTCTAAAGAAACGAGTGTCCGAGTACAACCTCTTAAGCATTGATCGAAAGAGGCTATCTTAGAAACTGTTATGTCTTTTTCGAAACTGAATATTTCGAGACGAAAATTTTTGTACACGATGTTCAATCTAGTATCTGAATACACTGGAAAATTCATAAACATGTATTCGGCCGTTCGGTTGTAAAAAATGGTTAAAGAGTGTCATTTCAAAGAAATGGGCAGATTATACCTTTCCACGAGTACTTTTTTAGATAGAATTTTCAATGATAGCGTTTCCTTCTATAAAACTATCGTGTGAAGAGATATTTTGTTAAATAACACGTACGAGTCCGAGCAGAATTACTTCAGAAACGAAAGGTAACTATACTCCCAGACAAGAAGATAGCACGCGTGTAAATTCGCGTTTAATTTCTCTTGTTAAAATCATGCTAGCGTAGAAACTCTGTGTAGTATGTAAAACATATCTTCTGCGAATATGTAACCAGATCATAGACTGACTTTAGTTCAATGAGTTCTCTTAGTTGAAGGGGAAACACGTAATCCGACACAGACAAAATGATAGCACACTTGAAAAATATAGATATATATTTCATACAACACCACTGGATGTTTCATGAAACAAAAATACAAATATTTCTTATAACAATATATACACCAAACTATATTTTTCTAATAATGTGTGGAACCTTCTTTGTTTTCTATTACTCCCACCACCCTTTTAGTTAAAGAATTATATAATTATTTAATTACCGTTTCAACTAAATTTTACAATTCAGTGGTAATGACAGTTTTCAATTTATTTATATTTAAAAATTGTCGGCCTTCCGCATATACTGTTTGCGAAATCATTGCCCAGCAAATTTCAATGGTTTTACGGACGGGCGAGCACGCCGGCCATTGAGAGTGGTAATATTTTCATTTAAAAAATATTGCAAACACATCCAGTGGTGTTGTATGAAATACATATCTATATTTTTCAAGTGTGCTATCATTTTGTCTGTGTCGGTTTATGTGTTTCCCACTAAGAGAACTTATTGAACTAAAGTCAATCTATGTTCTGTTTACATATTCGCAGAAGATATGTTTTACATACTGCACAGAGTTTCTACGCTAGCTAAAATGATTTTAACACGAGAAATTAAAGATAGCACACGCGTGCTATCTTTTCGTCTGGGAGTGTACGTCGATCCTTGGTTCAGAGTATTACAAAACAGAACTTTTCGAATCGACTGAAAGGCACAGAGCGCAAACGTTGACACGACCGTCGCAGTACGCTGACAAATTCATGAACCTGTACAGCGTATCAGCCTTTTCCCCTTAACCTTAACACAAAATCCTTGGTTCCCGATAGAGGATCGAAAGAACATCGAACTCCCAGAGAGAGGGAGCGGTGCAATAATTCAGCTATGGATCGAGCGCAACTGAAAAGGTAGCATCGGCGGCCCGTTTAATTTTGTGCCGTTCGATTCCGTGCCACGGGATAGAAAATTCATAGCGTTCCTTACACGGCGTCGAGTAAAATTGAGTGAAAACCGGCCCGTCCCGAGACTTCGACTTCGAAGCCGACGCCGGCGCCGGCGCCGTTTGAAATTTTTAATTCAAGTCCCGAATGAAAATTTCATGCCGCGTTTGAAGGAATCTCTTCACCTTACGGCCTGCAGAGGCTGGATACCGTGATCCCATTGCGGACCGATTCTCCCGTCGATCTCTTCCCATTTAACATATAGAATGGTGTTGGCAATCGATAGATCAACCGGAGATCGCACCCGAGAACTCTCGCATTGTTAATGCGCTCACTTTCGAGACTCTCGACCTCGATTTCGCTGCAAAACTACGAACAAATAGCAAATTATTTTTTTTCTTACAGTCTCGATGTCAATTGGCTACCCCAAAAAATGTATAAAATCGACCCCTCACAAGTTTCTTCGTGTGTGAAAAGTGCTCTTTCCAAACAAGTTACCGAGTACAATCACTTAACAATTACTATATATCTTCTTGAAAATTAAATGTTTCGGTTTAAAAATTTTTTTACACATTCTTCAATCTTTGGCCTAACTGTAGACATTTTTTCATAAATCGAAACGAAACGAAACGAATGCTCACTCCCTTAAATATTCATAAAAAGAGACCCCTTTAGAAATCGTTATGTCTTCTTCAAAAATGAATATTTTCAGATGAAAATTTTTGTACACATCCTTCTACCTACTGTCTAAATATATAAAATATTCCATAAATGTAAACTCAACCGTTCGGTTGTCAAAACTTCCCGAAGAAGGCTCTCTTAAGGGTTGTAAGTGTACATAATTGAAAGCTCTTCTAGGCTAAAACCCGCAGTCTAATTGTTACCGTTTCCATCTCTTCTGAAACTGGTTGAGCAACAAAGAATCGTTTGAGTGGCTCTAGTGTTGAAGTCCATGCGTTTCTTTCGACAGAAAGTCGTTGCGATCATCGAGCAAACGAGGAAACAAGACGGATCCTCGTTTTCGACCCGCCGCGCCATCCAGCTCGTTCCCGATTTATCCGTCGCCGGGATCGATCGATCCGAATCGCGCGTCTCGTTCCTCGCCGACGCTCTCTCTCGTCGAGCGAAGTTTATTGGAACGTGTTTAATTAACTTTCCAGCGGTGACTTGGCCGTCCTCGAACGTCCCCGTTACGATTATCCGTAAGCCTGGCGAGCAGCTGGGAATCCAGCTCGTCGAGAACAACCTACACCCATAAATTCCAGCAGTTTCGCCGTTGTAACCCGGAGGAAACTAATCGGCCCACCTACGGTCCCCCGGTTCTCTCTATTACCGCGAGCTTCGATCTTAGTTATAATACTTCCTCTCCATTTGTTTCTATCGCTCCCCTCCCTCCGCTTCTGTCTCTTCCGAGAAACTTAGACGGCCACCGCCATAGATCTTCCCTGGCTCGATACAATCGGGGAAAAATCGTTGCGAAACGCTCGCAGTTATGTCATTAAATTACGAATACAGTAAAGTCGAGTTATTTTGCAAACGGCTGTGTTCTGCACGGAGAAATATCGTGTAGGGGCACTATTTTTTACGACTGACAAGGAGACATCGCGACCTTCGCCTCACCGATCGTGTCGAAACTTCGCGCACTTATAGATTATGTTCTCGTGTTTACAAATATATACCATTATAGGGTCAGACGCTCAATACTTTTCGAGATATTGACGATTAAACTTTCATTGTTTTCATGAAATACAAATACTCTTTCAACACCACAACAAGAGCCGGCGCACAGTGGTCTGGATCGAAAAATTTAGTGACACTTCACGAAAAAACAGACCTTCTCATATTGATTTCTAATAAATGTGTATCGCTTCCTAAGTGTCCATGAACATCGAAGCTGAAAAAATTAATGTTTGTCCACAATAACTATAGTTAATATAAATTCACAAAGATAGACATTTGGGATGCAGTATTTTTCAGCGAAAAATTGCTTCTTTTCATCGAGGTATCCTGATACCCTATTCAATATTTCTTCTGGCTCTTTTGTGCAAATGAAAAACAGTCCTTTGGGGTAACAATTAACGCTGTTAGTTGAGGATGTTTGCTCGCAATCTATTAAAAATTAATGTTTAACGAAATGAATAAAATCTATATACTTTCTTAAATTTTGCAAGGTATATCTTTTAATGGACCTAATTGGACCTCGTCGGACAAATTAGATCATTTTCGGTAGACCTTCCTCTACGTATCCCCACAAAAATCACGTCCGACCCGATCCGACTTCAGAAATTATGATTGTTTAAATTTATCGGAACGTGTCACCTGGCGTATAGCAACTCGTATATAGTAATACGTAAGTAATTAAATACAATCGAAATATGAATATTTTTGCAATTGCATTAAACGTTCGTACCTACCTAAAAGAAGTATGTAATTTTTAACAATAATATAATTAATCTATTAATTTTATTGTTAAAAATATAACGAACGGTAATAATATAACTTGACTAATAGTTTCTTAGTTTTTACTTAGCGAGTATCACTGTTTTTGGGTAACTATATCTGTCATTGAATCATAGTTAACAATTAAGAGACTCTTCTAGCGAACTGTTTAGATTATCGAGTCGCGAGATGTTTATGTTAGCTGCAGATAAGGTTTCGACTAAGGTTCACCGTTCTGTCTGCATTTAGTTGGAACAAAATCTTGGGAGAGATCGACAGTGATCCATATTGAGAGAACTTTTACACATTTAAACGTTTTGTTTCAGTTTTTTACGTTTTCTACAGTTTAAGTTCGGATCAAAGTTACAGTTTAAGTCTTACAGTTTAAGTATTGTTTTTTTTCTGTAGTTGTGTTTATTAAGTGTATAGTTTATTGAGTGTTCCTATTGACGTTTGTGCTATTAATATATACATACAATATATCAATACATATTCATAAATATATAAATTTGGCAATTTGGTAAGTACAGCAATGCTTAAGCATTTGATATATCGTACTTATTAGTTATTTTCTGTATTTAACATCGTGTCTTTATCATTTAGATATTAATAACGAAAAATGGAAAGATTTCGTAAAAATAAAGATTTATTCTTTACGTTAAGAAAGTCCTCAAAAGATCTGGATGATTATATATTTTCGTTGCAACAAGATTTCTCGAATTTATACATTACGTATTCCATAAAATGTTACATGTGTGAAACGTTAATATAAAAAATACATATTCAGTAAGTCAAAAATAGTTTGAAAGATTATACTTAAACAATTTTATTTTAATAAAAAATATCAATGAAAATTAATTAAAAATTATTGTTTAACAAAATAAAAAATTTTTTATTTGTCTGCAATTAAAATTGACTATTTTTTAAATGAATTTTAGTGCAAATTTCATCCCGATATCTCTTATGGTTCAAGAGTTATAACAAGATGTCACTAAATTTTTTCAATCTAGCCCTCTGTGCGGCGTGGGGTGATGTAGCGTGTCAAGTTTTCACTCGGAAGACTAGTGTTCAAATCCTGCTAACTGATTCGCTTTTTTTTTTATTTTACTGTATTTTATATTAATGTATCATTTACCTCGATGTATGTGTATATTATTAATTTCAAAAGATTCGATTTCGCGCATAAAATTGCGCGACGAATGGGTAAGTATTGTAACCCGACGTTTTCAAATCGCATCGTGTTCTCAAGAGTTTCCCCAATCTCAAGAGGTTCCCTGATCTCACTGTTTATGTTGACTGTTTATATTGGGGCAGATAATGCAACCCACGAGTTTCGAACTGCATCTTTCGAGTCAGTTGATCAGTCAGTTTTATCCCACAGTGAAATCAAGAATTTCTTATCAAAATGAATTCGCGAGCATTTATGTCGAGATGTTCATCTCGTAGTGTTTCTGACGTAAGTGACAACGAATGTATACGTGATACAAGTGCGATTCTTGAAAATGAGAAACAATATTTGAAGGACGTTTTTATATACGCGGAAGGACTCCTACGAAACGAAAATTTAATTGCAGCAAAAGGATCGTCTGTAATTGATCGTGCAGCGAAAGCAATAGGCGAAAAAATATTTGAACTCGTCGTCGATATGATAGAGCAGCATAAAATAGTTACAGAGGAGGATCTCATTTGTGATTGTGAAACAGATAGGGGAAATGTTTATGCGCGAAATCGAATCTATTGAAATTAATACTATACACATATAGGGGGAAATGATTCATAAATATAAAATACAGTAAAATAAAAAAAAAGCGAATCAGTCAGCAGGATTTGAACACTGGTCTTCGGCGTGAAAAGTTGACACGCTACCATCACGATCATGAAAGCGATTTCATGAAAGCAATGAAACTTTAATCGTCAATATCTCGAAAAGTATTGAGCGTCTGCCCCTATAATGGTATATATTCGTAAACAGGAGAACACAATCTATAAGTGTGCGAAGTTTCGATACGATCGGTGAGGAGAAGGTCGCGATGTCTCCTTGTGAGTCTACCTCGCCGAAAGTACAAAGGAAACCGAACATAGAAAAGGACAGCATGTAAACACGGATCGTCTGAAACTTTCATTGTCAATTAAACCACTTTTAATTATAATACAATTTAACCATTTTTAATCAGAAAAATGCCACAAATAAGCTGAAGAAAGTCCCATAAAAATATAATGAAAAATAAAGAAGTTTTGTAATTGCATTAATTGTGGTTCACACCCATATACCCGAGCCGAGATCAGATTACGCAGCATGTTTACACTTCTCGACGACGGGGACAGCTTAAGCTTCGCGGCCTCTGCGGTGTTGCCCCTCAGTGGAGGGGGTAGGCATTTGACAAATTCTGGGTAGGCGGTCGCTCAGAAGTAACACGATTTTCCTGTCTTTCTAAGAGAAGATGCGCTCATAGATAATAGCATATCTTCCTCAAAACCGAATATTTCCAGATGAAAGTTTTTGTACGCATTCTCCAATCTACTGTCTAAATATATAAATAATTTCAAAAATCTATACGCAGCCGTTTAGTTGTAAAAAATTCGGATGGCCGGGACAACCCTTGAAACAGTTACCAAAAAAAGGCCGAACAAAAATCATTGTATCTTCTTGAAAAAGCAATATCTCGAGCCAAACATTTTTGCGTACGTGTGCAGAGCGCCGAGGAACAAACGGAACGGCAGACCTTCGTCCCAGATTCGTCGAAGTTACGATCCATACTCGAAAGAGAGAAATAGGGGAATAGGGGGCAGAGTGACGAGTCACGAAAATGTATCGAGCACTCGTCCGAGCGGAATCCGGCTGGCCGCGTCCTGTGAACGTCTTTGTCTCATTCCGGTTGAAAGGAAGCGGAAGAACACGAGAGGAAAGGGCAGCCGTTGGGAGGGTGGAGGGTGGAGGGTGTGGGAGTCGTAGGAGGTGGAGAACGAGGGGGTGGGAGGTAGGAAGAACGAAGCAGCCTCTTAAGTGGCGCATGGAAATTCAATGAAAAGTCACGAGAGGGCCGAGATCGATATTTGTCGGCGGAAAGGGGGTGAAAAAGGGGTTGCAAGGGGGTTGAAAGGAGCGGCGAGGGGCGAAGGGACCGCGCAACGGGGCAACCGGAGGGTCGAAGAGGCATAGGTGCCTCTATTGGCCATGTGCCAATGCTTGCCTATCTATGTGGAACACCTGTGCTTGCTCGACGTTGCTCCGATATTCCGAACGAGCAACAAAAAGCGCGCGATTCCCCCGCGTTCCGGTTCCGCAGATAGAAGTAATTCCGCAAATGAACTCGATGATCGCGTTGACGCTGATCTAGATTTAGATAACCGGCCCGGGGACCGCGTGCCAGCCTCCAACTTTACCTGTTTACGTGCTACCTGCCCCTAACGAGACGCGAAATACCGTTCACACCGGCACTTTCGATCTTTCCACCACCTATCGCCGGATTCCGTGAAGGAACTCGTTCTGCTCTATCATAATAATTGTTATCACACTGCGGATTTCGTGCCATTATGTCAGAGGCGAGTTGATAAAATAATCGAAGGCAGTAGATATGTTGGAACAGTTCAAAAATTGTATTTGTATCAAGCCATTAAAAAATTGCTAATCCTAAGAAAAGAAATTAACTTCTTGATCTATGAAACGTGCATGTGTGTACAAATTTACACATTTTTTTCCGTTTACTCTGCCGGGATCGGAAAAATAGAGATTTATTATACCGATCACTCTCTTAACGCTTCCGGATTCCAGCAAGGTATGATAAAATTTGGGCCGCCCAGATGCGCTACAGAAAAAATTAATTTTTAAGCTTGAACATGAAAACCGTGTCACCCATATGTGACCGAGGGGCCACTGGTCGCGTTAAACCAGAGCGAAATTCTCTGTGGTGGAAATAATGTAGAGTATAATAATAAAATAATAGTAGTAAACAGAGCAGATGTTACGCTAATCGATGAAACAAACAAAAGCACGTCGGTATATATTCCGTCGACGTACGTAGATAAACCGAACGACCACAATATCAAGAATATGTCTGTAGACAAAGTGGATGAGTGCGTACCATTAACACGGGGAATCGTGGGAGTATGGAAAACAGATAAAGTCACAACGATAACAATTGTGATATCGGCCACAGGAATCATGTCCGCATTGAATTTATAACAATATGTATTTGTGGAAGAATATGTGAATGGTAAAAAGTACATTTTTATCTCACTTCTGATTGTCACGATTAACTTCGAAAATTTCTATTTCGCACAAATATCCGCAGTGTTCAAATGATAATAAAATTGTCTATCAGTGCAGACAATGGAACGTGATAGATCAGACATCGCGATCGAAGATAAAACAAAACAAATGACACTCAGTCTATTAGATACGTCCACATCGGTTGACCGCGATGCACACGCGAAATGCAGAGAAAAATAAATAAATTATACATCACCGGACGATAGAAATAGAGAAAATACAGAACTAACCGGATGTCTGTACATCGTTTATTATATCAGTCACGGAAATCAGGCGGAATTGCTTGAACATACAGCTTAAACGTCTCAATCTTCGTGCAAATGTACACCAGACAGCACAGAAAGCACGGAGAAAGCGGTCGTATTAGCAACATGAAATATAGCCTGATCATTTCTGGGATCACATTTAGGTATAAGACGACGCCCGGGAAATGAAAGCACCAGATAATGACGATCGCGAGACCTCGCAGCGAAGACAATCACCGGGAATAATTTCGAAACACCTAAAATAGCAAGGGGAAACGATCTCAGCATGTAAATTGCCAGTCTTTAAGCAATTTACTATTTTCATAACTTATTTTCAAAAATAGAATCGGGGAACCAATCTATTTTGCTCGTTAGAAGGTTCGTTATGCCAAAACTGGACTAAAAATGCTGTAAATTGCGATTCTTTATCCTATTTTCAGAAAGTTATTTTCAAAAATGTAATCACCGCACACCGAAACTGGTCTAGAAATTCTATAAATTGAAAATATCGACGCATTTTCCAATTTCCATAGATTATTTAAAAAAAAAAGAATCAAGAGACCAATTCATATTGCTCGTTAGAAGGTTCAAAATGCCAAAACTGAATTAATAAAAATACTGTAAATTACGATTCTTTATGAAATCTCCTATTTTCTGAAAGTTACTTTCAAAAATTTAATCACTGCACTAAAACTTGCTTAAAAATACTATAAATTGAAAATATTTACGCATTTTCATATTTCCACTTCGTTTTGCCGAAGAAATTAATGGATCCCATCAATGAAGACGCGGTACTCTTCTGTTTGAATAACGGCTCGATAGACGCAGCGGCTTGATAGGATTAGGGGTGCAGGAGGTGTAGCGAGGTGGTTTCTACCAATGGTGGCTCGAGATAGCGAGTTTCGATCTCGCAGCAATGCCTGAATGCAGCGGCGTTCGGCATCTAGATATATAGATAAACAGACAGAGAACGCGGTGGTGGAAATGGGGGTTGAAGGAGCTGAAACGCTGGGAAACTGTGAGTTTAGGGAATTGAATGGACTTACCGCCCTCCGGATGACCGTTATCGATGATGGCTACAGAAGAACCGAAAAGAAAGGGAACATTTAATCGCTTGAAAATCGGAATCGATTGAACCCTCTAGTTAAGAACTATAGTCTGCCCAGGGGATGATTCTAGGGAGCAGAAATGGGACAGTATACCATCCGGATTGGTACTCTTGACTATCTGCTTCTACCTTTATTTTTCTAGACTTTGGGTAAACGTTTTACAGCTTGAAGACACATTCATTTGTCCTTGTATACATTGGTTCTAGGACCCACCTCGGAAGTCTCAATTACTACTCATTTTAAACTAGAATGTATCATTGTTAATTCATTTTTCTTTCTTCAAGGAATAAATTACAGAAAAATCTCGGAACTCCATTCTAAGTTGATTTTAACGGGACTTGAATGTACCTTCTCAAATATTGACTCTAGCCTTCGCAAGCTCGAAGACACCCAATCCCGAAATATCTGAACATTTCGCTACTACTTTAGATATTAATTTCTCTCCATCCAATCTTCAAACAACAAAACCATGTATACTGTAGTCCTAGGTGTGGTAGATTTTGTATACCGAGAAGACGTTTTCCCAGTACACCGAACAAATCGCAAATTCCAAGTTCCACATCCCCGAGGACAGCTAACTCCAGGCTCCATGGACTACTCCTGTAATTCCCAGTTTGGTGAACTTCGAAACCGTCAATTCCCGAGCTGACGGCTCCGCTATCCGCGACTCCAAGCTTTTTCCTTGAACCGGAGAACCCCTAATTTTAGAACCTGGCCGGTAGGATCCGTGACTCCTTAATTTGTGAACCTCGCGTGCCCTGGTTTCGGTATTTCGTCTCGGTCTTGAAAATCGGCCGTTCATATTTCAAGTCGTCCCAGATTAGACACGTGCATGCAGCCGGAGTAGGCGAATGTTCAGTTTCCGGTGACGGGGAGGGGGCGAGGCGGGGGCTCCGGGGATAGTTCAGGGCCGTCTCGTTTCGGGGGCTTCTCGTCCGCGGGGAGTTGGTTCCCCAGGCTTTTTATTTCAATTTCGGCACGCGTCCCGCGGTTTGTTCTCTCTCCGGGGTGTCGTAGAAACCCGCCGGAAAACTTGCATTTTTCCCGGGGACGGCGTGTCGCGTCGCACGGCTACATACGTCATAAAACTTTGCTAATATACGGGGAGAAGCGCGGTGCCATCTTTATGCTGCTAGCTCGGAATCACCCTCGACTTCCGACTTTGCCGCTCATCTTTCAACCCATTCTCTTCCAGCTTTCCCCACCCCTTCCCAACCCCTAGAAATTCCCTAGCGGTGCCTCGATACCGAATACCAAAGCCTCGAGCATCGATTGATTGAACGCTACCCGTTGATTCTTTTCACTGATTTTGGGAACTGCGGTGCGTTTGCTCCTGATTTCTCCCGAGATTTGCATGCCTCTGTCGGTCCCCTACAAGTTTACGCTGCGGAATCTGTTTCGAATTGACCCGTTTGTTGCGGGACGTGCGAGAATTGCGAAAGATTAATCACGGGGGTGGGAAATCAATCAATTCAAGAAAAATTTCAGGAAAATATTTGTCAAAACAGTAAAGGACTACCGTCTAGGTTGGGACACCGTATAAAATTTGGACAGTGCTTTTCTCCACATTAACGCACTGGAAACATTAATGTCGTGGTTGCAAACTTTATTTTTGTTTGTAAACAAACTTGTCGCGAGCATTAGAAGCAACAAGTCGTGTTCAGCGTAGCTGTGCCAAGCACAGGCTAAAAATTTGTTCTGAAAGTAAACTTGCAAATTAGTAAACTAATCCTTTTAACGTCTCAAAAAAACTCAAGCTATTAGGTTCAATTTTGAAGAATTTATTCGTTTTTAAAAGGTGTACGAATACTTTTTACATGCACTGTACAAAACAAAACGTGTCCCAACCCTTGCGACGTACCCTTAAAAACATTCTGCGAACCATAACTTTCCCCAGAAAATAATGTTTTCGGATATAGTAACGTGGGCCAGCATTTCTGGTTCGATCGCAGCGCGATGTTGAATACGGGTTTCGAATTAAAGCAATAGAGATTGAATTTCCAGTGAAAATAGCTTGCGCGAGACACTCGGGTCTTCGGTTGTATAATTGAAAAAGCGGCTGGAAAACCGGTCGAACGACGTAATTTTCGGGAAACCAAACTCGGATTCCGGCTCCCCTCTCCTTCGGCGAAAGTTACAGTAAGATATTTAACTCGATGACGCTCGTCCGAAAGTTTGAAACGGTGTTAAGAACTCAAACGACGCCGTTAAGGAGGCTTTTAAGGGCGCGGCCGTCCTTAGAACCATGCTTCCACTTTCTTTTAGCCCGCGAGACTCTGACCCGCGATGGTTCTCCCAGCTCCCCGTGTTCCCTGGGGCATCCTGGGAGCCAGATTTAGGTGAAGAAACGCGACTTCGAGAGATTAACGAACTACTGCACGGAGAATCCCGATCGCGAACATTCGTGGACGTAGGTAAGCTCGAAGAGAAAAATTACCGAGATCCGCAGCGAATTCTGACGTCCTCTTTGATTTACCGTGATCTCCTCGAATTTATTTTTCGCGGACGTTCTCGCAAATATTGTCTTATTTTCAGCGAAACCCTCCAGTAAAATTGATCAATTCCACGTGCAATAATCCTAGAGAAGATTTTTCGAATTACTCTAGAACACTTCATAGGTAATTTTCGACCAAATGTAATTACAATTGACTCTTACCGAAATTTGTATCCGTTGCATCGCAAATTAATGGTAACGATATCAATTAATTTTAACGAGTAACGGATGCATCCACGTAAACAACATAGACGATTGCGTTACGAGCTAAACGACTGACCATTCATCGATTCATACGACTGCCACTATTATTCGGGAATGTATTCCCCATATGGGGAAGAAGACCACGGATCAAATCAATCTGCCTGTAATTAATTAAAACACGATCGATTCCATTCAGCTAATAATTTAACAAATTCTAGCTCTCGAAATCGAAATGTCCATCAGATATATGTCATACCGACCTCTTTAAAGGTGACAGAACATGCATATTTCATTTTAGTCCGGCATTCAAGTTTAATGGTCTCGGTATGGACGCGATTTATTTTCAATACGGTCATAATTATTCTCGTACTGCTCCAACTCGTTCAATTAACTAATCACTACGATAGAACCTCGTTTATACGAACCAATTAATTCTAAACCTCGTATATTAGAATTCTTAACCGACCCACTATTATACGAACTATTATACATATACGTGTAACTACTCTATTATACGTATTTCAATTTCACGGAGAATGACCGACTACAAATTTAATCCATATCGCAATAAAGTATATTCGCCTGATTATCTACTTTAGCGGAATGTAGAAAATATCCACACATAATTTTTTTTCAAATTTCCGAGCTACTGTCTCCGTAAATGTTGATATTCGACGATAAAACTTTTATACGACGTGGTTTGGACGTTAAAAATTGGAGCTTTTTATGTCGGCAAACTCATTTGGAAAGAAAATAATTTGCGATGATAAAAAAACCTCGAAAATGCGAACTTCGTCGTACTAATTACCGTCGTAACAAGACTGCAGATTTTATGCACTTATTGCAGTTATGATGATCTCGAACTTGGTAGAAAAAAAAGATTGAATTAAACACAGTTTAACTAGATTTTTATCCTCTTTTTACCTTAATACGACGCTTTATAAAGAAATCAACTTTCTCTTCTCTATATTAAATAAATACGTTTCTTCTGACTATTTAATTTATTTAATCGGCTGCTCAAAATTCTTAATGTAATTTAATGCAAAGAAAAGATTAAGACGTGTATAATTTTGTATATTTTCAAAAAACCTCGTGTGATCGATAGTCGGAGGACTTCTATATTCCAGAAAGGGACGATTTTCAGATGCATGGTTACAGGACCTTTTTTCATGCTCGGGGTTTGTAGAACACGTTAGCAAAGTTTGGCCTTCCAAAGGGTGTCCCAAAATTCACGCAAGATTTAAATTTTGCGCCATTTGTGCAGTAAAGTGTTGCCAACGGAAAAAAACACAGCGTGACAGCTGACAGTTCAGGGATATTAAAAATGAAGTGCTACACGAAAGAACAACGCGTTCTCATTGTTCAGCAATATTTTAATAACGAATGTTTGGCAGCTACAGTTCTCAAGTTTCGTACAAAATATGTTCGGAATAGTGATTTAACTTCGTCAACTGTGAAGAGAAACTGTGAATTCATAAATTCAAGGACTTTTCTTTGGGGTTTTTTGAAGTCTACGGTTTATCCCCATATACAGGGTGTCTCACCTGATTTTGACATCTTGAGTTTCTCGCTATTGTTGCTCGTAGCAAAAACTGTTTCAGCATAGGCTTGAATGGTATCGAGTGGAGCATATTTTGATGTTATTAGTTTTTTCGCGAGTGGACGCGTAAAGGTCATATAAAGGTTAACTTTTTTTTTTAAATGGAATGAGGTATTTTTGAATACATCAATCGATGTAGCTGGACATTCGTTATAATAAAGTACTAACCTATGTATGTCGAAAAGTTAGTAGTTCACGAGATATTTCAATTTAAATAACTCTAAAACACCATTACTATCGTACTAAGAGTTAGCGTTTATTTATAGTAGGAATGGTTCAACGTAACCACCATTTACATCACGACATTTTTTAATGTCATTTAAATTAAAATATCCATTCTTTGTGAACGTCGCTTCGTCTGTAAACATAACTTTTTTTAAAAAAATCAGCACTTTGACAAAGAGCCCAT
Organism: Lasioglossum figueresi; assembly: GCA_028455805.1. Lineage (NCBI taxonomy): Eukaryota > Metazoa > Arthropoda > Insecta > Hymenoptera > Halictidae > Lasioglossum > Lasioglossum figueresi. Next base: position 14,418,890 of record CM052202.1, read on the forward strand.
TCACAGAATTCTAAACGACGATGAAAGTCATTATCAGCGAGGGCTTGAACTTTTGATATGTGATACGGATGAAATTTGTATCTATGCAGTACACGTACGACACTAGACCGACTAATATTGGATTCTCTTTCAAGCTGGCGACAGCTTACAGATGGGTTTATTGTCACTGCAGCCAAAATATTAATTTCATTTGCAGTATTCGTCGCTGTGTTTTCTCGATTAGGTGTCTTACGCGACAAATTTCCAGTTTGACTAAACTGTTTGAAGACATTACTGAAAGTATTACGGGCTGGTTGACACCTATCAGGAAATCTCTCTCCGTACAATTGTTTTGCACGAACTGCGCTCTTTCCAGCTTCCAAATACGCTGCAACCATATCTAGTTTTTCCGCACGTGAGTACTTCATTTTAGAACAAACAGATAGATGTCCAACTAAGAGAAGCTAAACTCAAACTGACGAATGATTGTCACACATAATCGAATAGTTGTCAAATGTTTACATTTCAACGTTACCGACCTCGGTCAATCGTTTTTGCTAGTCTAACGGTGGTAAACAAAGCTAACGCCTTTGTGCGGCAATAATGATGCCTTAAGAATTTAAATAATTTAAATTGAAATATCTCGTGAACTACTAACTTTTCGACATACATAGGTTAGTAATTTTTTTTATAACGAATGTCCAGCTGCATCGATTGATGTATTCAAAAATACCTCATTCCATTTAAAAAAAAAAGTTAACCTTTATATGACCTTTACGCGTCCACTCACGAAAAAACTAATAACATCAAAATATAAACAGTTTTTGCTACGAGTAACAATAGCGAGAAAATCAAGATGTCAAAATCAGGTGATACACCCTGTATATATATGTAGGGAGAAGTTATCTCCGAGCAGTGAGAATTCCGTCGAATGTCGCGTCGATAATAACCGTAACGACGCGACGATTCGATATTAGTTACTTATTGATTTATTTTGCGTTCTTCATATTTTATAATTTGCATTATTCATTATTCTGGTTTGACGTATTGAATAGAAAAGACGTGTTTGATCTCAGACGGAGATTTAAATAAGACAATTTAATTAATTGTATTCAAGATACTTGGAATTAAACGTTAAAATATTGTATTTACGGACGTGTTATTTCTAGTTACGATTTAATTCCTACATATATATATATATATATGTATGATATATATATATATCATATATTTCACCCACACCTTGAAGGAGGAAATTGAGCGCTGTATCAACGAAATTCTGCTACATTTATGTCGAACGGTCATGGAAAATTTCGACATAAGAGTGCGTATGTGCCAGTAAAGCCGTGGAGGCCATTTACCCGATATGCTATTCCATACATAATCCTATACTGTATTATTTATGAATCAATAAAAGATGCACAATTTTTAATTATAAACCTGTGTTTTCTATCAAAATTACTTCTTGCGTGATGTTTAGGACACCCTTTATTTCCATAGCTACCCGATAGATGCTCGACGATTTCTAGCGTTGAGATCTTGAAACCGCGATCGAGAGAGGCCAAGAAACGCCGAAAATCGCGCGGCAGTCTCTCTCCGGAGGAAATCTCATCGAGCTAGTCCGTGTAAAAACTTGGAAACTGGCCATCAGAGACAGGGTAAAAAGTTTCCGACTGCTCCGGGTCGTCTCGTGATTGGTGCGTCTGCCAGTTTTTGCTCTCACGCCTGGTCCACCCCCGTCCGAACAATTTCGCCAGAGGGGGGTTGAATCGGACCAAGAAAATTCGCGGCACGTACCGAGTCGCTTAGGAAAAACATCAAAAATCGCCGGCAGCGATATCCGGTTGCTACGTTTCCTTTCCGGCCGGCTTCCTCTCCGTTTTCACCCTGCTCGTTTTTTAATCGCGGCCGGTTGGACGGCAGCCAGCTCCGACTCTTCTTAATTAAGATCTCAAATAAAAGCCACTCGCAGTCAAAGCGGCACCGGAAGTCGCCTCCTCGATCCTCCGAGCGATTACTTGCCGACTTGTCCGACTTCCGATGCGATCACCCTCGCTGGACGTCTTTCCAATATTTGTAAATTGCACCCACCCATTTTTGGAGACTTTTTTATTTTTCATGTAATTCTTACCCGGCGTCATTTTTTCAAAATCTTTTGTGCACGCCATTTAGTAAATCAATGCTTCCAATTGAATAAGAAAAGTTAAGTTGTTTCAAGGGGCGAATCTACACCTCTGGATCGGTGGACATTTGTAAAAGAAATGTCTCCTCTCGATGAGTACAACGATGAGTAACAATTTTCTTTGGTATACACTGAGTGGAAAATGTACTCGTAACTCCATTAACATAGAATAACTTTTTTATAATTGTACCAAACGACCTGATTTTTTATAATCAATTAGAAGCATTGGTTTACGAAATGATATGCAAAAAAGATTTTCCAAAAATTATAATTTAAAAGGTTACATACAAAACTAAAAAAGGCATTTTTTTTAACTTTTTTATTTGGGCCCTTAACACGTTGAGCGCTACGCGAATTCTTAATGAAATCCCCGTCAGGCTACGCGCCGTGTTTCAATAAAATCCATTAAAATGCCTTAATGATATAATCCTGTAATAAATAAAAAATTAAGTAAATTTTCAGTAATTACTTAAAACAATGTAAATTTTTTAGATTTTATATCATATTTTACATTGTCAGTCACTGATGGTTGACGCGGCCTAAACGGAAAGTCTAGTGTCAACCACCGATGGCTGACGTGGCGTTCAACGTGTTAAAGAAACTTTAATTGTTAATTGTAACATGTGTTTTGTAGATGTACGATCCACGATTCTCAAATTCTGAACGAACATTTTTGAAGATATCTGTTGGAATAGCTTTACAACAGACAACATAAACAAGAGATCGATAGAGGACAATTTTGTTTTCCAACGGTATGGGCTCGTACAACTGGAAAACATCAACGATTTGCGTCGCAGAATTGTACAGAAATGTAGAGCTATTCCAACAGACACCTTCAAAAATGTTCGTTCAGAATTTGAGAATCGGCTGTATTATTGTTTAGAAAACAACGGAGGACATTTTGAAAATTTGTTATAGTTATAAAGAAATTACAAACTTTCTCGCGGTATAAAAACTAGTGCGCAGATAAAAAAAGTATCCTACGAAAATTGCTAGCCTTTTTACGTACAATAAGATCCCATAATAAAAAATATAGGTTTCCATTTGAAAAAACAAAATTGACCTTCAAATGACCTTGAAAACGCCACCCAAATGAAAAACTGATACTGCCCCCCTCTTTCCCCCTCGAAATCCTTGGACACGTGTTTTACATTTTTTTAATATCTATCATACTTTTAGAGATATTCGGCTGAAAAGTTTTCAAATGAACCCCCTGTATACACTTTATTACACTATGTTACTGGTGATTTGGTGATTCTCGATATAGTCGTAGTAAGTATTTTGTCTCGTGTTCGCGCTTTCTGGATTTCTACTTCTGTCTCGTCGTATCCTGTCCGTCGTTTTTTACCTCGGTTTTTTCGTGATTGATTAAGGGTGGATTTAGGTGGAGAAACGTAGCGTTTGGTAATTGGACGTGGGTGTATCGGAAGTACTTTGAGTTGAGGAGTGGGAACTGTCAGGAAATTCTTTTTCGTATTGTTTTCGGTCGTCACTGGCGTGATTTATAGGAGCACGTCCGCTCGTCGTTTCGGTATGTCTGTCGCACGTATTGTCCATCTGTCGTGGTTGAAATTGGCAAAGTGCGGCGGTCGTAAACTAATATAATCGGTCGGTTAAAACATCCTCTACAGGTATGTCGCCTAATGCGCTGGAGGAACGGTGAGGTATATTTGATCTCCGGTGTTGCCGTCGCAACAGTATAAACAATTTTAAGGCAAGTTACTTTTACAAATGTCCACCGTGATCCGGAGGTGTAGATTCACCCCTAGAACGGACGACCATCACTTTTTATTCACCCTGTACATATTTATTAGTTTACATCAAAACTTAGATCACGAGTCTGAGCCGATGTTACAGTAGAAGGGGTCAAGGCGGTAGACTCGTTTCCAGGATTGCAAGGGGATTCGCGTTCTGATTTCTCGATAATACAAAAATGGGGTTTTCCAGTAGTCAAGAACGCTAGATAAAAGATCGATCAAGGGCGCTATCGCCCTCAAAAGTCCTAGTTTTTCGTTTACGAGACGTAATTTTCATTATTCGCCAACATGTAGCTATGAAAATAGCTGCATGCGCAGTTGTGTGCTTCCGAATAATGCAAATTATTCATACTTATATGAACGCGATATTATCTGCAAGGGAGTTCGACCAATCGATACGGAAAGAGAGACAGAGGGGTTGGGGGGAGGAGGAGAGGAAGACAGAGAAAGAGTTGGGCTAAATCTGAAGAATGTCTCTCGAAGAATTCTTTTGCACGGCGGACTGAAGGAGAGGACTGTGGAGGAAAGAAACGCGAGTACAAAGGACATTTTCTAACCCAATTAACTATCCGTCCGGCCATAATTAGGCGTCGCGTCGTATATCCGACGGTCGGTTCACGAGCCAACGAAAAGTAGGTCCGCCGGCAGTGGACCGCAAACGAACTGGTCGAACGAGGCCGAGTTCGATCGCTTGGTCTAATTCGACGTGTCGGGTATTCAGCATGTCGCGGCCATTTGCGGCCTTCTGCAAATGAGTTCCTAATAAAGCAATTATGCGATGGAGCTGGAAGTTATGGGTTTTACGGAGAACGAGTGATTCCTGCCCACTGGCCCCCACAATTCCATTCTAAACCCTTGGCACGAGCTCTACGCAACGTTAGACCATCGACTTCGTCCTTGCTTACTTTCCGGAATCGTCAAGGTATGATCCTTGTTAGTGTAAACATTTCGACAGTCATTTTTGGTCGTAATGCGTGTTACGAGCCAGGGCCGCTAGTAGCACGAGTGGCCGGCGAAGGGTTGTTACCCTAGGAATATGATCTCTATTTGTTAGTTGAGGTACGCGGACGAATCCAATGCGAGATTGGGGAGCCGCTAGGCTTATAGACAGCGAGGTCGAACCTGATGCGATTGTCAGGGAGCCTCTAGAAATGGAATCAAAACGCAGACGTACCTGATACGATTGTCAGGAAGCTGCTAGCATGTGAACGAACCTGATGCGATTGTCAGGGAGCCGCTAGGATAGTATAGTTTTCGTGGACGAACCCATTGTGAAATTGGGGAGCCACTGGGTTGGATAAATCTCTGTGTGGATGATTGGAATGTCGCAAACGAACCTGATGCGATTGTCAGGGAGTCGCTGGGATGTTGGATAAGAGCACAGACGAACCTGATACGATTGTCAGGGAGCTGCTAGGATGCGGACGAACCTGATGCGATTGTCAGGGAACCGCTAGGATAGTATAGTTTTCGTGGACGCACCCATTGTGAAATTGGGGAGCCACTAGGTTGGATAAATCTCTGTGTGGATGGTTAGAATGTCGCAAACGAACCTGATGCGATTGTCAGGGAGCCGCTAGGATAGTATAGTTTTCGTGGACGAACCCATTGTGAAAATGGAGGGCCACTGGGTTGGATAAATCTCTGTGTGGATGATTGGAATTTCGCGAACAAACCTGATGCGATTGTCAGGGAGTCGCTAGGATATTGGATAAGAGAACAGACGAACCTGATACGATTGTCAAGGAGCTGCTACGATGCGGACGAACCTGATGCGATTGTCAGGGAGCCGCTAGGATAGTATAGGTTTCGTGAACGAACCCAATGTGAAATTGAGGAGCCAGTAGGTGGGATTGTTAGTGGGCCTCGTAACAAGTATAATCTAGTTGATACAATCCGAGCGGTAAGATTGTATCGTGTGGGGACGTTCAATTACACGATTAGGATTAAGGAACGATAATTATGGGTTTAGTAATCTTTACGACATATTGAATAAACACAGATATATTCTAATTATAAGAACGTGTTACATTTCTGTAAATGTCGCGATTGAAATGAAGATGAGTTGAAAGAAAGGTATTGTTACCTAAGTTAAGATGCTCGGTGTTGACGCACTGGCAATGCGGGGGTCTCGTAGCAACTTTAGAAATGCCGAATAGATTTTATACCGGACTCGCGGAATCTACACGGTTAACGTTGATACGAAGGGAAACTTTCGCCCGATCTTACTGGAAATTGACTCTACGAGATACAGCACGACGCGACACGATTCGTGACTACGGAAGTTCTAGGCCCCGAGAACAGAAATGCAAGGGCTTATATACACCTGCAATGACGGGTGGCATTTGTCAGAACCCTTGGAACGAACGGATGGTACTTGTCAGTACCACTGAGTCACATTCGTATTTTGTCAACGTCCAGTTGGTCGTGCGTATGTTTTATGATTTTAAACTAAACAGATATGTGAATTTGTCTAGGGTGGCTCTGTGCGTTTATCTAGGACGGTTCCTGTCAGAGATGATCTTGAACATCTGTTTGTCATCCGTAACATGCGTGTTCCCTGCCCATGAGCCCCATAAACCCATTCTAGGCCCTCAGAACGAGCCCTACGCATCAACTTCGTGCTTGATTACTTCCTAAAATCACCAATCGAAGCATTCACCATGCTGTTCATACTGGGTGTCCCATTTAGTTAGTTCCAAAAAATATTTCTGTGCTACCGATATTTCAAGATGGCCTCTGTTCGTTTTTATACGGAGCTGTCTGTTTTTATTTAGATAAGCGTGTAGCCTATCCCAAGACGAACTCACTGACCTATAACACCGTCATCTTCCAAGGTCATTCAAGGTTATTCGAGGTCATTTAGTAACTTTCAAAATGGAGTTTAACCAGACGGAAACACGTCCACCCAAAGAAGGTTTGCGACCGTCACAAGATGTCTCTCCCGAAACAGAGTGAATTTTATTCGAAATATTTTCGTAACTTCGAATGGGACACGTTGTATGTATATACAGAATGTCCCGGGACTATAGGACCCCGCAGGAAGCCAGCAGATAGTAAAATATTTTCCGCTATCGGTACATGTTTCGCGTACCGGGATTGGTTGATTAATTTTTCATTTTAGTGACCCCGAAACACTGGGCGCGGGTAATAAAATATTTGTCGACGCAACGCATTGAATTACCAATCTGAAAGAACTCTTTCACCGGCAGCACGGAACGAATTTGAAACACGAAACTACACCGAATGAATTGGTCGAAGCCTTTCATCTTTTATTCCGCACGGCTTTATGGATTCGTTGATCGATGCGTAAAATTCGTAAAGTAATGCGATCGTTGATTATTTTCTGCACGCTAATGAATTAAATATATTATTACCTATATTTTATGTTTTTATGCGAACAGATCGCCGAGCTTCGGAACGCATATTACACGTACGCTTACACATATTATTGAAATATTTATTTCGTGATAAATTCGGAATAATATTAATATAAAATACGATCGAAGCATGATACCGCAGTAATCGGTATAGTCATCCTAAATATAAATCAGCGCGTTCGAAGCGGGTGTAGCGTTTGCGAAAGGAAGAATCGGGGGATCAGTGAATCTTCTCGATTTGCAGCGGCTAACTGGGCTCGGTCAGCGACGATGGCCGAGCCGGAAATTGGAGGAGCAAATTTTTGGTCGGCTCCGAAGAGTCGATTTCCGTGGCGCGCGGCCGGGGACCATTTCTTTCGGACTCGTAATTGGATGACCGATCGCAGAGGGACCGAAACGAGTTCCAATTGAATTCACCGTATATAGCGGCTTGATCGATCCCTTTCGCCCGAAATGCCTAAACTCCTATGATATCACGTTATTGTTCGGTCTACGGTTCTAGACTGGTTCCGAACGCACCCGGAACGCACTTCGCGGGGTTTTCGGGTATCGAGTGTTTTCGAAATGGTCGAAAGAGCTTCTCAGCCCTATTCAACCTGATCCTGGAGCAGCTTTCAAATTTCATTGGGCCGTCCGATACACAAATCCGACCGAGTGTTTCGCTCCATTAAAACCTTCAGCACTAACATTGGCGAAATAGAACGTTGCTGATGTTGGAAATGGGTTAAGAAAATCACAGAAACACTGTTGAATTAACTTTAAGAATATTTTATTGCACAGCGCGGAAGGACGACTTGTCTCTTTGACTAGTGGACTCGAAGCGAAGAAAGAAAAAGGAAAGTTGTAGGGGAGGAAGAGTTTATCTGTCGCCCCCTTGACTTTTAGGAAAAAACCCAAGCTACGACGAATACCAGGCCTATGGGTCCGGTGACATATAACTGGTCTATTGTTCTTTGATAGAGTACCTACAGTGTTTCTCATATTTAACGAAATTCATTTTTGCACTGTGTTGCATTATCATTACTAATAATCCAACAGCTGAAACAACTAAAGGAACTTAAAACAATACGTGTCAAATGTTTTTCAACAAACATATCCTGTTTAAATTTCATTAAAATCGTAGAGTGTCACTTGGGTAATGTCCCTTGCGAGAGACAGAAATTTCTTTTTCTCTTTCGAAATTTTTTCATGAAAATATTTTTATTTCAGTAGCGCATCATCATCATCATCATCATCATCATCATCATTATTATTATTATTATTATTATTATTATTATTATTATTAGTATTATTTACGACAGTATGTTGTTTCAACAGTGTCGAATAAATAGACAGGGTGCGAGAGTGAGAGAGGCAAGGGACGAAAGCTCATGGTAAAAAGGCGAACCGCGGCTGATAGACAGTGCAGAACGCGGCAATTCAAATCGGAGGTCCCTCCATCAAATTGCAAATCGGTCGACGCTTAATCGCAAATTGGAAATCGCCGCGGGAGCTCGTATGACCGACGCAAAATGCTCAACGCATCGGTGTACGCAACGCACACGGTGCATTCGATGCTATTCGAAGGACGAAGGATGCTAAAAGACTTTGCAACCGGGCACGATCTGCACGTCGATAATTAACGAACTGACCTCTGAAGAGTTGGGTAATCTCCACTGTCAAAAATATTGAAAGAAAAATTTTATTTAAACGTTCCAAAAGAACCTTTCGCTATTCCCATTTATCAAATCGTAATCCATAGCGAATTTTATTCGTGAAACTTCTACGATACGTTCAGTCACGATTTTCAGTAGAGTGTAAATCTTGATGTATTTATAGGATCTGTGCATATATAAAATATAGGAGAACAAATTTTTAAATCTTTTTACTCTTGCCGTTCATAAAATTGTCATTTTCTAATGAATCTTATTAGACACATTTCTGCAGTGTTCTCAGGCGTGATTATCAATACACTGTGGATTGTTATGCATTATTAAAATAAAAGAAAACCTCTTGCGGGCAAACAATGTTCAAAAACATTTTACAAAATATCTATTTCATTTCGTAGCAAATACTCTAGTATTCCTTGAGCTTGCTAACGATTATTTCTGCGACTTCATGCATTCACAAACTACCTGTACGATCCATTATACAGGAAATATTCCGCATTAATTATTATTCACGATGCCAACAATTGTTTTTGCGATCCGATAAATAATAAAGACCACAGTATGCGTGAATTCATAATGAATTAGAAAGCACGATTCATCAGTGGCACGTTGGCAATGAATGAACAGCCACGTGAAATTCACACGAAACCAAACGCGTTAAAATATCTTAACAATTTTGATATTAAAATTCCTTGAAATCTCGGAGCACCTTCAGAATTCTTGCTAGATTATGACACGATAGAACTGGATAGGATTCTAGGATAATTCGGAAAAAACAAATTGTGGATGATTTAGAAAAAAGTTTTCAAAAAAGATGCAACGAAAAACATTACCAACATTATTTTCTAATGTATCTGCACATTTTTTAATATATTATATCTAGATAGCGGATTTGACCAAAATGAGTAGTTGCAATTTAAAACAGTAGACACAATTTAAACAATTTACGAACATCAATGCATTAGTTGCAGCTCACGAACATTATTAAAAAATGACAGAAATATTGATGTGGTCCTCGTTTGTTGCAGTTGATGCAAACAATTTTCATTTTGCATAAAGTTCCAAAGTATAGTAATTACATTATTATAGACTTGGAAACGTTCGATTTTGCATGAAGGTTTCCTTGCGGATCATACGCCTGCAACAGCGTGCCACAATTTGTCAATTTATATTTAAGGAATAAAAATGCCTGCTAAACCTGCGAAGCTCAACGACAAGAATATTAACGAACATTGTGAAAAGGGATGAGAATCGACATAAGGGATGTTGGTACGTTTATTTTCCGCTGCCGGGTCGTACAAATCAGAAATAAATCGGTGCTCGCGCGGGGATTAATACGTCGCGAAATAATACCACGGAATTCAATTAATGGAACGGTTGCATTACGGGGCCACGGCGATAAGATCGGTACAGTTCGAGGGTCGAGGATTTAATCGCTACCGATATTCCCATGATTTACCGTGGATCCCCGGCGATCAACGTCGCCGTTCGCCAAACACACGATCGCGGATTAAAAACCGCGTTGCGGCCGCCGTCGTATAATTTATTCAAGACGGAAATAACTTTCGGCGCGCGCTTGTACGTTCTGTAATGCAATTCGCGTGGGCGTGGACGGTTTTTGATAAATCCTTTTCGACGGGGACAGGCTTCCCCCTCAGCGAATTTCGACGTAATTGCGTGTTATTTCGGCCGGTCGATCGGCTTTTGTTCAGAATCCGGACCCAGCCGTGCCGATCGCGGCCGGTTTCATGCGGCAGAACGGATTAGACGGATTTTCGATGCCGGAAATTCACCTCCCGTGCGCTTCGACTCGCTTAATATTCGCCACAGAAATTTTTACTAGCACCGGGGGTAGCCAGTTCACCTATCCCCCCCCTTTTCCCATGTATATGTATAAAGACACATAACCGGCCCGCGTTTATCAATTTTCCACGGTAGTACACCGCGCGAAACCGTACATATTTTTTGATCGACCGACCCCGCCGCGCCGCTAGAACACCGCGCCGATTTCGACCTGTTTATTTACGATTTCCGACCACCCGCGCTTTTATTTGCTAAATAATTTACCGACACGCTCACGTTCGCGGAATAATCAATTTTCTAGTTTTATCGGTTCGTTTGCACCTATCTCTCGACGAATCGGAGGTGCTCGCGGCATTAAATCGTTGATAAACTGCGAATGTTTTAGAATAATTGTATCCGTCATTTACTACAAGCTTCTATAAATATGTATTTCTCATTTTAATGATTCTGGTAGTAGATGCAGTAGTTGCACGAAAGATCCTAAGGTCATTTTTCTTCGAATAAAATACAACACCCTTTTTCATTTCAGCAGAAATTAGGTAGTCAAAGAAGTAGATCAATTTTTTAAAATTACCTAAAGTTGCCAATTCTTTTTATTGTATATAATCAACTTAGAAATGTAAAATAATTAGTTCTTATTTAGATACTGGGTTAATTGTCATGTACATTGGTTATAAAGTACGCCACAATGTATATATTTATTAGTATACTTGTGGAAATATATTTTGAGTTGTGTTTCTTGTGAATGAGAAGTGGCTAGTAGCAATATTACCGCCTGAACGAGGTCTCGATTTTTCAAAAACGCGACGAATGAAAGGATTATTACGAAAAAAATATGACAACCTTGTTTTAGTCTTCGTTTCAACAGAAAAAAAAATTTTCATCCCAAAAACCGTAGAATGAAATGTCAAAAAAAAGTTTAAATTGATCCAACGACAATAGATGAAAAGATTAGTAGTATCGCTGCCTGAATCTGCTTTCAATTTTTTTAAAACGCAACGAGTACGAGAATCGTTACAGAAAAAATATGAGAACCCGTTCCAGCCTTCATTTACACAGAGAAAAATATTTTCATGCCGGGAATGAACTGAGGAATTGAATAGCCAGAAAAATTTGCAAATTGTTCAAACAACGTTAAGTAAAGAGTGGAGAAAGTAATATCGCTGCGTGAGCGAGGTCTCGCATCCGAAAATATTAATCTGCGGTACATTAGCTTTCGCATGAAAGGCAGTCATAAAGGTGGGTCCCATAAGCACCTGGCAAGATCGAGGCAAGTTTGCCAGCGGCGTTCAAGCACTTGGCCTTCATAAATCACGCAGAAGGGGCCGCGAGAGCGAAACGGTAATCACGGTTCGAAGTAAAACGGAATCCCGTGTTCTCCTCCGTTCGCGATTTTTCTACGGCTGGAGGGATCAACGAGTCGCGAAATCTGATAGGATAGGGAGGGGGGTATTGCAGGGATATACCGTTCCTAAATTCGGGGGAAATTAAGCATGGCGTACAGGTTAATTAATCGCGATAATCCAGGGCGTAGGGACCGCGTCCGTCTCGTTCGCCCCTCAAGAGAGAAATGAAAAGTTCTGGAAAGTTTGATATCGCGCCGCCGGATATTCTGCACGCACTTCCTGCGCGTGGCACGCACACGATCGCATAAACACGCAGCCCTCTCGTCGCAGCTCGAATCGACGATGTACACGCGAACCTCGTTCCTCGAGTTTTTTTCGCATCGAGGACCATGATCTTGAACTCGAGAAATTTCTAAAAAATTCTACTGAGCTTCGAAACTCCACAAAACGATACCGAGCGATTTATACTAATTATCTAGAGGTAGGAGATTTTCTTCGTGTTGGCGAAATAGCCTAGTAGCATTTATGGAATTTCGTTGGGCCTTGGTAGCAATATTGTAAACTAACTTTCTTGTTAATTAAGCAACTATAACAACTGTAGGCTTAACGTTGGATATACATTGGCAAATTGTCATTTTTCGTCGTAGGTCCCATGTTGGGGATTTGTAGACAAAATCACCAATCGCATCCCAACCAACACCCAATCGTTGGCCACCGTTGGCCAACCATAAATACTACCTACGGTCATTATAGATTTCTACTGTTGCATCGAATGGTTGAAAGTGGACTTTAACATGACCATACATTTATTTTCTTGAAATTGTTTTATTTAAAAACTTTTTAAAAATCATGAATTACTCATGAATAAAGAAAACGTCATTGCAATAACCTGGGAATTGTATACAATTTTTTAAAAACATGAATTATCATGATATGTGTATAACTAACATAGATCAACAAAACAAATATTTTAAATTTTCATTTAGGGACCAAAGAAAATTTTTTTTAAAATCCTTCTGTTATTTTTGCATGTAACCTGATCAATTGTAATTTTTGGAAAATCTTTTTTGCACATCATACAGTAAACCAATGCTTTAGATTGCTTACAAACAAAAAGATCGTTTGGTACAATTATAAAAAAGTTATTCATTTTTAAAGGGCGTACGAATACTTATGGGACTGAATGTATTTAAAAATGATTCGAATGAGCCAGATTTGTAATATTCCAGCGAGCAGAGGGATAGTAAAATACTTCGTTTAGGCTGCGAACGAGGGTGCCTAGATTTCTTTTTTGAACTCGACTGTAGCCAGGGTGTCTGCGAAGAGTCTGACACGGGCTAACTTAATAACGCGTTATGCATCCAGTCAGGTTGGGGGGAGGGGGGTATAGGGTGGGCAAAGTGTCTAAATAAGGGCGCGGGGGCCCCGGCAATAAAGTTACAGGGCTGTAGGACCAGTTGCCCGGAAAATAAGATCAGAATTGATGCGGATTCAGGGACTCGAGCCCCGGGTAGTAGCTATTTGCAATTTGCTCACCTTGACGCGCAGAAGGTGCTGGAGACTTTGAGCTTGGCTGCTATTTAGGGGCGGATTGTCAGTTCCGAGACGCGCCACTGCAATCACGTTTTCTTGGGTTGCGTTGTACAAGAAGAGAGTGCACACCGTCTGCAAAAGAAAAAAGAAAGGGAACGGGTACACGGTGCATGTCACTGCGTCATTCAACACCATACCCTCGCGTTATGAACCCTTCAGAAACGACGCACACGTGGAGAAAAGTCATATCAGGAAATAGATATGTATATCTACATATATTTCAATTGAAATATCTGCTAAACTAATCATTTTTTAAATGTTAATACTTTTTTATAGAGAATAACAATTTGCAGCGACTGATGCATACAAAAATACACGCTTCCATTTAAAAAATCAAAATTGGCCATATTGTACTGTTGTTGTTTGCAGATGGACTGTTTGGTCCATTTGTAAAAAAGTTATTCTGGTATTAAGTGTGGTTGTTTATTTACGGTAGTTACTGTATTTTCACCTATTACGTGATGACAATTACATTATATGTACTTTATTATTGTAGAATAATTGTATTTATATTATATTTTATTATGATACTGTTCACATATATGTATATGTGTATATAAGTAAGAAATTCTTTACTAAACGTATGTAATTTATTTTTTTATTTTGAAATCGTAAAATAATATTCGGACGTACTATAAACAATGTAAAACGGTTTCTGATTTTTTCCCGATTAGACTGGACATCCGTGCCACTGTACGACCTTTGCATACTATACCGACTGACGAATACTGACGAATATCTCAAAATTTATTATACAAGATCAGATAATTGGGGAGATTATACTCTCGTGCATCACTGTTCATTTTCTGGTATTTGAAGACAGCTATGAAAAACTATATAAAAATGTCTACATCATGAATAAAATGTGGTAATTTTAAAAGAATTTGAAAGTGTTTATCTATTCAGATAAAATAATCTTATTTGAAAGAATTCGAACGATCAACTGTTTCACTTTTATGTATTAATGTATTAATATACACTGAGCGAGTCACCTAAGACAAGCCAGCTGAATAACTTCTACATTTTTTGAGATAGGAAGAAATGTTTCAGACAAAAGTTCTTTACTTTCGAGTCACGTGGTGTACATGTGATTTAAACAATTAACTTACAAGATTTAAAGATCAACCTAGTTTTAAAATAATAAAACTACATATTTTTGAACTCGTAAGTTTGTAGCCGTACACAAGACAATTTTAACGATATAAACATTCAAGGTTATTCAAGGCCATTTAAGCTCACAAACGTAAAAAGGGATGAAAATATAAATTCACCTTTAGCTTTGTTAATGATATCACACTGTTTACTATTCACAGAGTGCCACTGAGCGAATGTACACGTAAACAAAATGGTCCAGTGGTTCCCACAACAATTTGTTTTGCAGAAGATACCAATAAAATGATTTAGGTTGAAAGATAATCCTCCAAAGTTATCAGTCGCTGATCCCTCATTTAAGGATAATATGCGGGTAAACACCCTTCTTAACTTTATCACTTTTTTCCTCGGCTATTAATTAAAATATTAATATGAAAAAGAACGAAAATACTCGAACTTACATCTTACATTTCATAAATTTTTCTCACAAGTGTGAGCAAATTATTTAGTGTAGAAAAAAAGTTTTTGTTGTTAGAGGTGGGGGTTGCAACAACCCTTTGACCGATTTCATCAATAAGACTGAGAATATCTCATTACGTAAAGCATTTACAGTGAATTTATATCTTTCATTTTTTTTACGTTTCTGACCTTAAATGACCTTGAACGACTATATCGTTGACATTGTCTCGCGAATGGCTACAAACGCAGGAGTTCAGAAATATACGGTTCCATTTTTTAAAAAACTAGTTCGACCTTCAAATCTCCTAAGCACCTCCACATGGAAAAAAAGTTATGTACAACACGCAATGGGCTCGTCGAAAGTAAACAACTTTTGTCTGAAACATTTAGTCCCATCTCAAAAAATGTAGAAGCTATTCGGGTGGCTTGCCTTAGGTGATTCAACTTGTATAGCAAATCTTATTTATTTTTGTTTGTATCGAGATTGGTGTTTGAAATGATTGTTTCTGCAGATGCTAAGTTTGGCAGGTTGTTCTTACCTGATTATTAGCTTCCTCTCTCATAAAGCTATCGAGGGACGAGATCGCGTCCAGGACAGTGACATTATTATGCCGTCGCAATAAGCTCTCGTCCTTTTCGCTGTATCCCAGGAACATGAAAATCCCGTGCGGTATAGAGTAAGCATCTGCGGGGACAAGTCGATAGAGATTAGATGGCGAAGCCTCGATCAACGACGGGTCCTTCGTAAACGAAATTATAAATCCTCGGGTGCACGGGTCCGAGGAGCATCGTAAACGGGGATCATCTTTGATCTATCGTATCAAATTTTCATCAACTCTCCGCCGAGAAAGAGACAGGCAATTTTCTCGACTGAAGTTACCAAACTTTTTCATTTATCGACTGATAATTTACTCCAAACGTGACTTTATTCCAAAGAAAAATTATCAGTTCTATCAGACATAATTCTTATAGAATATAAATCAAGTATGTTAACACTTTTTATCGCCTCAGAATAAAGAACACTTTTGCATAAAATACATGTTAGGTACTTCTACAGTTAGGCTAGCCTCTTGTATGGAAAGGTATCTAAAAATGTGTTCATCGTTCCAAATATTTTAAAGTTTGATATACATATGTATATAACATATAATTTTGGGTTTGGAAAAATTGCCACCCGATTAATGATGTTATGAAATTGGATGTATACAAGATAACAAATCATTTTTAGTGCAAGAAAATGATCAGTTTTCATGTTTTACAGTTATTCGAGAGGTCTAGAGTGAGTTTAAAACGAATTGGTACAGTTCAACCTAACATGGACATCTTTATGTCGCACATATAAAACAACAAGTAATTTTATACATACAAAATGATGTCTTTTAATGAGATTTATCCAACAGGGGTTGCTAAAGGTGTCTAGGATCAAGATGCTTATGATTAATGCATGAAATAGTGATAAATGACTTTGTATAGAAGAAATCCATCTGCTGCACAAAAGGATGTTTCAGATAATTATGATACTTAGAAGTTGATTTTTTAATGGAGAAGCCATACTTCATGATTGAGGGTGGTTTATCTGTCTGATACATATAATAACAATGTTTCCAAGAATTGCTAGACGAAGAAAATATAATTGTGTAGAAGATTAGTACTAAACCTACCGACCATCAAAAGTGACTGATGTGTATAGTATCATAAAAGTAACAAAATTAAATTTATTTATATATTATACTATTTTTACTATAATATATACTGCAGTCAAAAAATATATTCAATAAATTCCCATGAAAGCCCTAAAAAAATTTTAATGGGTCATTTGACCCCTCGTGGTAGGTTTAATGTTAAATTATTACTCGATAAACGAGGTTCTCCAAGATCCTCAAAAATATATTAAAAACCACTCTTTATCCCTGTTCAAAACTATCTTACGCGTGGTAGGTTTAATGTTAAATTATTACTTGATAAATGAGGTCCTCCAAGATTCTTAAAAATAAATCCGAAACCACTCTGTATCCCTGTTCAAAACTATCTTACACGTCTCAAGGGATAAAAATGAGTATTTCCGACAGACTGGTACATAAACAACAATTCTTGACAGAAAATAAAATTGTTCATTTCTTAACAAGGTTCTTCGACTAAATCTACGGTAAAACCACCCTCTACGATCGAAACATGTAAAACAATGAATGTTCTCTATTTTAATGAGGTTTTCAAATGAGTGACTTAAGATTGGCGAGTATGTGGGTGTCACGAGAGATGGTCCCAGCGTAAAATTGGAAAAATCTCTCGTCTCCCTAACTATCGGCGGGATCTTGGTCCATTGAGAAGGTGACGCGTCAAGAGGGTTATATTCACCGGGTGAAGGCCGCATGCATATGAAATCGCCGCTGTAGCAAAGGCAGCGTCCGCGATGCGCCTTATACCCCGGTGCCTCGTGATTGTAGAAGGCAAAGGGCGTCTTGCAGGGCAACGAGTTCACGCAGATCGTGTTGCAGCTGAGAATCCCGCCCTCGCCGCATTCGCACAACTCCGAGCATTCCGGCTCATCCTCCCGATAGAGCTGTGGACAACGAACGACAGACCTGTTAAACTGTTAGCTCAAAACACTGTTACTGTCGCGAAACGTATGTCAACCGTGGAATTCGCCAGGGAAACCATACTTGCTTCGCTGGCTGCAGAAAGCAGGCATATCGTTCGCTAACAAACTTAAACGTCTATAAAACTAGAATGAATTTACAATGGATTTGAAGAATCCCCTTTGCAACGAAACCTCAAAACTTGACGTACGATTTTTTTTACCCAAGACATGAAGCTTCGGAACTTGTTCCTCGTTTTTGTACCAGAAAACAGCAGGTCGTACATCAGTTTTCAAGGTCTTGTTGTAAAGGCGAAGCTTTAATCTTCAAATCCATTGTAGATTCATTCGCAAACAAAATGTTTCAATGTTATTACTAGACTGCAGATTATCGTAGACGAATTTTACGACTGTGGAATCAAATAAAATCATATTTTCGGTGGTAGTAGCCTTTGAGATCTGAAATCAATTACAATTATACCGAATTCTGTCAAAATTGATATTCTAGCATTTTTTGAAAATTTTCAGAAGCCACAAATGCGTAGAGATCCACAGTCTAGTTACTACAGTCGTTCGAATTTGTATTATTTTTGAGAAGAAATTGTCCTCAGTTTTGCATCTGCAGTGTCGTGCAATATTTTTCTATGATAGAATGAACGATGAATCGTGTAAATATAGGTTCCAAGATTTAAAACGTGTCCAAGTTGATTGATGTACTATTTTTGTTCGCGAAATTATTACTGTTTAAACGTCCAGGATGTTTCGGGAAAGAGAGAAGTGTTCGAATAGTTTCTGGATCCACTGTAGAAGATTTGCATGGTGCATAAAAGTCCGCAGTCCAGTCGTAAACTATAGCAGTCGCCGATGATGAAGCGAAGCTGCGAATCAATGGCGAAGGAAACAATTTCTGAATTGTCGCTGACGCGGAGCGCGGCGCTGAAACAAACGGCGAAAGGACCGTCGCGGATAAATAGATTGAAACGATGTTGAATCGCGTATTGCGAGACCGGGTCACGACCATAGAATAGCAACAGTACCCTTCCATTGTCCGCGGGATCCCGATTATTTGAAATACAATTTTTCCAACTCCCGCGGCGCGGCGCCGCGCCGTTGCATTCATTGTCTTCCCGCTGGCGGCTGCCACTGAATTATTGATACCGTACAGCAAGCGGGGGTGGAACGGAAACTTTCATTCCGAATATCATAATTAACATTCGACGGTAATTAATATTCACCGAGCGCGTGCCCGGCCTCGTTCATCTTTGAATCCGTGTACGTACATCGCGATCGTGTTTCGCGGTCTATTATCGATTAAGTGGACCATCGAAGTGTACTTTAAAAATACAATTATTCAATTAAATTCAATTAGATCCAATTAAAACACACTACAAAAATAATGAATCACTTTCCTTCAAGAATTGCATATGTTCAAAGCGTTGTAACTTCGTGAAAAAACGTAATAAAATATCCTTCTACTTTCGAATCCATTGTTCATTTTGCACAAGAAAATGTTGTACACCATGTAAAAGGTGAGAAAATGCAAATACTTTTTTGTTTCCAAATTTTTCAAATTCAAACGATTGTACCAACGTTGAAAAATTTTGTAAGCGAATGAAACCAAAACAGATTGGAAGATTGGAGTTTCGACTTTAAAATGACACCTGGTTGTTCGCATTACGATTTTTTTTTGCCTAGTTATCGAAATGAACCTGTAGATCGTACCGGTATTTCTTGATCAAAATGCGTCGTATCATTTGCATTTAAAAACGGACATTTCGTATGCAACAACCTCATAAAATTAACGTTTCTATGCGAAATGATCTCGATGAACGATTAACTTCGATGACACGCGATTGCTTCGGATAATGCTGTTTTTCGGAAAATGTTTTCCGCGAAAATGTGGCGATCGATCCGGAATTATCATTCGCGAATATTCGACCGTATGCGTGGAAGCGAGCTAAAACCTGTGATGCTGATGTTTCAGGCGAATATTCGGATTCGTGTGCATAAAGGATGAGGTTTTTAGAGAATTTTAGTGGCCGGTGATGGGGGAAGATTATGCGAAAGAGGTATAGTTTATTTATACTTAACACTTGCAAGCGTGTACTTCTCTTTATCGGCGCGACTGATTGTATTGGTTGGAAAAGATTTTCACTTCTAGTTTTGTAGACTGTGGACGTTTTTGGAAATTTTCTTATTCGTGGATCGATTAGGTTATAAATAAGCACTGCATTTTTATGCAATCTTCTAAAGCAATGGAAGTTATCGAATATGTTCCATATGTTAAACATGAATTGTGAGTGCTTTTTTATGATTGCTGATGTAAATGTTTCTCACTGTAATATTTGACAACTCTGTTAGCGATTATAAATGTATACAGATTCATAGTTCAGTCATAAATAATGTCCTACTGCAGGAACAAATTGTAACGACACATTTGACATCCTCACAATTCATCATACTCGAGCTGCATGACAAATGGCAACAAACCGTCGCAGATAATGACAAATATACATGCACAATTATATAATATATGTATAATTTATCGAGATGTAATAGCTGTCTATTTTATTAATAAATAAATAAAATTGACGTATACTAAAGCAGAAATTGTTTGTGATGAATTTATTTGTGTAATATTTCTAGAAAACGAGTAGAAAATAAGAGAAGTCATTGGTTTTTCTAACAGCATCTAAAATGGGATTAAATTTTATTCGGCTTCGTCCACTGAAAAATGATTTGTTAAGAATTATAAACACGTGTACAGCAACGATTGAACTGAATTCGCGAAACACTGAGCACTTTATTGTCGATTAAACGAAATAATGAATTAATTGATCGAAAAAATCTCTAGAATATTTTCTCAGCACGAGTGAGATTAAAGAATGCACACTGTCGTTCAGGAGCTCGTCCTCCGCCCAGAAAAACGCCAAACAACTCGAACAATTCCGCCGCGGGTAATCTTTCAAGAATTTTTGTCCGATCCGATATAGTTCCAGCAAAATAAGTACGCGTCTGAAAGTTTCGACTATCCGAAGACTCGAGAGCGTTCTCGAAACTTTTGACCGATGCGCGACGGTACCGCGATGAAAATTAACGTTAGAGAAACTCTAATAAATTTGGAAACAAACAGGCAAATGAGAGGAGAACTTCGCGGAGATGTAAATCACTCATCGAGGCTCTGGTGTGCCACGATAAATCTTCGCTAATAAAAACTAAAATGTTACCAATAAATCTCTCATTAAAACGACGAGAATCGAACTTTTGGTGGGACGCTTCCTGCCATAAGCAACCACTGGATCGCGGAATATTGTGGACTTATGACTTGCAGACATCTTGAAAAAATGCCGGGACACAGACTTCATAATCTCCGCTTGCGAACTGCACATTGCAAATGGCGAATTCCTCATTCTTGTTTCCACCGAATAAATAAGTTCAACCTTATCTGGTTTCAACGTCCACGGAATCAGAACATTAATAGAATAACTAGCAAAAGTGAAAAATTGCATAAAAAAATTCCCGATAAAGTAATTTAATCTAAGCGAGATAAACGTATTTTCCGCGTATCGCGCGCATTTTTCGCGTAAAATCGTTGGAATAATTATGAACCGCATTCCACGCTTATTAATTCGCGAATATCGTTACGAGAATATTTTTTTCCTGTATATTAAATTGTTGAGATTTCGATTGACCGATTCGTCCTGAATTTCGAAGTTCGAACCCTTCCTCGCATTCCATGGACGTTGCACTTGTTGGATATCGAATTTATTTAGAATGCCGTTTCTACTATAATTTCTGCTTGAATAAACAAGTGTGTATAATCAATTCCAGTGTATCGATTACTGCGGTATCATGCTCCGATCGTAATTTATTAACTAATTTATCATGAAATGGTCATTTGTGCAAGCATTTTATGGATGAACGATGTGTTCTGAATACAAATAAAATCCATAACATTTTGTACATAATACTGTGGACGAAAACGAGCCATGTACCAATTACTGCGTACCCATTACTGCGGATTAGAATTAGAAATATGAGAGCCTACGGAAACAAACTATATACAGTGACTCCTACTAATATTTGGACACTCTTAAAAAGACGATAACTCTTTTAATATTGGACCATGCGATTTGAACCTTTTTGGAAAGCAAGAGCAATTAGTTTACTACAGGATGTGAAAAGAAATTTTTTTAACAAATCCAAGTTGTCGGAATTGCAGAAAAAATGCTAAAAGTTGTATTTTGGAACGTTTTTTATGTGGGCCAATATTGAAAATTTAAAAAGTACGTTTTGTAGATGTGTATCAATTATATGCATTGTAAAGGTTTCATCGGAATCGGTTGATGGGAGAAAAACGACAGGCATTGAAAGATGTAAGAATCCTTAGATTTATTGCAATTAGAGTCCGAAAATCGTAAAAAAGTGCAATTTTGATCATGTTTAAACGTTTGCAGTTCATTGCAACGTCGACCGATATTGATGAAATTTTCAGAATTTACTTAATCGACACAGATCTACGAAACGTATTTTTTAAATTTTCAATATAGGTCCACATTAAAAAGTTGTAAAATGCAACGGTTAATATTTTTTATACAATTCCGACCAATGCAATTTTGGAAAAAATTTCTTTTCACAACATGCGGTAACCTAATTTCTCTATTTTCTCAAAAAAGTTCAAATCGTATAATCGAATATTCAAAAAGTTAACGTTTTTTTAAGAGTGTCCAAATATTAGTCGGAGTCACTACATCCAGGCATTAATTTAAATAAATCCTGAGTTCGGTAACAAATAATTTGTTTATTTATAACATTTTAAATGAATAAACCTTATATTAATTTTATCATCGTAGTGTAACATTACATAAATATCTGAATACTTATTATAATTATGTTATATTTATTATTTTTAATTTGAAGCTGCTTTAGATAAAGAACATCGTGAAGTTTACTATTCACAATTGAATTTACAATGTAAATTTATTCAAAAAATATCGTAGTAAAACGTACACCCGGAGTAATAGGTACATTTACCGTACACGTATAATCATTTTTATACGTAGCTTTATAACTTCTAATTATAAAATGAAAAATGTGACACTAATTACTTGACTGGCTAGCACTTTTCGAAACATTGTGAACCGTTCGAAATCGGTTTCGAACAGGACTGGGCGAATAGTTTGCAAATTGTCGTACTCACCCTCTTGCCTTTGCCCTCCCTTATGAATTGCTGGCTCTGCCTCACGCCTTGAACCACGCAGAAGCCTATAAAGAGACGAATATTTCAGAGAGAGGCGTGCTGCACGTTCCTCGGCGAACTGTTTTGCCTGTCTCCTTTCCTTTCTTCGTCCTTTCGTCCTGTGCACCCCTAACCCCGAATCCCCGATCCTTCCTCATTTTGAATCCGTTCTTTCAGCCGCTTCTATCGCTTTGTAACGTTCGAAAACGAAAATTCCTCGTGTTTCAGACGGGGGGCGATCAAAGGCGCCGCATTTCCCGTTCCAAGAACACCGTGTCACCGCGCACGCACCCCTGTTTTTCTTTGCAACTCCCGTACCATCCCCTTGCTCTCGCGACCCTAGCCCAGCACTACTTTCGAAATACCTTCCCGCGTCCGTAACCGCTCGGCACTCGTTATCGATTCCACGAATGGCCTGGAATTGCTCGGCGACCGTCGAATTACGACGCGGGGCGTGTCAAACGACCGCCACAACAAGTATTTCTATTTTCAACCCGATCTGCAACACCTAGGGAATTGATCTTGCAAAGGGTACCTACCCTGGTACATCCTCGCAACGCTGTTGTAGTTTTCGATTTTATTTGCGAGTCGAATTGTCTCTGTCGAGATCTAAAGAGAGCGATACGGGAATTTGGAGTTCCAATTGTTACGTAGTAGCTAGATTGTTTGTGTTCGTAATTACCCGGTTTGCTGAGATCGAGGAGTCGAGGCTGTGTGATTATTACACTGCGGATTTTATGCATTTCTGGTAAAAATGGATAAGTAAAATATAAAACAATAAAAAGATTCAACGAACTTAACAATGTCGTCATATTACCAATTACACTGTCCAACAAATTTCAACTTTTTTTAGGTTTCGCTATAACTGTTGGGTGTCCCTTATAGAGTTTCTTGCGCTGATTCCGAATCTGTCATTAATTTTTTTCCTACGCGTACAGTTTTTGAGAAACATGACTTTGAAAAAAAGACCTATTTTTCAAATTTAAACAAATATTGTGATGTTATTATAAAAGATATTGAATTGTTCTTTGCAGCAAAAGATTCTGTAGACTTTCTTTGCCGAATACAACGATATCCAATATTAATACGTTATAAATGTTTAAACATGTTTATGTTTATGTTAAGCGGTGTTTATTTACTCTTACAGATTCCCGAACGACGTTTTCGTCTCTAAAGTCTCGATAGAGAAAATTTTTCGTTTCCATTTAATTCTTGAACTTAAAGGTCATTTCAAGGTCATGTAATGTACATAAAACTGAACGTATTTTTATAGCAGCTACACGATGCAATAAAAAAATTATACAATTATACTCAAGAAAACATCGATAACCTTGTAAGCTAAAAAAATTACCCTAGAGAAAAAACATTATTTGCAATAGAATGGTTTTTTCAAACCATTCAAATAGCATACAAAATATTTTTTGTACCCCCACAATTAGAGGAAATATTTAGGTGGCCTGATTTAGGTGGACCACCCTGTATAAATAATTTCAAAAATCTATACGCGGCCGTTTAGTTGTCAAAAATTCAAAAAAAGGCCTTCACAAAAATCAGACAGGCCGTTGAACACATTTCGCGACTTTACTGTACTAATGAATATAGTATAGGGTCGAAGAAGTAGGCTCTGAACAAGAAAAAAACGTTACTCACGTGGCGGAACGGTGGTGGTAGACGTGGTGCTCGGCGTGGTGCTCATGGTGGTGGTACTCGTAGTGCTGGTCGTTGCGATAGTCGTGGTGATTTCCAAAGTTTCCGTGGGTTCGGTGGTCGGCCACCTCGTCACTTCCGGTATTTGATTATCTTCCACTTGTTCGACCGCGGTGGCAGTCGTCGTGCTAACGGGCGACCTGGCCGTCGACGAGACGGTCGTCGTCGTCGTCCTAGGATAATGATGGTGTTTCCTACGGGCGTGATAATCCTTCTGGGACTCCACTGAAACGGTCGATAGATTTATCTCGTGTCAGAACCTTCCTCAAAGCGAACTCAACGGTATCCTTCTTTGCCATTCATGGGGACCTTGGGATCAATGGTGGGGGGCGTCTAATGCAAGCTTATGTGGCCGTGGTGTCTCATAAACATGTCATAGCAACGAGATCGAGGTTCGACCCGTAAAGTATGAGGTTTGTGTAAACAAAATTGCGACTCCTGCTGATCTCGATCTATGACATCTGTTTTCAGATATAATGACGTCGAAATGTGTTTGGACACTAATGCTTGAACACTTTCAACTATTTCTGTTGGAATTACTAGAGAAATTCAGATGTTCTTCATTTGTTTCTTGTTTTCGTGTCATAAAACAGCTAAAAAGAATCGTACATTAAATTTGGAAAAGCTATTGTAAAGGAGGCATTTCAATCCTCAAATCCATGGTAGATTAAATCACAAAAAATTGTTTTACTGATGTTTATATTATAAATTCGATTTTCTGATTGTTCTTCCGAATGCATAAAATCCTGAGTCAACTGCTAACGATCCATAGGCGGCTTTTCAAGAAGAGTTCGCAAGTGCAAAGATCGTGGGATCGGATCGGGTCTAATGAAAGTCAAACGGAGCTCTCGTCTCGCGTTTCAATGGTATAAATTCGAGCGACTGGTCCACGTTAATTTGCATCGATCACGTTTATCGCGGAGGAGGAGGAGGTGGAGGAGGGGGGAGGGAGAGGACATCAAACCCCGGCGTTCGACCTACATTCCTATCGGGAATCGACGGAAGGCGATCGAGGCCCGGTCGATACAGTTAGCGCGTGCGGCGCAGCGTGATGCAGCGCCGATGCACTCGCTCGGCAAGTGCAATTTCTTCGTATCTAAATGACTTATCTGTCGACTGAATGCCGGTACGGTCTGAGCTTTTCAGCAACTCGACTCGCGGGAACAGATATAAGATCGATAAAGGAGCCTCGTGTTGTGCCCTGTCGTCCCTTCTTTCCGATATAATTGCGATCCTACATGGTCTCGACTGCCATAACGAAGATATCGCTATGATAGCCGAATGCTCTTGTCGCACAGAACTGAATTTGAAGTCTGAAGAGGAGGTGTTCGTGGGGTCTAGAAATTAGTTTATAATGTCGTAATGTTCTTGAAAGTATCTTGATATTCCTCAATAAATTTTTGCTTCACCTGTAGTTTTAGAGAATATAATGACTAGACTGCGAATCTTTATGCAAATAAAAAAATATTTGCATTGATTGCAAAACACAGGGGTCAAATACAATTTTTTTTCTTCTTTTAATTACCTTATTAAGGTGAAACTTATACACTGATGTCCTTAAATCGTTTTAATATGTCCACTGCTTTAAATTGTAAGTATCCATTTCTGTCATGAATGCATAAAATCCGCAATCTAATAATAACAATCGCATCGAAGCTCTGAATTTTTAGAAGAAAAATAGAGTCCTTTATTTGCAAATGATCATTCTTGGACTACTAATCAATTTACTTAGCCATAACAATATTCTTTTT
The DNA here is from genome assembly GCA_028455805.1 of Lasioglossum figueresi. Lineage (NCBI taxonomy): Eukaryota > Metazoa > Arthropoda > Insecta > Hymenoptera > Halictidae > Lasioglossum > Lasioglossum figueresi. Next base: position 14,445,402 of record CM052202.1, read on the forward strand.
AATAGGTACATTTTGTCGGAAACTTTAGAAAATTCTAGGAAATGAAAGACTTTAATTGTAAATGATTATTTTACAACACGCACACAGAGAGAGAGAGAGAAGATTGACTTTGTTGCTTTTCGATCGGAAACAAACAGCTGAAATACGCATGGGCAGTAGAATATTATAACATACAACACATCAAAGCGCATGAACAGGGAAAATGGATCTCCGGTTCGCCATTACGTCGCTTTGTAACGCAATGATCGAATGTAAACATCAATAGTGCCCGGTTTATAGAGTATTGCAGAGAGAGCCAGCTCTGTCCCAAATATCGAACTAGAGCAATCTATACACACATTTTCACTGGCGTCCTTGAAGAGACGAGAGTGTAATTGATTGCCAATCACTCATGAAAAGCTTGTTAAGACTTGGAAAATTCGAAAAATTTTATTCAGAGTGTGAAAAGAACGAGAGGGACAGAGAAAGATAGTGTAGAGGGCGAAGGGGTTAAGAAGGGAGAGGCGGGACTAGATTCGACATTGTCATCCGGGAAATATTAATCCTGGTTGGTATTAATCACCGGAGGCCGGGTCAGAGTGCATTGTTTGAAATGTTTGGCGGCCCTTCACGCAAATATTTGATCCCGTCTGATTTTACCAGCGACAACAGTCCACGACGAGGATTCTGTCGGGCCTCCGATTAAAACGTGAGTCCCATTTGCGAGAAAATTTGTTTGTATGGACTTTGTCGCGGTTCACCGAGAAATTCGCGAAAAATTCGCAATCGTAATACTTGACACTATATCATTTCGTCCTTTATTATACAGGATGAGTCGCCTAACGTTTGTACCTCAAATATCTTTGTTGTTTTCAAAGATACATTAAATGTCTTCAGGACAAAATTAAATGTTAAAATGAGGCTCGCACGATACCAAAAAATTTTTGTCTTTATGTCATTTTTTTAACTGGAACCAAACAGCACCCAATGAAAAATAATAATAATATTCAATAATAAAAGTCTGCCAAGAAGGAGTGTTTCGCTCAGGATACCTTTCTTCATAAAGCAATCGGGCCTCCACTGCATTTTGTCCACATTCACAGTAAACGGTCATCAAATCACATCTTTCAATCATTGAATAAGACATAACGAAATCGGCTAGTGGATGTTTGCAAATATTCAATAACATTGAATGATCTTAGTATGTTTACTACAAGTCTCACTCGTGATAAACGTATTCTACTTGCATATTTTAAATTTTACACGTTTTCTATATTCGTGACCTTGAATGCCCTTGAATAACATCATAGTCATTGAATTCGTAATGAAAGGGACTATCATTGTAGGTGATTAAAGAAGGTTGGTTCCACTTAAAAAAAATGAAGGTGACCTTAATATCTCTAAAAAAATAATATAATATTTTTGTCCTCAATGCATTTAATGTATCTTTGAAAACAACAACTATATTTGAGGTTAAAACGTAAGGTGACTCATCCTGTATACAGGCATTTATAAAAATGTTATAGACAGATGTGACACTGATTGAATTAGATAATGCTGACCTCGCTTATTCATGGAATCTACACATCCTGTTACGGAGAGAAATGCATTTCTGTTTTGTCAGCGGTGGAGTCATGTATGCGAAGTTAAAAGGTAAAATATTGTAAGGGATTAGTGGAGGATGGCTAATGCTAGTCCCTTGATACGAACTCGTGTATAGTGCAAAGGAAGTTCTTCCGAATCTCGTTGACACTGGCGAATATGTGATAGCGTTTGTTGCATACAAGCCAATAGCGTGTGAAGGAAGATACAATGTGTCTACCTCAGGCCGCAAAACAGACCTCGATTTGGAGAATTTTTCACTTGCAGGTTTATAGCGAGCACAAAGAAACCGAAAGGTGGATCCGGGGCCGCCAGGCCACAAAGAGTCGCGAGGTTCGGGAAAAGAAAAAATGTGATTATAAACTTAAAGCATAGAAACCGTCTAGCGAAAATCATTACGCATGTAGTGGCATGCAAGGGCGAGCCTAGGAATTTAATTACCTGGGACGGCGGTTAAAGTAAACAATAACAATCAACTGCTCTAGCCGTTTCCCACGAATCTCAGGTAGTTGATAAGAGTAGGGGAACAGTATAAATGTCGGGAGAGCGATCTTTGCGGGGCATTTTTTCCATTTAGTCTTCAATATACAGGGTGTTCGAAAAGTCTGGAAACGGTCGAATATCTCAAAAATGAAGCATTTTAGAGAAAAATGGTTCAGACATATATTTTATGGTTTCGCAAGAGCTATAAGATGGCGCCATTGGTTTGACCTTGAAGAATCATTTGAAGGTCACGCGAAGGTTACCTCAATTTTTTTAAATGGCACCCCCTATTTTTTATTACTTATTCTTGTAGCTAATCTCGAGAGCTTTCCAAATCACTGGAATCAAATGTTTTTTCATGAATTACTTTTCGAGTTATAAGACTTCAAAGGTACAATACCGCCGGCATTAGCGTTAACCGAGATGTACCACGTGGAGGTTGCACGGTCGATGGTAATAGTTTTGTTCTTCGTTATCGACAGACTTGTTGTTATTACATTCAACAAAAGTAAGAAAGACCTTCGGTAGTTGCCAAAATGGTATTGAGTGAAAGGGAAAGAAATATATTATTAATGATGCGAGGATATGATGACCGCGTTAGGTCCTTCGAACAAGTAGCGACTTTGTTTAACGATACTTATCCAGATCGTGAACCCATTTCAAAGTCTACAGTTCAAAAAACTGTCAGACGATTTGAAGAAACAGGATCTGTCAAGGACCGCTCGCGGAGTGGTAGACCAAAATCAGCTAACAAACAATGTGTACGTAACGAAACCTGCTAATTTGGCAGACCTTAGGGAACGCATACTGCACCAAGTAAATCTTACCTCACCAAAAATGAGACGAAACGTATTAAATGAATTTTATCTACGATTAGGTCATTGTCAAGCAGCAGAAGGAAAACAATTTGAACATTTAATTCGGTAAAAACCCGTTTATACACATGCGCGCGCGCGCACACACACACACAAGAGATGTAAATCCGACAGTATTGTACCGGCGGTATTGTACCTTTGAAGCCTTATAACTCGAAAAGTAATTCATGAAAAAACATTTGATTCCAGTGATTTGAAAAGCTCTCGAAATTAGCTATAAGAATATGTAATAAAAAATAGGGGGTGCCATTTAAGAAAATTGAGGTAACCTTCGCGTGACCTTCAAATGATTCTTCAAGGTCAAACCAATGGCGCCATCTTATAGCCCTTGCGAAACCATAAAATATATGTCGGGACCATTTTTCTCTAAAATGCTTTATTTTCTAGATATTCGACCGTTTCCAGACTTTTCGAACACCCTGTATACCACAATATATAATGTATATAATGTATATACAATACAAGGTTCGCACGCTATTACCAGCCAGCGTTTTTCTTGTAAATAATAAATATTTGAAAAAAATGAAAGAGGAAAAAGTAGTACTGTTTTCTATACGCGATACAATGGCGTATGTAATCTTTTTTGTATTTATACCATTTTGTTAGGTATGAAGGTGACCTTCAATTTTTTAAATGGAATGCTGTATATTTTTTTGTAACACGAAGCGTGTGTCTAGACGAATTTATCCGTATACTGCACAGCGATCTTCAAGGTCATGCAAGGTCAGAAATGGAAGAAACATTTTGTGAAGAAGCACACGTTTTCATGCGTTATAAAAAAAATATACAGCATTCTATTTAAAAAATTGAAGGTCACCTTCATATCTAACAGAATAGTACAAACATCAAAATTCGCATACACCATTGTGTTGCGTATAAAAATAATAGTACTACTTTTTCCTCTTTCATTTTTTTCTAATATTTACTATTTACAAGAAAAATGCTGGCTAGTAATAGCGTGAACGCCATGTATATATATATATTTGTGTAAAAATATTGTAAAAGTGTTTTGTAACGGGTGATAATAAAGTTTTGTATCGGAAACATCCCCTAAATTCCTTAAAGATCACCAACCCTGTCACAACCGCCAAAATCAACAAGTTCGTCTTTAAAAAATCGCAACTTGCTCGCTGTTCCAGCGGATGCACCGACAAGAATGCGCGATGTAGCGCATTAATGTTTAACCAAAGACCCGTAGAGGTAGCAGAATACAGTACCGAGCAATTGATTTGAGACGTTGTCGGTCGAAACGGTGCGTGTCGCTGAATGATTTAGAGAAGTTGCGGGTTCGAAAGCGAATCGCGGCACGGAAAGCAGAAAGAAATAATTGAAACGGGGGTAGCAGGGAGTTGGTTGAAGGGAGTCACGTGCGTTTGACTTACCCACACAGGGATTTACCCAGAGAAGCCGTTGCCAGCCGAGGCAATCGTGAAGTTGCGACAACTCGGTGCCTTTACAGGCGCAGTAGGATCGCAGCTCGGTACCTAGGATTCCCAGCATCGCTTTCCGACACTCCGACACTGGACCAGCGCATTTCGTCGTCACGCTGTCCACCGCGCAACTCTGCCCGTAATATTCCAGCTTTTTCCTAATCGACAGAGGAATCATGCGACTTGTAGATATTCTGGGGAGCACTTCGAAGTTGACATTGGATTGAGTCTTATTATTAGACTGCGGATCTTTATGCATTTAAGGGAGTAAACTCGTTTTTCCAGGATTGCAAGGGTGCGAGTTTTTGGCATAAGTGAAATGACAAAAATGGGGTTTTTCAGTGGTCAAAAACGCTAGATGAAAAATTTATGTAGACCATTGTCGCCCTAAAAAGTCCTATTTTTTCGTTTAGGAGGCGTAATCTGCATTATTCGGAAGCACAGAACTGCGCATGTAGCTATTTTCATAGCTGCATGCTGCCGAATAATGCAAATTGCGCCTCATAAACGTGAAAATAGGACTTTTGTGGGCTATAGCGGTCTAGATCGATCTTTTATCTAGCATTTTTGACTACTGAAAAACTCCATTTTTGTATTATCGAGAAATGAGAACGCGAATCCCGCACCCTAGCAATCCTGGAAACGAGCCTACCGCCTTAAGACTGATGAAAATCTTCGAAAAATGCTAGAATATAAAATTCGATAGAATACAGTACGATTTCAATTTAGTACACTTTCTTAAAATTTGTCTATAAAAATTGGAAATTGCATAAACACATCCGCAGTCTAGCCATTATAAATTGAATTATGATAAAACATTTTACATCGACGAATTAATCCGACGAAAAAAGGCGAAAGCGAGCTGGAGCGGAAGTCGAAGAAACGAGGGAACAGGTTGGGGTACCGGTATCCCGAGGGATTAAGAGTGAATTCGTTTCGCGGGCCAGGAATAAATCAATTAAAACGACGGCGCGTCGTGTCGACGCTCGCGCGCGCGCGTATTGTAATTTAATCGATGCGGTGGCGGGACTGATCGATATCATTAAATCGATACCCGGTGAAAATTTCCAATTTCGCCGGTGCACGCGTCCGCGGAATTTCCAATCGACCGGACAGAAGCGTCGATTTCTCTTCAATCTTCGCATCGGATCAATCGACGGCCGATTTTAATTAGATCTTGTTAATCGAGCCGCAATAAATAGATTCCCTGTGGGTATTCTGATTCTTCTCGCTTTTTTTCACTCTGCCGAAGAGGGTATCGTTTATCTAAACAGTAATTAGGCGATCCATAGGACACGCGAGGTGAGGGAGGTGACTTACGATTCGAAGAACAATGTATTATGCGGTCGATCGTTTTCCTAATTTGCGTCGTCTTTCTCTTACAGTAATAAAGTGTTTCATTACGAGACCGGGAGTGGATCAAGCCACGTCTCGTTGACTCGCAATTTAACTTTCAAATTGAAAGCGTAGTCCAAAGCCAGTCGGCAGAAAAACGGAGAAGGATCCCCAGTTTAATCAGGAACCCGGTTTATCCGGATCCGCGATACCATCTCGCGATAACAATTCCCCAGCCGTACGCGGCGCTGATTAATTTTTACGATCTTAATGCGGACACAATTAATCTTCGATCCCGCTGGGTGGACCCCCTGGATTGCATCGGACGCATTTGTTCATTAATCGAGATCTTGTTTAAACGATCTGGTCTTCGACCGCCGTCCGATAATTTTTTGAAGGCCGTAAACATTTTCATGTATTCTTTTAAAAAATGTTGGAGCCCTGAAAATGTTCCAGCAATCACATAAACTTTTCCGGTGCCCTTAAAATTTTTTGAAGCACCAAATATTTTTGCGCGGGCTCTCAACATTTTTTGGTAGCTGTTAACATGTTTTCGCGGACCTCTGAAATTTATTTCGTGACCTATAAATTTAGTTCGAGGCGACGGATAATACTATATTCGTTGATTCTAAAAGCGGACCGTCCGATGGAAAATGTTTACTTTGAAAATAATCGTCAAAGACTGGAAACAGTTAATTCCCTCATCCACAGCTGCTAATCCTCTCAACGCACGCGTTACACAGTGTCTTTTGTGTCATTCGCTTGGCGTTATTGGACCGTCAAGCGGACCGGTGCAAAAGAGATTTTTCCCGAAGATATCGGGAACGAATGGTCGACCATTTCCATGATTAAATACTTTTATCATGTCTCTTTTCACCGGTCTATCAGCCGCTCTCGCAGCCTTGTGCTCTACTTTCTAATTAAACCATTGAAAAACAACAGTAGTTGATCAAACAGAGAATTATCTACTGCGGTGGATCTTTCCCGGTCAATATACGCTTCTCACATCAATGAAAACCGTAAATAGAAATTTCCTGGCTCGTCAAAGTCGAAATAAAATGATAAAAATGTCGAAAGCACCGTTGAACCCTAAGTGCAATAAACATTTACGAAAATGACTGTATTAACATTCAAATATTATGATTAGATAGGGCAGGCCTCACCCCAGACCTTAAATTCTTCTAATATTTTTACTGTTCGAAATTACAAGCTCACCTGCAGCCATCATTTCCCTTGCAGATCTCAGCCAGGCTGTGGCAGGTCGGCATGTCTATTCCTTCGACCCGCTGCGCGCACGCAGGATGCATTTTCTCCTGCGCCACGATGCACTCGTCCCTGCCACCCGTCTTCCTACAAAATTCAATTATCCGAAATTTATTCCCGCGACTCGCTGGGACGCGTTGTAGATTACAGGAATCCTCTTGAAGATATTAAAAGAAGAATGACCCCAATTAACATTATTTCACGAAGTACATACAGTAAAGTCGCGATATTTTTCCAACGACCTGTGTTCGGCATAGAGGCATATCGTGTACAGATACGTTTTTTATGATTGCGTCTACCGCGCCGACCGCGCCGAGAGTACAAACAAAAGCCGAACGTAGAAAAGGACAGAATGTAAATACGGATCGCGTGGCCGAAGCATATCGGTGTGAACCACTATTAATCGAATTATTTTTCTATGGGACTTTCACCACCTTATTTTTGGCATTTTTGTGATTAAAATGACACCAAACACGATATAATTTCAACTGTATTTAGTGGTCTAATCGGTGATGAAAGTTACGAACGCAACGAAGAACATCGTATAGGAAATTCTTTGAACTGTGCCGGCGACGGCGACTGTCCGCGTCTCTTTCTTTTCTTAAACCACTAAATACAGTTGAAATTATATCGCGTTTGGTGTAATTTTAGTCAGAAAAATGCCAGAAATAAGTAGGTCAAAGTCCGACAAAAAAATAATGAAAAATAAAGAAGTTTTGTACAATCGATTAGTAGTGGTTTCCACCGATATACCCGAGTCGAGATCAATCATCGTTGCTCTGCGGCGCTGGCCGGCAGTGGAGTAGGTAGGCACTGGATAAATTCTGGGTAGAAGGTCGCAGAAAAATATCGTGACTTTACGGTAGTTCCCGAGGTAGTAATCGGAATAATTATTGAAAGTTGTACTGCGAACCAAAGAATGTTGGAAACCACGTAATACTGTGGCGATTAGACAGCTCAAAAATATTTCGTCTCGATACGACGAGTAGGTAGGATAATTTTTAATGAGCCGTAAACCTATTAGCCGAAAATGAAGGACCTCCAGAGAATGTTTGGCAAGTGAATTAGACAGTGAAAAAATATACCATCTCGTCGAAGTCCTGTCTAGACGAGTAAGATAATTTTTAACGAAGCGTAAAGCGATTAGCCGAGAACAGGGGGTTAATTGATGGATCCTCGGCGGTAATGGGATTGCTCTTCGATGCGAGGGAAGGAATTCGATTGATCCGCCGAGGCCACGGTCGGCAGAAACAACGGGAAGACGCGGCAGCGATTTACTGCACGAGAGGGCGCCATCCGAAAGTCGTCCGGGAATAAGAGACTTCTATCTGTCCGCTTCGGGGTTTCCGGGGAGCTTTAAGGGAGGAATTCCCAGGCAGACAGGCGACGCGAGGTGGGTATTGCTCAACGAGCATTAAACGAGCCTGCTACGTATTTTATTCGGCCCCGAGACTTTTCGTTCCGCCGTTCGACTCTCGTTTCCTTTACGTTATTCCCCGTCTGTGCTGTTCTCTCATCCTCCTCCTCCTCCTCTAAGCTGTGTTTCTCCTTTTTACAACCGCGTAACGAGCACTCGAAATCGTTCTGTCGCGTACATTTCGATTTACTTAATCCTTTATGCTTAGGGAAATCTGTACCCGTGGATAGGCTTCTTCCATTCGAGATTTATCAGCTCTTTCAATTTTCTAGATTGTTGGGAAAATATTTCAGCCAGTTTCGTTGCGTCGTGATTTTACGAATTTGTTTAAAGTAGGAATCGCATGTGAACATGTAACTAAATTTACTTCTGAAAATTATGCAAAGCAGTCATTTTTGGAGGATCAGAAGAGAATTTCTTGTGTATAAAATTTAATGAATCCACAAGAAAGAGAGAGAGAGAGAGAGTGGATTGCAAATGTGAGAAGAGGATATCTTCTGTGTCAATTTTTAATGAGTGTATTGGAGTTGAAATTGTAAGAAGCGGATTTCTTGAATATAAATTTTTTATGAATGAATAAGGGATGAAATCGTCAATTGGAACGAGAGAATCTCTTGTATATAAATTTTTGACGAGTGTGCGGGGGTTGAAATCGTCCAATCTCGGTAAGAAAAATTTTATTACTGCATAAACGAAGGGATTACCTTCTCCCCGAAGGTATACCTTGTCTCCCAAATCATGGTAAAGAGAAGATTTTGAATTCTGTTGAAAGAGTGGCTCAGGATCACGGGTTTGACGCTCAATTTCCCAGGAATAGTAACAGATCGAGTGAGACAATCGGTGTACGAACGAAGCCTGCTCCGGAATTGATAAATTCAGGGGTGACCGGTGACGTCTTCGGTCCGAACAAAAGAATAATGCGAGGAGAATGAGCGGAGAGTGCAAGGAAAGGGGACAAAAATGGGGACACAGCAGATGGAAAGTTGGAGCATTGTTTCGTGGCCGAAAGCCACTTAAAAGTTAAAGGATCTTCTTCCGGGAAAAGAAGACTCTGGTATCGTTCGCATAAAAGGATCAGAGATGCAGAACTTAAGGTATTTCACCGGGTAGACCTTTGTTAGTTGGGGGCCACTCTTGTTAAACCACTGAATCCTCTCCCCCGCTCTTTTAACATCGGTTTACTTAGGATTATGGGGAGTTGTACAAAGGCCGAGGGTTTTCATTAATTACGTCAATGCCATACGTTATGCATTTTGTTCGGCAATTAACATACTTGAAAGGTCCTTATTAAGACCCTTGAGCAGATTAACGCCCAAGGGAGAACTTAAGGGTCTTTAATAGATCTCTGTGAATGCCTTTTAGGGGTCCCTGAAAGACTCTACGAGGACTGGAGGTCCTTTAAGAATGCGCAAGAGCTTGCGTTTAATACCGAAGATTTCGTGGAGATGGCCTAATAGGTCGAAAAAATTTTGGACGACTGTTGGAGATTCCTAAGAGCATTTGAAACAGCTGAATTATTTATTAGAAGACTTCAAGGACTTCCACAGAATTCCGAAGGTTCGTTAGAGACATATAGGTGCTTCCGTATAATCCTGAAAGGTTTTTATAGGTCGATAAGGTCGTCCATAAAATGGCGAAGGTCCTGCAGAGGGCAGATATAACGAGTCCAGAAAAGTTCTGCAGGACCTGTAGAGATCAGGTAACGACTCAAGAAAATTATGGAGGACCTGTACAAATTTCGAGAAGAAAATTTAAAATGTTCATTAGAGGTTTATAAAAATCTTGATAAGAATAGAAGGTCTTTTAGAAGATCCCAAGGACCTCCACAGTCTCACGGGGGCCTCGAGAAGATCCCTATAGGCTTAAAGTAAGTTTTAGTGGCTCATTAAAGGTTCCTGAGCCTATCTAGAATCCTGGGAGCCTTACAAATGTCTCTAAGTATCTTCATAAAATCTTGAAGACAATTCAAAAGTCTCTAGAAGCCGCCATAAAATCCTGAAGGTTATCTACAATATCTGAAGTGCTTCTAAAAATTCTGAAGATCCTTTAAGTGTGTCCAATAGCTTCCACAAAATTCTGAAGGTCTTCCAAAGGTTTGTGAAGGGCTCTAGAAAATCTTGGAAGTCGTTTCTCTACCGGACTTCTCTCATAACTCGTGAACAACTCACCTGCACAGACAGAACGCTATTTCCACGGAGTGTTTGTGGTTGGCTGACTTGTAGAAGTTCTGCAGAGCATCCATGCACTCGTTCCTCGCGCAACTCGTCGTGTCGCAATGATTCAGCACCGGCTCTAGGTATACCTTACACTCCGGATCGTTCCTAGAACAAGATGCAACGGAAATGATCCCATGCGAAATCCAGAACCAAGTATCCTCCGTGACGAGATCAAGTCTATACATCCCTACAAACCCAGTGAACCGGATGATTTTATCCTTTCGAGGAAATTAGAGTAGGCTTTGCCAATAATGCAAGAAATTGCATAGAAAATCGGCGTAACGCGTGCATCTTGCATGCTGCGTAAATTAAAGTAAATGTTCCAAGACTTCTCGCTAATCGTCAGTTGTCGATATGTTAGGTTGACAACTAAGTTCGCGACCTCCACATATTCTCAAACAAAGTCATTTATATATATTTTTTAGCACGAGAATTTTATATCAAATTAACCGCAAAATTCAGAGCTTACCATTGATATCCAGTTTAAAAGGAATGGTAATTGAATGAGGTTGTAACGATACAATAAAAGAATTACGAAACAATAGGTGGCTTTAGTTGCCAACCGAATAATTGCATGAATATGTTCATGATTTTTTGTACTAATTTTATATTGTGTAATTCGTATCGTTACGTTGCATGGAGTTCTCATTTTAACAAAATTCTGTATACTGTACTATGTATTCTCATAATCCCATCACTTTCGAGTTGATTACAGGTAATCCTGCAATGTAGAGACTGTGTACAGGATTTCGACTCACTTGCAAGCGGTGTAGGCGTGATGACACGTGCTGGAGAGGATGACTTTCACTGGCTGCTGGATTTTATCCAGGTCGGACGAGGCAGATGGCAATACCGCAGACGTCACTGCACAGAAATGCAACAGAAATGTTTAACAAGCAGTAATTCAACGGCGCATCTCATCTAAATGTTTTCAGTCGTTTTCGAAGAATATAAAAGTTGTGTAAAGATTTTTGCGGGAAAAGTAAAGGTGAAAATAAAAATGGGGGCACGATGCAAATATAGATTTTGATAGAGACCGTAAACGTTGAAGATTCTATTTCCTCAGCGACTGAAAATTGAAGCGGATCGGAGGTTCGGTTATTATTCGTGTTTTGTTTGTGCTTGAAGTCGCGGCGTCCTATCAACGAGCAATTCTGCTGGGAAGCAGAGATCGGGGAACCGCAGGCTGAGATGCATCGGGTAAACAGTAGCTTGCTCACCGGAACGGTGTAACAAGCGGAGAAATCGAGCGAAACTGCATTCCGAGGATGGCAACAAATTTTCCGTGGGTCGTGGCGCAACGTAGCCGGATAATCGCATGGATTTCCGTCGACACGGGATCTACGCGCGTAATTCTTGTTCCTCCGTTCGAACGCAGAGGCGTGCTGCCGCATTCTTGCCTCCAAGCCCACCGGTAGATCGCTATCGAGCCACTGTCGACACACGTTCTCGAGGAATGCAGTCTTAAGGTCGATTCGCATGGCGGGATCATATACCGACGCTCCTGATACACGAACTTCCGGAAATAGTAAATAACTCCGCCATTTCATAAGATTTTTGACTTCTCAAAATTGGTATACAAAACCGAAAGTGTCGGCTATGATCGCTAAAAAATTTCGAATATTTCGACTTCCAATTACCTGTGAAAAAATAGCCAAAGTTTGGTACAAACGAGACACCTCACTGACTGATGTAGAAACAGTTCCGAAATACGAGGTTTGGAGATTGGCGAATAACTTCGCCATTTTAAACATTTTTGCTTTTTAAAAATTGGTATACGGAGCTCAAAGCTGCATCAACATCCTCAATTAAATTTGGAATTGTTCACTTAGTAATTGCTTGTAAAAATCTTTTCAAATGTTAGATAGACAATCGAGGTTTACTGCAAGCACAGGACCCGTTTAAATCAATGTAGCAATTTTTCCGCGCAGCATGAGTGGCCCAAGGGTGTACACCTAATCAGGATCAAGCTGTAGACTCACGGTACGAATGATAAATCATTTGGTCACCGAGAGAGAGAAAGAGAGAGACTGGCCTGGCTGAGGGTGCGCCGCGAGAGAAAGGGAGGCGAAAAGGGGGTCTCGTTCGGGAATCTTGAATATTTATCGGCCGATATTTATCCACGCTACGACCGCCATTTGAAAACAATGGCTGAGAATAATTGTTTATTTATGCAAAACGACCGGAGCCCTGGTTCCGCGGGGCAGGTTGCAGTTCAAACTGCTTCGAGCGCCGCGGCATGCCGTGAGAGGTACTGTGGGAGAAATCGCGAAGAAATCGAAGCTGTTTCGATCGTTGGATCGCTCAGTTAGCGAGATATCGTTCGGAATCGTCTCGAAGGAGTTATTTTGAACCTCGATGGGGAAAAGACGAGTCCCGGACGCACGCGCAAAGGCTCGATCTGAATATTCAACCGCGCGGTTTGTCCCGTTCCGAAAGAAATCGCGGTATTTCCATAAGCGCGCCAGGGCGGCCGGCGTTTTAAACAAACTTCGCGGGCAACTTGAAATAAACTTTCGCATTAAGGGGCTGGAATAAATGTATAAGGTTAATGCAAGAATTATGCAGCGGGGACCGCGAAATCCTCGCCGGTTCCGTATTAATTGTCGCGACGAATCGCGGCGCTGGACGGCCGATGCAAATCGACACGGAACGGCAAACTTTCCCGGGGACCTGTTTGTTTTTATTCATCCCGGGCCAGGCAAGCTTTACCGCTAATCAGTCAGACTTTACCGCTCCCAGTGGTAGGCTAAACCTGTGAGCTCTGAATTCCCTCGAACCGTTCGAACGCAGTATTACACAGAGTGGGGCGTTATAAACAAGTCACCTGAATAACACGCTTGCTTTTGAGGATAGAAGAAAATGCATCAGCCCAAACTTACATGGTGTCGAGCCGCTTATAATCCGATGTTACTAATTTTTTTATAGGTGAGATGTCAAGGAGATATGACCACATTTTCGGTTTCTCAAAACTTTTTTATGTCCCCAAAGACAGAACGCGAAGAACTATTGCGATCGGGAAATCTTTCATCATACACACGTACCGCTACCCTCATATTTCTATATTCACCATAAATGATAACCATTTCCACTTTCTCTGCTATTGTGTAACGCATTCTTGAAAATTGAACACTCAGATTGAATATTATGAAACCATACTCTAGTCACAACAACAACCACAAACAAGAATGTTTGTTTTTGTTCCGTGACCCTTATAAGTAATTACAAGAGCAGTATATGCCAACAACCAGAGAAAGCACAAAACTACTTCAAAAGTGCTCGGAGACAATTTATTTTCTATTGCAATTTACCTTGAGTGACATTAAATGACCTCCATAATAGGTCGTTGTATTCGTCTTGAAACATTGTACCCAAATGTAAATCGAAAACCATACCGTTCCATTAAAAAAAAAACAGATTTGATCTTCGTATCTCCTTGACGTCTCCACCTATAAAAAAATTGTTAACATCAGATTATAAGCGGCTCGACACCATGTAAGTCTGGTCTGATGCATTTTCTTCTATCTTCAAAAGCAAGTGAGTTATTCAGGTGACCTATTTATAACGCCCCACCCTGTATATTCGATGCCGTTAACGTTCTGACATTGGGTTGGGAGTTCGTCGCTTTCCTACTTGATCTCCTGAATTTTAATTAAGGAGGTTTATGTCATCAATTTGTTAATTCCGAATTTGATTCTACATCAAGGATTTCTGAAGCTTGTAATGTTTGGACAGTTTTGGAAGCACAGGGACTTTTGGATTTTTCCGTAACTATTTTATAAAATTAAGTGTGAAGTTATTTAAAGCATTGACATTTTAATGGAAAAATTTGACCTGGTAGATGAACCCTTTCCGATTGAAATAAAAAAAAAGGACTGAACCGGGTAATTGGTTTTCGAGATCGAAATTCGTGACTAGAAAGGTGACCTAGTTTTATGAAATTGAATATGTAGCCGCAAAAATTGTAGGCTCCAAAGGTCTGTATTTTATAAACAAACTAGAAAATCGCAAAATGTTGACTTAAACCCCCCTTAATTTTCCACATACCACCGCCATACCGATCTTCATTTTGATCAAAATCGCTATCGTTCAACCGAAAGAGTGGTCGACTGACATGTCGAGACCCAATAGATGAGCTGAAGAAACGAAAGATAAAGACATGAAATAAGAAGTTCTAGATTCGCGATAAAATAGCCATTTAGCATAAATATGCCAACGTAAGCTCGTTTTTCGATCACTAAAAAAATCAGAAACTCGTTCATCGCCAACAAGTAAATGCGTATTACACGGCCCCATCGGATTCTCCGGCAGATCTGAATAGGAAGCAACGAGAAAAAGCCGCTTCAAAATTCCCGGAGACCGATGCTCGATATCTCTATAATTGACAATAAGGATTCAGGGGAACCATGATCCGCCCTCGAGGAGCTCCATTCAGGGGCGGACGGTCGAAGTTAAAAGGAGATGAAACGAGAAGGAACCGGGGCTCTGGAAGGATCCCGCCGATGACGAATGTTCGACATCGTTAACCAGCTACCCTCCCTCAATTGATGAACTCAATGGCCGGGGTTAACGGCCGCGGGACTCCGGGAACCCTTCTGAATATCGGTGGAACCATCATCGCTGCCACTAGCGAAGAAAAACTGTTCGGGACAAACGGTGGGGTGGCTGAGACGGTCGAATAACTAGCCATAAGTCAGTGGCCGTGAGGAGCGTGCCTTCGACGCACTTTATTAAGACAAACGACCGCCCTACACCCTTACCATCGTCTAATTACGGCACACCGAAGCTTCCCGGCGTGGGACGCTTTATCTTTGACCTTGCGCTGCTCTGTAGCGAATCAGTATTCAATCGGAGGAACGTTCATTTCTGTATTGAACGTCTTGTCCGTTTCTGGGGACGTTCCCTCGTCTCCAGGCCGAGATTCGGCTTTTCAAAAATTGCTATACAAAGCTCAAAGATGCTTCTACATCCTCAAATTTCTTTGAAGTTTTTCATTAAGTAATTACCTCTGGAAAAAATTACACTGTCCAACACCAAATTTGTTTCGCTGTAACTGTCGGGTATACCTTATAGAATTTCTTGCGCTGATTCCGAATCTGGCCTTAATTTTTCTCCTACGCGTACAGTTCTTGAGAAACATGGCCTTGAAAAAAACCACATTTTTCAAATTTAAACAAATATTGTGATGTTATTATAAAAGATATTGAATTGTTCTTTACAGCAAAAGATTCTGTATACTTTCCCGAGTAGAATGATATGAAATATTAATACGTTATGAATGTTTAAACATGTTTAAACAATCGTTAAAGACGGAGAGACACCATCTTTGCACAGATTTTTGAGGATATTTTTCAATTTACCGCAAAAAATAAGGGTCCAGCGTAAAATTGAACTATATCACGCGATAGAGCAGACTTTTATCTTGAGAAACTCCCCTTTGAAGTTTCCGACATCGATGTTTTTACCGAACCAGAGTGCAAAATGTCTACGCCCGACATGAGTTGCTGCCAGTGGTGCTCTGCCACTAGCGCGGTCGTTCAGTTTCAGTGGCTA
>CM052202.1:14461654-14480156 GCA_028455805.1 Lasioglossum figueresi
TAGCCACTGAAACTGAACGACCGCGCTAGTGGCAGAGCACCACTGGCGGCAACTCATGTCGGGCGTAGATATTTTGCACTCTGGTTCGGTAAAAACATCGATGTCGGAAACTTCAAAGGGGGGTTTCTTAAGATAAAAGTCTGCTCTATCGCGTGATATAGTTCAATTTTACGCTGGACCCTTACTTTTTGCGATAAATTGAAAAATATCCTCAAAAATCTGTGCAAAAATGGTGTCTCTCCGTCTTTAATGATTGTTTAAACATGTTTAAACATTCATAACGTATTCATATTGCATATCATTCTACTCGGAAAAGTCTACAGAATCTTTTGCTGCAAAGAACAATTCAATATCTTTTATAATAACATCACAATATTTGTTTAAAGTTGAAAAATGTGGGTTTTTTCAAGGCCATGTTTCTCAAGAACTGTACGCGTAGGAGAAAAATTAAGGCCAGATTCGGCATCAGCGCAAAAAACTCTATAAGGTTCACCCATCAGTTATAGCGAAACATAAAAAAAGTTGAAATTTGTTGGACAGTGTTATTAATGTTACCTAGTTTCGGACGTCATAAAGGTGCTGTCGACGTCCTCGGAATTTGAGGTGTCGAAAATATTAAATAACTCTGATATTTCTTAATGTTCTTTCATTCTAAAAATTGCTAGAGAAAGGCAATAGATGCACCTATATCCTCTAAAAAATTTGAAATTCTTCGCGCAGTAGTTTCCAGTTAAAAAATTCCTGAACTTAATCTAGCTTCGGACATGCTGGTCTAAAAGGAAGGTAATAAATAAAAGGAAGATATAAATTGATTTGAACATTTTCTGCCAGTACTTGAAAATCCTCGTCCATGTTCGATTGATTGTTTTAGTTCTCGAAGATCCAAGGATTAAAATAAACTTCATGAGAGAATACTTCGGAAAACTTTCCTCCGATCCGTAACGCTTCGAAAGAATTATTTATCGCGACTGTGACCCCGTCATTGAGAGATCGTTTTGTTTTATTAGCTGATAAACTCTCTGCCAAACAAATTCTGTACCCTAACGGATTTATAGGGCACAGAAACCTCTTCGTCAGTTCTATCTTCTTTCCGGTGAACCTGATACAGCATTTAATAGACATCTCTGAGGCTTCTCTCCCGTAACTTTGTTCGGTAACTCGAGCGAAGAGAGTTAAATTGTGACAAGCTTCTCTCGAATCCAATGTTCACTCGATCGTACTGTGTAAATACTGCTCGGTGTCAATAAAAAACCAGGGGGAAATCAATTATGGAGTCGAACAGCTTCCCGGAAAAGCGGTTGCTCGAGCTTCCAGAGAACGTTAAACGCGTGAAACACTTTTCACTCTCGCTATCGATACTTCCGGTAAGCCGTTCGAACGTGGAACAATGTAAATAAAATCGCATCGCTGCATTAAACACGCAGCGATTCGTTCCGCAAAGCCTTGAGAAAGCAATGTGCCGTCAATACTAGGTTTAAAGTCTATCGAGTGAATTCTATCGAATAGATTCAGCGATACAGTAGTCGATTTTTTCAAATAATTCCTGGAGACACTGCATGATTCAGAGGCACAGTCACAGGCATACAAAAATCTATACAGCGGTTCTAACAAGAATCAGAAAAAACATTCATAGATCAACAAACGTAGGCTCTTTTTCAAGCTCGAAGACTCTACCTTCAAAGCCCTTCGTTCATTTTTTTAATATTTTTGTAGTATACAACGGGTGGGAAAGTCACAAATCGCTACTTCTCTAAAAACGTTGAAAAATATTTTCCCGTGATTCTAATGAAGAAACACGTGGAATGAAATTACAAATTAAATATTAAAATTAGTAATGATAGTCAATACTTCGTCTGATCTTCGATCATCTTTTATAGACGAGAAAGTTAGTGTAGAAAAGGTGAGTTCACAAAAATCTCAGTCAAGATTTGATCCATGATATCATTTTTGGAGGAATCTGCATTCCCCGGCTCTCAAAAGTTTTCTGACGGTCGAGAATGTTACAGCAATAAGGAGAATGAATAAAAAGTTTCAGAGCACGGAGGGTGTTCCTTATGCCTCCTTAGCCATCAAAAACATCCCCGTTGGTCGATCGACGAGCATCGGCGCGCCCACGAAGGCGCCATAACTTTCGACGACCTACAGAAGGCAACTTTATTTAGGGTGGATCGGCGGTGATCGATTCAAGGCCACCGGTTGTACCACCCTCGTAGCCAGAGTGCCACCCCTAAACTCCTGGAATATCAATAAAGCCGATTCACCTCTCGAAAGGAAGTCTCGCGCGACATCGAGACGCCTCTTGTCGAGAATGAATTTATACGCGACCTTTACCCTCGAGGAAAACTTCCATACTAGTTCAGAAAATGGGAAATATTTATCCAAGAACAGGTGGATAATGATAAAGAAATGAATAAAGCAACCACCAAAATTAAACAAAAAAGAAACGCTTCGAGATGGCACTCTACAAAAATTAGACAACTACAGAATATATAAAAAGTATTGGTCACCTGTGTTAACTTTAACAACTTACATCTTGACTCTTTATTGCATGAATTTTTATGAGGAGTTGAAAAAATATATATGGCTGTTAGTCTACTTAAAAATTAGTGTGGTCATGAAATAAATAATACAATTTTATTAGACAATGTTATTTATTGCATTTTATGACTGTTCCTGTATGGGAACATTATATATATGCGGTTTTATTCATAAGCGCAATGTTCCCACTTGGAACCAACATGCTCAGAGTCTTCAGTATTGTCTACTTAATTTACTATAAAACATTTGAAATTTAAGTCCCCAATTGGGAACGGAATGAAATAGAGGGTTAATAACTATTTGCTTGCGACATATGGTTTAATTCAAACTTTTTCTCTGATGTAAAAACCAACTTTACCAACAATTCTCTTCAAAATATACAATTTTGCGGCAAGTAGATTCACTACTCTGTACTACTGTACTCGATTTTCACATATTACATATTGCTATACATAGGTGATTTTTTGGTACAAGAATGAAGAAATTATCAAAATTTTAACTTATCTTGTTTTTATACCAAAGCCTAACACCGTAAGAAGGTTCAGTACCATACAAATGTTATAAGAATCCAGCGTGTTCCTATTCAATTTTCTACGAAGTAAGAAACCAGAAAACAATAAAGAAGAATGGCGAGGCGGTTCCAGACGATCACACCGGTGTCCCTAATATTTTACTCGGCCGTGAATCGATGACGAAAGATTCCCGGAAGGGCACGCTCGTTTTTATCCGTGATAGGGAACGATTTCCCTCATTCGCGAGTCTAACGATCCCCGTCGAGTTTCTACGTCCGTGCACCTGCGTCACCGGAAAGGTTCGAAGAGCCTAGCTCTCCTAGCCAGCCGCCTGCAGATATATCCAGATGGGAGAGAGAGAGAGAGAGAGAGAGAGAGAGAGAGTGAGAGAGAGAGAGAAGGAAGAGCAGCATCGATCTCGAGAGGAGCCAGAGAGACGGACACCGGTTCCAATTACCGGCGGGTTCGAATTGGCCGTGTTTCTCCGGCCAACTCGAGGAATCTGTCTGCGATCGAGTCAAGGAACCGCCCTACCCGCGTACCTCCCGCTCCAACAATTGATATTCCTACCTTCGAGGATCCTATCCGACGATCCTTTGTTGCACCGACGACGACCAGGCTCTAGTCCTTGTCCTATCGACGAGCGCTCGCCTAACTACTCCCCAGAACTTGCTGTCAACACTTTTATTCGCTTAGACACTTTTAACACTAAAAACCTACGACCGTCAAGTAACCTTCTATTTGACAATTATTCAAATTATTAAGACGCCTTTAATTATTAAGAACGCATAAGAAAAACCGATCAGAAGGATTTGCTAACTTCTCCGCAGAATTTCCTTTGTATCACGATGTATTAGCCGGTCTAATTTAAAATTATTAACTATCCCCTTTCAGATACTATCGGTTCTCTTCTTAATTCAGCATACAACCCTTTCGCGTCATTGCGGCATAGCATCCATGCTATAAAAATATAAACAATATTTCATTTTTATCGATAATGGTCAAACTTTTGTTACCTCAATTTCACATTCAGCAGAACTGTTTGTAAAAAGTTTGAAAATGACTGAATGTATAGGGTGAGTCACGAATAACAAAACACCTGTATTTCTCTGTTGGTATGAAGGATAAACGAAAGTTTCAAAAGTGAAATGAAACCGTTCGAAAGGGGTAATGTGATGATATCAACAGATCTTGCGATTAACTTTTTTTCGTAATTTCAAGATCATCGGTATATTTTTAAATGGCACCATATATTTTTAACTTCATAGTGTTGTAGCCGATGCGAAGGCGAGTCCAATGATGTGGTACGCTATGACTTCCAAATGACCTTGAACTCGTAAATAGATAAAGTTTGACTACTCTGATTGATCAACGGAAATTGAATTTCTTAAGCCGTCAAATCTCAGAACACGTATACCTTGATATCATCATATTGCCCCCTTTGAACGGTTTCATTTCACTTTTTAAGCTTTCGTTTATCCTTCACACCAACAGAAAAAATCAGGTGTTCCGTATTTTTGCGTATCTCGCCCTGTATTGTGTTTTTAAACAATTTTTTTATCGCACATTAGGAGAGTCTACTTTATTTCGATCGGCAGCAAAATGAGATGCTTTTTGCAGCTCGTCAGAAAACGAATCTTGACGGGAATCTGATCTGTTTGTTTCGGTATTTGTTTGGCCTGTCCCCGCTCCTCTAAAAGACTCGTCGACCGGTAATTAACGGCCTATCGCTTAATTATCCAATTCACTTTGAGCACGCGGAATCGGCGGCGCCGCCATTGGTGGATTTGCGTACATGGAACGGCGGTTCTTCGGCCGTTTTTCCCCGTTATTTTTCCCGTTTATTAGCAGCCACGGTAATTGGCCGGGCAACGCGGAATATCCATTACAATCTCGCGAATGCAAATACATGCTCGACCGGACCGCAGGATATAGAATTACATAGCCGGCACAAGGATCGATTCGATTACTGCGAGGAGACCTCTGCCTTTCAACGCGACTAGGTTCATTTATATCTCAACAATTAACATTAACACACTGTATATTCCGATGATTTCAATAGAAGGATTTTTAAATAATCGCAAATATTACTGCTAACTACTGCGATTACACTTCATTCTTTTTTGTAGCATTTTCTGTATTGATTTATTCTTTTGTCTGGTACAAATGTATTTTATTCTTTCGTTCATAAAATGTGGATGAAGAGAAACGTGACTTTATGGATATTATAAATAGAAATGCAAACGATGAATGTTCTATAGAATCGTCTAAATTGTGTCAAATATAGACACACTAAACGATCGATAACTCAAGAGCCGATACGACCTCTCCAAGGACCATTCTCATGTATAAGTCGCGAGCGTCTTGAAAACTATCGAAATAATAATTATACGGCAAATTTACACGAAACCGGCAATAATTAACGCACAGTCAGTGGGTAGAAGAATTTCCGCAGCTTTCATCCGGTGGCCCAATTACTTCCGTTTTCCAGGCAATGGAGGCGCGAGCGCGCGAAGGATTTAGCAACGGTTCCGTGATTAAAGGGAGAGAGGCTCGGATTATTATTTTTAACGTGTGCACAGAATCACGCTCTCAACCCACTTTCGCGTTAATTAAAAGAAACGCGAACCCCGAGACACGTGTCTACGTTTGGCCGAGCGAGATCGCACCTGGGGATACGTGAGAAAATTCGAAACCACGGATCCTCGATTCTCGGTCGTCGGATCAGCGAACATCGGCAGATTAAAACGTTAAATGTTGTTACTTTCGAAAATTCATTATTGAAAAGGTTCATGTTACGTTAGATCGGTCACAGTGTATTCGCATTTCTCTCTTTAGTTTACTGTGTTATCGGGTTTCAAAGTAATTTTAAAATTACCGCATAATATTGATTGGTATACTTCGATCTATGATATTGTACGTTCTTGCTTAATGTTTGCTGTTTACCTCAGTGTCTCGACAACCGGCATGCACTCAACAAGTATTGCAGTGACACGTCGAATTTATTAATGTTTATCACAAAGCTAGTGAGTAGTTGATTACCAGCGTTGTTCCCTTTCTCTGTTATGTATTCTTAAATTACAAAATATCGCAATTCTAGTAACCCTTCGAGACGATCGAAATGTAGATCGAAACGTCGGAATTACTTTAGTAATTTGCAAAATGGCTTTGTAAATTTAGTAACAAATGATCGAACCCTTGAGCCACAAGCATCAACAGTTTTATTAACAATAAATTCGATCGATAGTAAACTGTAATTAATTTTTAGTTTACCAGTGGTATTATTGATGTAATGAATTAAGTAACGTTGAGTTAATAACACTGTCCAATAGCCAACAAACGTTTCGATTTTTACTATGCAATTCTTATACATAGAGCTTTTTGCGCTGTTTCCGAATTTGCCCTTAATTTTTCCCCTAGACGCACATTTTATAAGAAATTTGAAAGCAAATATTGCTTTAAGCAAATATTGTGATGTTATTATAAAAGATTTTGAATTGTTCTTTACAGCAAAAGATTCTGTAGACTCTCCCGAATACAGTGATATCCAATATTAATACATTATGAATGTTTAAACATGCTTAACCGATCATTAAAGATGGAGAGACACCACTTTCGCACCAATTTTTGAGGAAATTTTTTAGTTTATCATAAAAAATAAGGGTCCAGTGTAAAATCGAACTATATCATGCGATAGAGCAGACTTTTATCTTGAGAACTCCCCCTATAAAGTTTGCAACGTTGACGTTTTTTTCAAACCAGAATGCAAAATATCTTCGCCCGACATGGATTGCCGCCAGTGGCCCTCACTACTAGTGCGGTCGTTCGACGGGATACGGCGCTCTGAATGACTACACTAGCGGCAAGCGCCACTGGCAGCAACTCATGTCGGGCGAAGGTGTTTTGCATTCTGGTTCGAAAAAAACATCGACGTTGGAAACTTCAAAGGGGGTTTCTCAAGATAAAAATCTGTTCTATCGCGTGGTATAGTTCGATTTTACGCGGGACCCTTACTTATTAAAATAAACTGAAAAATACCCTCAAAAATTGGCGCGAAAGTAGTGTCTCTCAATCTTCAATGATTGTTTAAGCATGTTTAACACGTTCACGACAGGGCCGTGGTACATCCATGGTAATAGCCATACAGTGGTATACGCCCGCAGCGAACGTGTTAAACATTCATAATGTATTAATATGTGATATCACTGTATTCGAGAAAGTCCAAAGAATCTTTTGCTGTAAAGAACAATTCAAGATCTTTCATAACACCATTAAAATGTATCTTTCTTCAAAATGAAATTTCTCAAAAACTGTGCATTTAAAAAAAAATTAAAAAAAAAAAAAATTAAGGGCAGTTTGGAAAACAGCGCAAAAAACTCTATAAGAATTGCATAGTGAAAATCGAAACGTCAAAACAAAGTTGAAATTTGTTGGACAGTGTAATTAACGTATTGGTGTCGACAATTTTTTTGATTCGCATGGAACAGTGCATGATATACTCTGCAATTCGTATTGCAATATTGTGATGCGAAATAAAAATTGTTTACCCCAATTGCAACTTACAAGAGTCGGATAAAAATTTCTTTCTTGCATGATTTCAATAAAATCTTAATAAAATCTGGTCAAATCTAAATTTTCTTTAAAATTAATTTCTTATAATCGCTGTCTGCTGATCGCATAGACTGTGCATCTCTATGCAAAATAAAAATTTTCTTCCTCGATTGCAAGACACCGAAACCATATATAAATTTATTTATATTTTTCTTGTCTTAATATTTATACTGTTTTAAAATACACCCCCCAATTGATCACACTATTTCACTATCATATACCGACATACACAGTGTTCTAAAAATATTATTTTGCATAAAGAGCGTCGCCGACTGCATCGATCACAATTCCGCCGGTTCCAGGTCATCTTTCGCCGCAATAACGATCAATTTACCGGCGAAACAATTTCCGCCCGCCGTTTTTAATTAAAAGACTACAAAGGACAATTTATCCGCGGTTAATCGAAGCGGGACGCGCGCGCGCGCGTACAAGAACGCGCCGCGCCGGAGGAATATAAGATACCTGAGGATTACCGGGGAACGCGGCTCGTACCGGGTGCAGACGGTTTATCTGGTAACCGTGACCTATCGGAGGTGGCAGGATCTTCGCTGGCGGGACGGTAAGGAGAGCGGAACGTGTCGGCGCATAAGCTGCGGCCACAATCGCCGTTACCGACGCGAAAGAATAATCCCCCCGGCCCGTAATTAAACCCGGCTTCGTTAACGACGAAACAATTTCAAAAAGGCAAGCCCCGGTTGACTGCGGGAACAGTTTTCAGCTTTTCGGGCGACGATGTTTTTGAACGGCTACCGTGCCAGCCCGTTCTTCTGGTCGACACCAGGCAATTAGCAACTAGCTGCCTATTATGATCACTAGACTAAAGGATCTCCATGTAATGGACTGTTGTAAAGATTGGGATACGGTTTGTTTCTTAGCTACAAAAATCCATAGGATGAGTATATGATGAAACGTATAGTTGCCAGCTATATTTTCGCTCGAGATAGTATAATGACAGCGTTAACGGATAAAAAGTTATAGACAATTTTTTAAATTGGCCAATGAAAATTTTGCCCTATAAGTTGGGACATCCCAAAAAATCTGAAAATAAGCGTTGAAACGAAGTAAGAAAAACATTATTCCCTCAATAATAACCGACTTAATCGTCTGATTCACTTTCACAATGTTCGCATCTGAAATAACTTGCAGGCATGTTAGCGCATTTCAAATGTATAGCTCTCTTGCAGGTGTTGCATTCGATGGAATTCGAGCGACACAACTTCGTTGGCATGTTCTTTCATACAGGCAATACAAAAACCTACATCTTCTGAAGTAGACGAATCCGAGGAATAAGATGAAAATGATCAGATATAAAATCTCAATAAAAAAAAAAGGAACAGTAAAAAAGAAATTACTGTATCACATAGCCCCCTTTCCCACGACACCGACACAATTTGTGAAGCAAGCCTGCTCGTAACTTATTGACCGTATAAACATTCGACAAACTGAAGCCGACTTTCATACGCTCGATAAAAACGACCTAGTAAAAAATGAATTACTCCGTCACGTGGCCCCCTAGACACCGATACAATTTTTGTTTGAGACGAAATTACTCGTAAATTATTGACCGCATAAAATTTCAAGTCGTCACGTCAGGAGACTCGCTCTCTGTGTATCCGAAATCGATAGGGGCGCACTTTTGACGAGGCAAACCCTCGAACGTGGTTCTCGCAGGTGCAAGGACAGGTGAGCGCATGCCCGGACCTAGATGCGCGTGCCGGGTTGAGTTATAATTACGGTGACCCGTTTATTTAACACCGCCGATGACGAGCAACGATTTTGCGCCTACGTCGAGTCCATCTCTGTTGCTCCTTGACCCCGTTGACCCGCTGGGGCCAAGGACCAGCGGGGAACACAGTACATTTGTTTAATCGCTGAACATACTGGCCACTCATAATGAACAATATGCATATTAAATTGATAACTGATATACAGCGAACCACGAAAGTATTTGAGCGCACTTTAAAACAGTATAATTTTTTATGATCGGACCAAACGATCTGGCTTTTTTTGAGCAATTAGAAGAAAAATTGCAATTGCTAAGAATTACATGAGAAAGTAAAAGAGGCACTATTTATAATTTTTTAATTAGAGCCCGTAATGAAAATTTAAAATGTGCGTTTTTTAGATTTATGTTAGTTATACGCGTGCTGAAAATTTCATCGAAATCGGTTGACGTAGAAAAAAACGACACGCATAGAAAGATTTTATGGATTTTAAACAGAAACTGACCAAAAGTTGCGAAAAACTATGATTTTTATCACATTTAACCACTTGTAGCTCTTGGAAATGTTAATCGATTTTGATGAAATTTTGAAAATATATATTTTAAATTTTCATTAAGGACCCAAATAAAAAAGTTTTGAAAAATGCAATTTTTTTATTTTTGCATCCGTCCTTCTAAATTGTAATTTTTGGAAAATCATTTTTGCAAATCATTTAGTAAACCAATGCTTCTAATTGATTATAAAAAGCCAGGTCGTTTGATACAACTATTAAAAAGTGATTAGATTTTAAAAGATGTACGAATACTTTGTACACTCACTGTAAGTATTTACACTTTAATAGTCAATTTGTTTTAATTTCTAATATTGTTAAAAGATGAAATGAATCGACGAGTGAAGAAATCATCTTTTGCTATTGAGTTGTGTGCAGACTAAACAAAAATAATATTTATTAAATTGTTTCTCACGCCATAAATAGTTGATAATTTCCATTTGACCACTCTTCGAACAATGCTTCTAATTGTTTTTAAAACATCAGGTCGTTTGATACAATTATAAAAAAAGTTATACTGTTTTAAAGTGCGTTCAAAGTTCAAATATTTTTGTGGCTCGCTGTATGTCTTAAATAAATGTGTAATCATTGCAATTGTTTCTAAGATAGACGAGAACAGTTGAAAAATATAGACAAACTGTTCCAAGTGACAATTTCCAAAAAATTGAAAGGCTCACAGAATACTAATTGGCGTTCAATTCTTCTGGAATATTTACACAAGAGAACAAGTAAATCGGCACAACAAACAGTGGAAGGAAAAATAATTTTGCCAGCTAGAATAGCAAGTTAAATCACCGTGTGCCACCCCGTCGAGAGGGTAAACCGCGTGAAAAAATATACGCGGAACCGTTTTTGCTCCGTTCATTCATCAACCGAGGAAATTGTTAAATCCGCTTGTCGCTGAGCCTGAATAATTAGTGCGGCCTCCAGGTTATTAGAATACAAATTGACCGATTAGAATAATGGCGACGCTGGAATTAACGGCTCGGATCGTTTGCGAGATGTCAAAAGACGATTTACAAAGATTGGAACGGAAACTTGCATTTTAAACAGAATGAGATTTGGCATTGTTTTTGTTACAGTTCATTCTGTCGTTACGTTAAACTAATTGTTACGATCGAAGTGCAAATTAGTTGATCTGCAATTACGTTCGATTAAGTCGGGCTTCTTTACACGGAAATTAAGTGCTATTCGCTTGATTCGATGATCGATAGATAGTGCATTTTATGCATGATTAATGATAATGATGAGTGATATTGAAGGATGAAATGTTTAACACTGGGAAAATTCGGAGAATTTACAAATGCTAATACATCGTTTTCGACTTATTGAAATTGTTAAAAACGGAAAGAATTTTATGCTTGGTTGCAATGTTTTGAAATTGAAGCACAAAGACTTCATTTTGATGCAGAAATATTTTATTTTGCATAAAGATCCACAGTCTACCGATGAATAATGTATATTTTCTCGCCTGTTCATTTTTATACGGTTTTCCATTAAAGGAATTCTATATCAAAGTTAATATCTTTCGCACATAAATAAATAACGGCAAAGACAAAATATCAAAACAAAATACAACAACAATAAATGACAATATATATTAAAAATTATGCATAAAAATCTGCAGTTCGGTAACAACAAAAGGACGAAGTGAGAGAAAAAATTGACAATTGATATGTGCGTAGATAAACGGAAGCTGCGCTAATTAAACGAGACATTAATAATGTGAGAATAAACGATGAATAAATAAATGAGATAAAGAGATTAAATGTGGGATGTGTGAAGCTCCGTTTCTATATTTAACTATTAACAGCTAAAGCAAACTCCGACGAATCTCAATTTTCGTTCTTTACACAGTGGAAATTTCGCACTTTCTTTTGTGCAGACTGTCTGCACCAATTTAGCTCATTTATTTAAACAAAAGTAGATCCATCAAAATGTCGTTCGTAAGAAATTTAACAAAGCTTTCGAAATAAAATTATTAATATGCTTCCAGCATTTATTTCAGCAACATAGTTACGCTATTCTATAAAACTCTATCTTCTTGTAAAACACGAAAAGAAAATCTCTTTCAATTCAACTGATTAATAAAAAGGGAAAAATATACTTTTTGAAAACTCGAAGAAAATTACATGTAGAGGTTAATGGTACCACGCGCATTTATAGAAAGACAGTTGACGTTTCCATCGGTACCAAGAATAAATTGATTAAACATTTTTTAAATACCGTTCCTTTGATGTTACCCCTCACGCCTACCTTTGCACACATAGGCCCCAAATAATAGTTAACAACACGAATGATCGTCGCGATTTCTTCGGAGATTTCGTCGTGCTCGTCTTCGCTTTCGTCGATCCGGTGATTTCCGGGAGCGCTTAGGTGTAATCAAGCCGTCTTTCATCATCGCGGAACGAGCGCGCATTTGCCTCCACTTGTCGTGTCTCTAATTAAAATCCGTTCGGCCGCTTATTCGCTCGTTTCGACGGTGGACCGGTCCCCGGCAACCTAACGAGTCGCTATTTTCTCCGGGTTCGAGAGTCGAACTCTCGACGGGCCCCGGACAAGCTGGAATTTCCCATTCATATATTCAATTTCGCCGGAGCGGACTGCCGGGACCGGAAGCTCGTTTCGCCCTCGCACGTTGCGAGGATCTCAAGCCAAGAACGCATCTCCACGTTCCAACGGGTTCCTTTTTCACGGGCGAAACTGCTTCCCCTTCGAATACACCGAAAAACAGACCCGGAATTATCCTAAACTCGCCCATCTGTACAAGTTTCACGCCTTCCTGACACCTATTGAAGCTCAACAAGGTATCTTGTATACAGTGACTCCCACTAATATTTCGACACTTAAAAAGACGATAACTTTTTAAACATTGGACTATACGATTTGAACTTGTTTGAGAAGCTAGAGCAATTAGTTTACTACATGTTGCGAAAAGAAATTTTTTCAAAAATTGCAATTGGTCGGAATTGTATAAAAAATAATGTTTAGATATATGAAAGCGTTTTCCTGGGAATATGGTGCCCCTTGTTTAGTTGCACGTCTGGTCCGTGTCATTCGTTGCGAGTCGTCTCGTCATCGGCCAGACGCCGAAATTCTACCCCTAGTTTATTTCTTGGGGCACCACTTAAGCGTTACATATCGACGACTATTTATTTCACGCATTCGAGTGTCGTCTTGTCGTCGTCCCGGCGCACAGTGGTCCGGATTGGAAAATCGTGACCCATTTGGTCAAAAATCGGCTTTTAGATATCGACTTCCATTGAACGAATTCTTGTTCTAAATGTCCATATATCTCAAAAATAAAATATTAATGAAATTTAATAAAAAGTTTTAGAGAAAACGAGTCTCAAAGTCGAGCATTTTAGAAATGATGTTTTTTCTCCAATGAAATTGCCTTTCTTCTTCTAAGAACCTTGGCGAATCCATTTAATATTTTGATTCGACGTTTATTTTTCGGTAAAAAGCATTCTTCGACGGTGAGAAATCATTCGTTAAGTTAATAATTACTGTATAGAATAGATTAATAAAGTAGAGCTGAAAAAATTATGAAAAATTCTTATGATTGACTTTAATTGATAGTGAATATCTTTCAACGTCAGCAGAGTTCAAACTTCTATCGTATCGGAAAATTTTCGGCATTCCTTTCCCTACAACATCCCATAAAATTTTTCTTCACGTTTTCCCCCTTTTTAAATTAATATTCTTTGAGTGCATCGACGCTACATCGATCCCGCGCGCGGGATGAATGAAACTCCGCCAGGAACGAAACGGACGAACCAGGAACGAGTGCCTCCAGCTTGTTAGGAAACTGTTTAGGTTACAGGCACTTCATATGTTTATACTATTGTACGGATAAGCAGTTTTCGACTCTCTGTTCGCATTTGTACGTCTCAGAATCATTCGAGTCTTCATAGCGAGATATTCACAGCATTATTACGTTCTAGATGTTCAAAAAAGTTTTTGTTAAGTTTTTGACGTCAACACTAACGATACAAATTTTCTTTAACTTATCCATAGCCTGACATTTCC
Organism: Lasioglossum figueresi; assembly: GCA_028455805.1. NCBI lineage: Eukaryota > Metazoa > Arthropoda > Insecta > Hymenoptera > Halictidae > Lasioglossum > Lasioglossum figueresi. Next base: position 14,475,622 of record CM052202.1, read on the forward strand.
ACATTATCCATTTCAAGTTTCATGCCAATATATTCTACGATTTAAAAGTTACACGAACATGGTTCACGATTTTCCAATAAAAAAATTATAATTATTATAAATTATTATAAATAATATCTTTGACACCCTTTTGATGCGTTTTTACCGTTTCGATAATATTTGTATGTGTTGATTGCAACAACATTTCTCGAATTTACATATTACGTATTCCATAAAACGTTACATGTGTGAAACATAAATATAAAAAATACACATTGAGAAAGTAATAAATAGCTTGTAAGATTATATTTAAATCATGAATATCAATTAAAATTAATAAGAAATTATTGTTTAACAAATGCAAAAAATATTTAATTGTTTATAATTAAAAATGACTATTTTTGAAATATTTTTAGTGAAAATTTCATTGCTGTATCTCTGCTGGTTCAATAGTTATAACCAAATGGGTCACGATTTTCCAATCCAGACCACTGTGCGACGCCGAAATTCGAACTCGGTTCATGTTCTGGGGTCCACTCGAGAGCCAGTTTCCCGAAGTCAGTTTTCGTGCGACTCGTCCCTTTTCCCATCGATACCCCCACGCGTTTGAAATATTAAGGGAGAGGGAAGGATCGCCTGTCCTCATCCTGGTCCTGCGTACCCCACATTCGATTCTTTCCGTCTGTCGACTTAGCAACCTCGAAACCTAACCTAGACATCTTGTACCGACAGTCGAGTTTCTCATACAAAATAGTAGTTGGATAAAGTATTGTTCTCAAAATCTTGCAATCTTGTTCTTCCCATTGAGAGAAGTGGTCCTTCGAGCATTCAATAAAATTAGTCGGCACACCACGTGCTTTCGAGTAGCTCGAACGATCATCATTGATCGAAGCACGAAAACTACTCAACATATACTAAACGTTGAATTTTACAACTTTTTAATGTGGACCTATATTGAAAGTTTAAAAAATACGTTTTGTAGATCTGCGACAATTAAGCAAATTCTGAAAATTTCATCATCAGTCAACGTTGCAATGAACTGCAAACGTTTAAAGATGGTAAAAATTGTAGATTTTCACGATTTTCGACCTCTAATCTTTCAATGCCTGTCGTTTTTTCCCGCATCAACCGATTTTGATGAAATTTTCACAGTGCATGTAATTTACACAGATCTAAAAAACGTATTTTTTAATTTTTCAATATAGGCCCATATAAAAAAAGTTGCAAAATAAAACTTTTAGTATTTTCTCTGCAATTCCGACAACTTGCAATTTTTGAAAATATATAATTTCACATCATGTAGTAAACTAATTGCTCTTGCTTTCCAAAAAAGTTCAAATCGCATTGTCCAATATTTAAAAAGTTATCGTCTTTTTAAGAGTGTCCGAATATTAGTGGGAGTCACTGTAAATGATACCTAACACGATATACATGACGTAAACTTTATTCAAAATTCCATTGATTGTTCCGAATAATTTAGAAAAATCTGTGCAAAGTTTGAGCTCGATCGGATAACAGAAAAACGCACCCCAAGACCCTTAAACATTAAAATAATTAATTAAATGCTCATCAAATCAATTTATCAAATACAATTTTCTCGAATACCTTCTAAATTATTTACCGCGTCGAAAAATATTTAGACATAACCTGTAGATCTGGACAGGCTGCGTCTTTCATGTTCCATTACTTTGTTTAGTAAAACGAACTATTTTCGAAACATATGACAAAAATGTCGGATCAAAATTTTAAAAAAGTAAGTTCCACAAGTTCAAAAATATTTTGAACTTGTGGAACTTACTTTTTTTTAATTGCATATTATTTTGCAGGAAATTACTAGGAGGGGCGGATACCCGAGGATCGTTCGGTTCAAAAACTATAAATTACAACAACAGTAAACAGACAGCTGACCAAGACTCACACAAATGTTTCCACGGAGGGTGCACGAATACGAAAAATTCAATCTTGTAGTAGCAATAGTTTTTTTGCGTATATCTCGAAAACTAAAAGAGAGCCCCTAGTATATGAAAAGAAAAAGTAGTTCAAAATGTGTAGCTGCATAACATATTCAAATTTCATCAAAATCGGAGAGGAGTGCTTCTTTGTAAATAATTATCTCATAGTCACAAAATGTTCATTTTTAAATGCTTGTTCTTATTACAATGCTTATTAAATTTCATTAATATCGACATTTTCGGCATTGCTGAACATTTAGAAAGTAACGTAGATGCATTAAATTCCGATATGTTGTATAAATCATTGTGTATCAAATGAACTGCTAGGTCGGCCATCTGGACCACTGTGCGAAGTATTGAAATATAGAGTGTCTCAAATGACCTGACATTTTAATTTATTGATAAAACGTATTATTTATTTGAAAAATACGAATGTTTGTATTTTAACATAAAGTAGAAACATGGAGGTTATGCGTGGAACACAATATCCGATAAATGGCCGCCTCGTCCCTGTTTGCAATGGTTCACTGTTTTGACGAAATTTTCAATAGCATTTTGGCAGAATTGCGGTCTAATTTCATTAATGGTGCGTCGAATTGCTTCCTTGAGCTCCGGAATGGTCTGTGAATCATTGGCATACACTTTTCCTTTCAGAAAACCCCAAAGAAAGAAGTCCATTGGCGTCAAATCGCAGGATCTTGATAGCCAATTCACATCGCCGTGGCGCGAGATAACACGACCATGAAACTACGTCTGCAATAACTGCATTGTTTCGCCGGCATTGTGGCAGGTTGCGACATCTTGGTGAAAGAATATGTCTTCCAAGTCCATGCCGTTCAATACTTTCCATAAAAAGTTGGTTATCATGTCACCATAACGAACACCATTGACGGTAACCACATTTCAAAAAGTACGGCCCAATCACTCCCCCAACCCAAAATCCGCACCAAACTGTGATTCGTGGTGGATGCATAGGAAGCTGTTGAATCACTTGTGGATTATCGATCCCTCAAATTCAACAGTTTTGTTTGTTTACGTAGCCATTAAGTTGAAAATGCGCCTCATCGCTGAAGATGATTTTCTTCGAAAAATCACCATCGAGTTGTTGATGCTCCAATATCCAATTGGCGAATCTATTTGCGCTGCGCATGGTCTGCTGGCTGCATTGATTGCGTCAGTTGGATCTTGTAGGCATACAAATGCAGATCTTGCGTCAAAATTCGCTGCTCAGAGCACCTTGAAATGTTCAATTGCCGAGAACGACGGCGAATCGAGGTGGAAGGATTTTCGTCAACACTCGCACTTACTGCGACTATTTTCATTTGACCGACCGGAACGAGGACGGCCACTGCTTTTCACGGTCCGAATTGGACCACTAACCTTAAATTTTCTGATTAATTACACCACACAGTTGCAAGATGGCGCGTTACGACGACCAAAAGATGTGCGGACTTTTCGAACCGTCTCTGGAAAATTTTCATCATTTTTGTAATGATTTTTCACACTTTCTATGCGTTGCTCGATCGTGTAATTCTCCATGACTCAACCTCAATACTTCCTGATGCCAATTGTCAAAGATCAGTACTCTAAAAAATTAATTTACAGAGTTCGAGAAGGCCTTGTTTTCGACCCCATCCGCAAGATGGACAAAATCGTCGAATAACTTTCTCGGTAGTTACTAAACTGTCAACAATTAGTATATTAAGGGTGCGCCGGAGCCAGAGAAAATTCCCTAGGAAGTTCGTGACAAGGATAGAGAGATCCTCGTCTCTCCTATGGGGCTGCGACGGAGAGGGAGATATGTCGCTCGCAGGAGAGACAAAGACAGAGATTACGAAGCAGCTTGTTTTTTCGACGATCCCACTACAGACGCATTTAGCGAGGGAACAATATATTTTGATGCTTTTTGTGTTGAAATATTCTCTGAATTATTGCACGTTCCTGTACAGAGCCCTTTTTTGGAAACAGTGTACAGAAAAAAAATTGTTCTATAAAAACGTACGCTATTATTGTTTAAAAAGTTTCAAGAGACTAATTGCAAAAACGGGCTCTGTACAGGAACGTGCAATAATTCAGAGAGTATTTTAACACAAAGAGCATAAAACAATATTGCTTCTTCGCTAAATGCAAGTGTAGTAGGCTCATCGAAAAAACAAGCCGTTTTGTATTCTTTGTCTTAATCTCTCCTGCGAGAAACATATCTGCTTCTCTATCTTTGTTTCTTAGTTCACCTTTACGCCGATGGTGGCGTATGTTCGCTCCGGCGCACCCTTAAGGACTGCGTCTCCTAGGACAGACGACACTCGCGCGTGACTGCACACAGTCACCACAGTACACTCACACACCGCTAGACCACGTATACGTACGCGAGGGTTGCAAGGGTCCGGGATTCCACTTCTGATTTTTCAATAATGCAAAGACGGGGTTTCTTATTAGTCAAAATCGGTAGATAAAAGATCAATCTAGGGGGCTATTTGCCTCAAAAGTCTTACTTTTACGTTTACGACGCGTAATTCTCATTATTCTGCAGCATGTCGCGGAGCCGCGAGTAGCAATGGAGAGGCGACGGTGCTGCCGCCTATCGTGGCTGTCGATATGCTACCG
>CM052202.1:14489339-14521992 GCA_028455805.1 Lasioglossum figueresi
TTTTTGGTTTTGTAGTTTCTGGCTTGTAAACGGTGGTGGTAATAGTTGTGTGATATGAAAGGGCAACTTAGGGTGGGGTGATATGGTTCCTGGATAGGGTTGTTTATCGTTCGTTTGTGTTTTGTTTTTACTGCTGCGATAGTTAGTGTATGTGTACAATAGTGGTTGGCGATGGTAACGTTGCTGATTGTATGAGATGTATGGGTGTCATGATATGGATGCTGGCTGTGATCGATTTCCTTTCTTCTTTCGCTTTATGGTATTTAGCTTGTGACCGGGTGAGTGATTTCTCATAGCGAATACGTGGAGCGTGAGGGTGGTTTAGGGTACGATGATATGGTTGATGGTTAGGGGAGAATACTCAGCCGATCACTTGCGAGTATCAGAATCTCTAAATCCGAAGAATTAATCGGTCCCAGGGTGCACCGAGTCTCTGAACGGATATTTCTCGATTTCGCTGAATAATTTTGATTGTAGGAGCAAGAAGAAGGTTCTAACTGTTGTTTCAAAGAGTTCGAGTGGAGAAAGAGTTGTTTAGTATTTTACTTGTTTATCTTTGCGTGATAATGTTCGGGTCCGCCTTAGTTAAGTATTTTTCTTTCTCATATTATACACGGTGGTTCGACCTAGGTACTGGTTGAAACTCTGGACTACTCTCTCGTAAGTACTTAGCTTCCGATTGTATTGATTTCTTGATAATCTGTCGAGTTATCGTAAAGGCACGAGAGAAATTAGGGAAATGAGAGACGAATGAAGATTGATGCGCATCAAGTTTATTCTCCGCATTGTGATTTCTCGATAATTTCTTTGAAACAACGAGCTAATCTATTTTGGTATACGACGTGAGATGAATATCATTCTAATTTTTCTTTCTAACGACTATAATCGAATTATTACTTCTGTAAAATCTTCTGTGGTGTGCCAGGAATCCCGATTTCATCAGTTAAGAATTCATTTAAATCCACAATTACAAAAATCTATAAAATCTCAAAAAATACATGGCAACGTCCCTGCCAATGAAAAAGAATCATCGACCACGAGTCCAGTAACAGCGTCGCGCTCTTTGGGAAAGAAAGCCCGGCGGGTATCGGTCTCCTTAGGACGGAACTCGCGAAAGTGGAACATTAGCGAAATTATTCCGCAAATTACTCGAGCAACAAGGTCTGGTATCGCGGGCCATTAGCGTCCCCGGAGGAGCCAATCAAACTCACGGGGTTGGCAAAAAGACGAGCGTATCTCGGGCGTGTTCCGCTCGAGGATCATTCCTCGGCTTTGAAGCGGCTTCGAAGCTGGTGCGGCGCCGGGGGACAAGGGGGCGTGTATAGCGTTTGCTTAGGCGTGCTCCTCCTACGCCACGGAGTTTCCAAGGAGCTGCCAGCGCGCAAAAGGAAGTCCCGTGTTGCCGAGGTCGAACGTCAATTCCGATTACAACTTGGTTCGTTTAACCCCCGGCGCCCCCGCTTCTTCTTCCACGCGATCTTTTTGCACATCGTGTTTCGCCACGTTCTCGTCCTTGGGGCCCACCCCGCTCCCCCTAAAAGGAAAACAACCCGCGACACCGGACCACCCTACGGTTGTGCTGATTGCCGCCACTTTCGCATTCGCGAGACGTTTGCAGAAGCAATTAGTCTCTGCGGAATCGAGCTTAGAATCTGCGAATCCAGTAATCTGCAGTCTCGATATGTGTACGAGACGTGTTCGAGATATTTGCGAAAAAATTCTCCTTACCGATGCTGAGTGCAACCCTTGAGGGACTTTTCATTTTGGATTAGAGAACATCGTGTTGTTTATATATGGTGTCAAATGTTTTTAGTTGGTTGCACAGTGGTTTGTTTAATATTGTATATACAGGGTGAATATAGTAAATGGAGTTGTTGTACATTTTATAGAGCTCTTTCGTTGAACAGATCGATATTTCATGAAAGTACATTGGTGTGATTGCAAAATGTCATTGTACTTTTTTGTTTTAATGGAATTCTATACATTTTTTACCCCATTCGGTTCCCCGTGTCGTCGATAAAATTTCTGTTTTGGAAATCGTGCTGTGGCTGTCAGTTTAAATTGCTGGTGAAATGTTTGTTTTATGAAATAACGTTTTGAACGAGAATTACACGGCATCTAGTGAGGTTTGCATTCTAGTAATTGGTTTTTTATCGAGATACAAAGGGCAATTTGAATAGTTGCGTTTTAAATTTTGTCGAATACCAGAAACGTAATAAAACTGAAAATGTAACGATTTTCTGAATCGACGATTACACAGATATATTCTTTAAATGTTTTTTGAGGTATGCGATACTTTAAATGTTCAGCGCAATTGATGTCATTTGAATACCATCAGTGAAGGAATTTACACAACGGAATGAATCCTCTTCGATATGCAATTCTTGGGTAAAAAATATATGTATTCGACATTCAACAAACAAATTACGAATACTTTAAGATGATATAGTTAGAGCTTTGTTTCACCCTGTATATTTTCTTTTTGTGATTGAAAAAATCGGTTCACAGGTGATTCGTGTACAATGATGGGAATCACAAATTTGGGTCAGTTTTGAACCATGTATCGAGTGTACATTTTTGGAAGTCGAGGATATGGAGAATTCGTCACAGTTAGTTTTATAGACTATGATGAAGGAGAATAAAGAAAATTGCTGGATCGATTCGGAAAATTTTCTACGAAAACAAATGATAAATTATGAATGTTCCCGTTTAAATTACCATCTTGAAATGACACGTTTCTCGTATCTTTCAAGTATCGTTTCATACTTTACACTTTCTCATAAATTCAGAAAATTCAATTATGGAGGGTCACTAGGTGAATCGATATTAAACAATTCAGGATAAAGTGCAATCCAGCAACGCGATCCAGCAAGAAAACGATCGGTACCAAGGATAGAGTATAGTGAGTAACGATCGAGTAGCATAGAGTAGACAGTCGTAGTGGGTTGTTAATCAACGAGGCATGCGCATTACCCAGATAGAAAGACAGAAAACCGCATGCAGGCTGAGAAAACGTGCTTGACCCACTCGGCCTACTAAAAGAAACAGAGAGAAGCATCTCCCTCTATCATTCTCTCGCTCTCTCCTTCTCTTTCATGCAAAAAAACATGCGGTGCGTAATCTGCTCGCATTCCCGCTCGAACGCTTTCGAACTGTTATCCGCCTGCATCAAGATCTCGAAATCGTCCCAAAAACCATTAAATAAAGCAATAAAACAAATTCAAAACAATTTCGATTCTTCATAATCGGACTGCCAATTTTTATCCAGATTAAAAATCGCCTACAACAAATACAAGACACCATACATTTTTCAAAAAAATTTTCGAAAATGGGAACAAATATTTTAGAACAGGCTTGTTCTCGGAATTTGACCGGCTCGTTTCCGTCGTCAATGCATAAAATACGCAGTCCAATTACAACAATTCTGCGATCGTGTCGCGATTCCTAAGAGGCCGCTTCGATCCACGGATCCCCGTCGATCCGAGCATTAGCCTCGATCACGGATCCATTAACATAATTCCAGTCGACGATAGATTCGTGTCAGCGATACGATGCATGGAAACGGCGCGACAATAAAACTAATAAGCAGCCGGAAGGGTGAAAGGAAAAAAGTATGCTAAATTTTATCGGCGGGTTTCAACCTCGCGTGTTCCTTTATTCTCACGATTCCAGGAAAATCCTTCGCTCCAGATCAATCCAGGGGCGCACAGAGGGTTGTAAATTTTACAGGGACCAAAGAGAAAATCGCGATCGTTCGATTACGCACGCGGATTTGTCTTCGAACGCGAATTTTTCGAGCGGGATGCGTACTTAGGGGGTGCTGGTGCGCTCGTGCAGACGTTCCTCGAGGTCCTAGGATCCCGAGGCCGGGTCTCGGATGACCCTGCCATACGTTGGCTCGCAGATTCGCGAACATTTCGCGCGAACACGTCCGGAATCGTTTTTCCTCTTCCATCCCGGGCAAACTCGCTGTCTTTTGTCTCGGTTTTACACTCTTTCAAGTATAATTTCCGTGGATGCGTTTGGTAACGGCTGCGTGTCTTTTGTCTCTGCTTCGTTCTCTTTTACGTATAGTGACTTTTCTTTCACTCGTTTTTCTCTTTCTGTAGCCCGATTTTCGTGGTTTCACGTGGTTTCGGTAACGCGATGTAAACTCGAGCTGCAAAACGTTCATACGACCGCGGGTTCTGTGTGTTGCCGTTTCGTATGTTTGCTTTTCTACTTTTTTGCTCGTTCTCGATCGACTCGCCGATGCTGAAACGGACAAACTTGATCCCAGACTGACCACCGTGGTTCGTTCGGACTGCGTTTACCTGGCAGAAACGCTAGAAAGACAAGTGACAAACGCTTGCACGTCGCACATGCGTGCTCCGCCGGTTGCAAATTTACTTTGGACGCGATCTACATTGCGATCCGAGGCGATCAGGTGCGTGATCTTGTGCGGTGAAATCGAGCGGTGATGGAAATTGTGGGTGGTGCATTCTCGTTGGATAACACTGTTTATATTGTTCTTGATTGATAGTGTTATAGTGGCTTCGAAAAGTATTTGAGTACCGCGTCTCCGATTTTTGAGAAGTTGTTGAGAATTGTCACAAGTAGATTGCGGTTTTGATGCATGTGTGAGAAAAATGGGGCGGTGAAATTTCAAAAAGAGAAAATATCTCAGCGCCGCTTATTTTAATATAAGTATAAGCTATTATGTCGAATGTTCGATGGACCATTAGAGCACTTCAGAATGCAACACGGAATTTCCAGCACCATCGAGACGCACGACAAAATTCGATCACTTTTACCGCACCAAAATCGGTCACGCAAAACGGAAATCTCTCGATCCTGGACCAACAACCTTTCCAACAAAATATCTATATCAATCATTATAAGAAATCCTCAAACGATCTGGATACTTCGTGGCGTCAAAAAAGATTCAGGGAATGGTTCAATGATTGTAATTTATCAACCGATTCTATTCGATAAAATTACGATCATTCTATTGTCGCAACGGTAAGAATGATTTACAAGAATGCTCCTCTTATCGATCTCATAAGAACAGGTAATAATAATTGTTTTGGAAGTCTAATAAAAAAATGAGAAGTGTGAATGAAATTTTACGATCACTGTCACGATCGATCTCGATCGGATGAATCTCCAAACATACCTGGTTCGGCGCGATCGAGCAGGAAGATGTTGCTCTAACGGGACGAGATTAGAGTAAAATTAAGGTCGAGCCTGACACGCGATAAAATCCTTATCGAAATCTCGATACCGGCGGCTTTTGGTTAATTAAGGAGAAAGGAGCTTATCCAAAGGAGGCCATAACGTCGTTCCACGGGTAAACACCGTGGTATCGCCATAAGTAATTGCTCCGTCGAGTCGGCTCATCCCATTCCTTCGACTTCGACGGGCTGAGCGAAAGAACCGGAAGCGATAAGCGGAAGTATACTACGCACGCGTTCATCATTTATAGAAAGAGCCTACTCTAATCTTTACGACGAGTTACCGAGCGTTGGCGATTACTTTAGTTCGGAAAACTTCGCGATTTACGAGCGGAAACGAATTTTCTCGACCTAAACCCCTAAACAGGAAAAAATTCGCTGGATGAGAATGTTAATCGAATTTCGCGGTGAGAAAAAATAGATTATAAATTAATAACTATATTGTACATTTATACATAGATGCTGAGTAACCTTCTTGATCCTTTTTAACTTTCTCTCTGTACACTGCTATTCTAATGTTAACCGTGTACAGCGATGTAATTGGACACTATACATTTTTAGAGCAAAATGTAAAGAAAAATTTGTCTGCATAGGTATTTGTGAAATTTCATTGATTTCTAAAAGATAAGTATACAATAGTTAAAAATTGAAAACATATCACAGATAGCATTCCTAGGAAATCTTTGGAAATTTTCCATTCATCAACTTTTTATTTCCGGTTTCATCAGCCTGGGATGCATTTGCACTCCATACACAGACAGAAGGTTAAACAAGTACCATACCCCGAATCAGTTCGTCACCTATCCAATCGATTTTAATCAGCCATCGAAGCAATGAATAATTCGTCAGGTCCAGAATCAAAAGCATTTTCCTAATTGGGACGCACACATCGATCGAAGAAACGATCAGCTAAATGCAGAACGGCGGTAAATCGTTCTGATCAAATCATACGGAAACAGAGAAATTAAAAGAATAGAACAAAAGGATCAAAAGTACAGACGATTCACTTGACACAACACCAACAAATCTTCTTCCACAAGGTGCGCTATGTAAAATACGGTTAACCAACGTTACGATGAATATATATATATATATATATATATAATGTATACGAGTATATAATATATAAAATATATATATATGTATGATATATATACTATAATGTATATTTATATATAATATATACTACAATGTATATTTATATATAATATATACTATAATGTATATTTATATATAATATATACTATAATGTATATTTATATATAATATATACAATAATGTATAATATTAATATATAAATATATAAATATAATATTATATATAAAATATTATAATAATAATTATATAATATAATATTATTACATATGACATGATATATACTAATATAAAATACAAAATATAAATAATAAATTTAATATATTTATATTATATATATTATTATATTATAACATACAATATACTATATTGTATTATTATATTATATTATATATTTATTATATACTCGTTCTCCCATTCAAGATCGCAAAGTGTGTCTTTGGCGCTTGAGGGCAATTCAGAACGAAGAAAGGAACGAAAACAATGTCGTAAGCGTAAAACAGTTTCGTGTGTAACGGCGCTGTTAATACGGATGTCTGTATATATATAGAGAGAGAGATACATAGTTGTATCGCGTGTGTAGAGAACGTATACATAGAGAAAAGAGAAAAGGCGGAAACAACGTTCAATCGATCCTAAAATCGGCCGGGATCGGTCATACTCACCAACGCACGGATTGCGGTTCACCATAGAGAAGATCTTGTCGCAACGTTTTTTCGCCTGATTCATCGGACAGATGCAGCCAAACATCGGCGACGGCCGCAATTGCGTCCACGCATCGTGGCAGGCACTCCTGCAACAACAAAACAATTCCTCCTTTAATTCGTTCCACCTTCTCTTCTTCATTCAGACAATAAAATCGTCTTAAATTTTATCAGATAAACTGCTCCAATTTCCATTTGCGTTGGATGTTTCCAGTTTTAATCGGAACTAAATTGAGCATCGCATAGTCGAGTATTTGCCTCGAAAAGTGTACCAGTATTATTTTTTGATTAGCGGACCTGTGAAGCGTTGTTATGAGTTGAAAATGGAGACTTTTGTAGTACTTATTTTTCTGTTCGCCAGTTTCTGAAATATCGCTCGGCTATTAGGATCGTTTATGTGTGACGAAGAGGTTGTGTTAATTTTGGCTTTTCAAACATTTTTTAAACAGGTATTTGTTATAGTTTCCAGCAATTTTCACTTCCGTATTGTTTGTCTGCTTAAAATTAATCAAGTTTGAAGATGACGTGTTACTTATTGCGATATATTCGAATTTGTAGTTTCCAAGAAAGAAAGTTTAGGCTTCCAAGTGAGTCCCGATGTTTTTCTTTTGCACCATTGGAAATTTTAAAGGTGTCTGTTAACAATGCAAAATAAATTGGCTGCCAAAATGTGTCAATATGGCTTTTACATTACTTTTTGTACTGCAATGTATGGAGCAAACGCAGTGTGCTTTGCGTCGCGGTCGCACTGAAAATGCCCAATAGTTACGATTTTCCAGGCACAGCCGATAATATGTCAAAAACATGTTTCGGACAAAAATTAATGAGTTATTTATAAATCCCAATACAACGAATTGAAAAACATTCTTTTTTAATAAAAAATTATGGTCAACTTAATTTTTTAAATGCCACCATATATTTTTTATCACATATACAGGGTGTCTCAAAATTCCTTCAACATGAAGGTTCAATGGGAGGTTCCTGAGATCATTTGAAGCAATTTTTTCCTTTGCAAAAATGGCGTCCGTGGCTTTGTTGAGGAGTTATTAACGCCAACCGTCAATTGGCCGACCGTGCTAACACGCGTCTAGGTCGCGCTCTGATTGGTGCTTGTTTTTCGTTAATAACTCTTTAACAAAGCCGCGAAGCGAATTTTTGCAAAGGAAAATGCTGCTTCAAATGATCCCAGAAACCTCCTATTTCCGGATGTTGAAGGCATTTTGAGAGACCCTATATATTTCTTACATAATCCAATGCTCGCTACACTGTGCATGCAAGAATTAAAATAATGCTAAAATAGTTTTGGGCAACTTTTCGGGGCAAATACTTCGCTGTGCGTCATCGAAAATTGAATTTTTTAGTTAGCGACTATTGGACACAAAGAAATATTTGGTCAACAAAGAAAGCTGAACAGATCTTCTTCCAATTCCTTCCATTCGTTCGATTTTATCATTTTTGATCACAGCTAAATTGAGTACCCGAAATTGGATTAAATACTACTGAATTCTGTAAATGTTTTAGCAGGCCGGGGTGGAATATCGTATATCATCCGAAATTGAATGAGGTATTATTCAAATAGTTCAACTCCTCTCCTTCGTGTGATTTTTTAAATTTTTGATCAGAACTTAATTGAGCGTCATCTTAAATTTCATTAGATCCTATTTGACCTTTTCAATTTTTATCGTTCGTTCGATTTTTTCAGTTTTTTCAAGCAGATCCTCTTTCTATTAATTTTATTCGTACGATTTTTCAATGCTAGACTGGAGCAACGTTGAACATTATTGGAAATTGAATTGGGTTGTTTTAACTCTTTCAATTCCTCCCATTTGCTCGGAAAATTGAAGATGTGACCATGAACATCAGCGTGGTACCTTAAAATGGTGAACTAATAAATTTTCATAAATCTTCAATATTATACGTTTCACAGAAGCGATCAGTGTTCTTGAAATACGCTCGACTGGATAATGAAATTCATGAAATGAAAAGGTCATATAGAATGGAATTATTCTGCGAGAGAAATTCAGTTTCCGAAGTTGAAACAGGTTCGAGCGGGAAGTGTTAAAAGTATCTGAACGCGATTCCAGTTCTAATTCTCTTAGAAGGCTAGTGTAGCAGTGAAATATTGTACTGTCCTCTATTTTCCGTTCATTTTTCCCGGAGCAGATTTGCCGTCGTTTTAATCCCATTAGCTACAAGACACACTATTCGCGCATAATTTTCGCGATTCCGCTTTATTAATGCTCTCAGTTTCGCCCAACTCGTCGATCTTGTTCTTTCCGGTGCTATCGGTTTCCCAGCGTTGATTAAGAGCCTCATTACACCGGATATTTAACGTTCCCATCATCCCGAGGAACGTTAGACCGTCAACGTTAAGTTTCGAGCGATCCTCGCATAATTAGTTCCTCGTACTCTGTCTTCCATACGAACGATTTTTCCGGTACCGTTTCGTCGCGTGTAATCAATGGAAAAATTCCGGTCAAAAAAACGGTGAAACGGTGCCCGAGGAAAATACCAAAATATTTTCGGTAGGAATATCATGCCGAATCAATCACTTGGATATTTCATCGGTAAACAATTCGCTAAATGACGGCCGGTGTTGTGTTAATGCCGAAGGGAAATTATCTCGCGATTAAACCGTACGGACAAAGCGAGCATGAACTGATCGGCACGGAAACTCTCCGTAATTTCCCTGAAAATCATCGGCCATTTCGATGATTGCGAAACTGGATCGGCTGCGAGCCCCGGTAATTAATTCACGATTAATTTGCAGCGAGACGCGCGCGCGAATGTTACTCGAGGAAAAAAAGAACTCGAAGATGCGGAACAATCAATTAATGTAGACAGCTCGAACGAGCTCGACCGAGCTCGACCGAGCTCGACCGTGACATTTTTAGTCGAGGATATTCCCTTGAAAAGTCACTTAAATCATGCAGAACTCGTTTCAAAACCAATTTGAATATGTAAGATTAATTTCAATGCAAAGCGGTCAAGATTGGAAACTGCAATTATTTTCGGTGAACTGTTTAGAAAGACGTAACGAGATCTCTGTCTTGCTTATTGGAGTGCAAAAGAATTCCTAACCGGAGCAAACAATTTTCTTTCGACGATTCGAAAAATTCGCAATTTCGGTCAAATCTGTATTTTAATAATTAGACTGCGGGTCTCCGTGCGAAATAAAGATAGTAAGGAAATTCCATTCTAAATTCCATTGTTTACAGTTACAGTGATTAAAACGTCTTTATGCATAAAAATGGAAAAGAAAATGTATATTTTTTGTATGGCTATATTTATTTTAATGCTTAAATATTGATTTCAAACGAATCAAATTTTATTTCATGTAAAATGAAACGCGTAACATGTCATATTCGTTAGACTTTTTTAAAAACCGTCAACACGAGCCTAGCTCGCAAAATACGGCAAGCGGTTAACGAATTTAAAAAGTTGGAATTGATACATTAAATCTCGGGAAATATCCTAATTTGTTTACTACCGCCAACCTACTAAATTTCTTCTAACGTATACAGAATAATGTTAACAGGTAATCGTGAAAAAAAAATACAACAACAAGGAACAAAAGTTCAAAAAGTGAAATTACCGTTTAAAGAGAAAGAGGGGTCGATATGATGATATTAATGTGTCTTGCGAATAACGGGTTTTTCTTCGTAATTTCAAGGTCATCATTGTTTTGTAAAATAGCACCATATATTTTTAACTTCATATAGTGTTATAGCTGATGTCAAGACGAGTACAATAATGTGGTACGCTATAACCTTCAAATGACCTTGAACTAGAAAATTTATGATAAAGCAATGATAACTTCAAAATGTGCAATCATTTTCTTTAAATTAAATTAAATGTTCGAAGTTATGACCTTTAGCAGTAACACAAAAATTTAAACGTTTTGCAAGTCAATCAATTGCCCTGTTAATTGTATCTATTGAAATGGATCTACGAGATCTAATTAATTCAGGTGTTCTGTTATTCGTGACTCACTCTGTATAATCCACAGTCTACCAATAGCCAGCGACCGATTGAGATCGTCATGGGAAAATCGATGTTCCAGCATCATTACTGCAGAAAGTACGACATAGTTTCTGATCAACAAAACGCGGAGCTCCAGGAACAACAGGCTCGTTCCTCAGCTGTTTCCCGGGATTTCCGGGAGCGTCTTGTATTTCAAAGGGTAGATTGTCGACCAAGGAAGGAGAAAAAGCTACGAGGATTCCGAAAAAGGGTGGGAATCGGAGGAGGGTGAGACTACGGCTCGGAATTATTTGGGTTAATGGCACACACAGCCATGGCTCTCGCCCTCGACGAATTAGGGGTCGAACTGGCGGAAACGAAACAGGGTAGCAAAGGTGAAGTAAACGTGGCGAGGATTGCAAGTTCCTTGAGATAGACGGTGGCCTCCGAAAATCGAAGACAGCGAGCGGAACTTCTCGCCAAAAGATTTTCTCGTCGACTATTCGAAATCAGAGACCAAAACTAACAATTATCCCAGAACTTCCATAAAAATATTCGGTTAGGGAAACTTATTAATCGCTGACGTTTGGGATATTAATCAGAAGACCGTAGATTTCATGCATTTGTTAAAACAGTAGTCGAATTAAAAGAATTCGAGAAATATCTTATTCAAATCGTTAAAGAAATTTTTCTATGGCTCCTGTTCGGTGCAATTTCTGCAAGAAATTTTTCATTTATCAATCCTTGTGGTGACTAAAGATGTTTTAGTCAAAGAAATAATTCTCGGACTATTTTCATTTTGATTGCCGATGTCATGGTCCCGAGTTGTATAATTGTTGCTACAAAGTCGACAGGTTCCAGAATGACACGAAATAAATAGTTATCGCGTTAAGAAATTTTTCTATGGCTCCTATTAAGTGCAATTTCTGCAGGAAATTTTTCATTTATCAATTCTCGTGGTGTCCAAAGATGTTTTAGTCAAAGAAATAATTCTCGGACTATTTTCATTTTGATTGTCGTTGTTATGATCCCCAGTTGTATAATTGTTGCTACAAAGGCGACACGTTCCAGAAAGATACACGAAATAAATGGTTATCGAGTTAAGAAAGTATTTTCAACAACAGAAACACTCGCGCAAACAAGATTACAATGTGTACAAAGATAACATGTGCAGAATTTCAGTTGGTTCACTTCGGAACACTGAAACACTTTGATAGAATTCATCCGAGCGACACGGTTCCATCTATCGACGCCTCTTAATGACTCGTATTGTTGCCACGGTTAGCAGCCATGCGAGAATTCTATTACCAATCGATCAGCTGTGATTCCATTTGTAAATGATTACACACGTATTAATTCATATGCCTGTGAATAAACAGGATTCGCGCGAATTAGAGCGAGTTTCGCTCGATCCAACGATTCCACAACGATTCGTTCTGGTTCTAGCCCTTTCACTGTATTTTTCTTTACAATACGCTTCACAGTCGTGGCAATCTGTTTACGGTAACAAGTATCGTTTCATGGATGTGCTAATAAATTGCTCTGGCTGGCTTTTCAAGCGATATAACAATTTTCTCTGCGAGAACGCCACTCTTTCGTCCGTGAGAGAGCTATTGTCTTCCCCAGCAAAAATACAATTTCTAAATGAAAAAAATCAAGTTATCTTTACAGAATCTTGTAGTTTAACTCTTCGGGTATATCTCTAAAATGAAAAGTCGAAATTCGTAATATACCAACAGTGAACTTTTAAATTGATATTCTAACTTAATTAAAAGGAAATTACTGGTCCGATTGACCGGAAATTTTAACTGTATCTTCAGGAAGAGACCTCTGACTGTTTCACCGATGATCAAACGGATATGTTGCACAGATTTTATTTTATCGTCGGAAGAAGCCAGTGGCTGTTTCGCGAAGTGAAAAGGTGACACTTAAGCGAAACATCGTCGAATTCAAGAGAGTTTCAGAGGTTGGCCGTCGCGCCTTTGCATTCTATGTCCAACGAAATTACGGTCTTGTTGTTCGAGAACGATTTTCGTCGTCGGTATGCCGCTGACAGATATCCCGGACTGCAACCTGTTCAAGGAACAAGCGTCGTGCGGTCTGGCCGCAGATCGGACGCAGCAACAACGACGCCGCACAGTGGGACAAAGTGATGAATTTTGTGTCAAAATCAAAGAACTTTCGATGAAAATCAGATAGAGCGATGATATGATTGAAAACGTTCGTACCATAATCTCTCTATTTTCCCATATTCTGCAATACTTCAGCTTTAATTTAAAAAAAATATAATCGTTAATGCTTTCGGCGCAAAGGTTCGATCATTTGTTATTTAATTTACAAAGCCATCTTGCAAATTACTAAAGTAATTCCGACGTTTCGATCTACATTCAGATCATCTTAAGGGTTACTAGAATTTCGTCTGTGAAAATTATTAGAACAAATTAAGAATATTTTGAAATTTAATAATACATAACAGAGAAAGGGAAAAATGCTGGTAATAAAACTACTCGCTAGCTTTGCGATGAACATTAATAAATTCGACGTGATACTGTAAAACTTGTTGAGAGCATGGCGGTTATCGAGAAACTGAGGTAAACATAGATCGAAGTATACCAATCAATATTAGGCGGTCAATTTAAAATTACTTTGAAACACAATAAGACTTTTCATACCTTTTGTAACTACTTATATACCATATCTATGAATTTATGGTAGTTTTTTGACATTCATCTGTCCATGAAATAACTATAAACTGCTCAAGTTGTATGTGAGAAGGAAAGAAAAGTTTCATTTGGAAATTTCATCATAAAACATTACTTATTTGGTAATGCTGCGTAATATTCATGTATCTTAGGTGTTTCATTTCTAAGATTTACGTTACGGTGTTTAATCGTATGAAGTGTTTCCAATAAGATCCTTCGATGTAAATTAAATGTTGAAATCATCTCCAACGACATAAAAAGAATATTTTGAAAAGTAGGAATACACACTATTTTCAAAATCCCACATTATTTAAAAAATTGGTTTCCAACAATCAAGGACAAGTTACCACTGTCCAAGAGTTGCAATATAGTTTACTCAATACCATGTATGGGATGTAGTCAAGTTTACATTGGGCAAACGTCCAAACATTTGGAAACGCGAATTAAAGAGAATAAACATAACATTTTCTTACCTCCATCTCAACATACTGCCTTGACGAGACATTCAATAGAATTTGACCATAGATTTGATTTTGAGAATGCAAAAGTGGTTGATAAAGAAGCGAATTTACATCGAAGGATCTTATTCGAAACACTTCATATAATTAAACACCGTGGCGTAAATCTTAGATACGAAACACCTCAGATACATGAATATTACGCAGCATTGCCGAATAAATAATGTTTTATGATGAAATTTCCAAATTAAACTTTTCTTTCCTTCAACGATTTAACATCAATTGTTCTCGCATACAACTTGAGCAGTTTGTAGTTATTTCATGGACAGATAAACGTCAAAGAATTACCATAAATTCATAGATATAGTATTTAAGCAGTTACAAGAAGTATGAAAAGAGTTATTGCGTTTCAAAGTAATTTCAAAATTAACCGCCTAATATTGATTGGTATACTTCGATCTATAATCTTATACGTTCTTGCCTAATGTTTACCGTTTACCTCAGTGTCTCGATAACCGGCATGCAACCAACAAGTATTACAGTTTCACGTCGAATTTATTACTGTTCATCGCAAAGCTAGCGAGTGGTTTTATTACCAGCATTTTCCCTTTCTCTGTTATGTATTCTGAAATTTCAAAATATTCTTAATTTGCTGAAATAATTTTCACAAACGCAACTCTAATAACCTAAAGATGATCTGAATGTAGTACTTTAGTAATTTGCAAGATGGCTTTGTAAATTAAGTAACAAATGATCGAACCCTTGGGCCGAAAGCATTAACAATTTTATTAACAATACATACGATCGATGGAAACCTCTAATTAAAAAAAATATCTATGGAAAGTTTGATTTTGACACAAGATTCATCACTTTGTCCCACTGTGCGCCGTATCTCTAGCTTTAATCCGCCATTACGGTGAATATATCGTGTGACCGTCGGTTTTCCGCTCGTTGCCAACGAACTCGATACTCCCTTTCCAATTTCGAGAAGCTCTGAATCATTTTCCCCTCGACCGCAGCTGCTTCCCAAAAATTTCAATCCCGGGATTTTTGAAATCTATTTTCATCGCGGCGCTCTCTGACGGTGTATTGGAAAAAGTATTATGATAATGGCGTAACGCGCGGTTTCGCGTCGATGGGATCCTGATTGCCTTCAATTGCTGGAATTAAAGTTCCAAGTTTCGGAATCTCCTTGGGAGGGTTTTATTCGTATCACATAGCTTTTTTTATTGGTAAGTCAATCAACGCTTTTTACAGTAATTATTGACAGGGCAGACTAAAACATTTTGTGAACAGTGCTAAATCTCGCACGAACATGTTGTCTGACGTTCTGCACCTCTATGTACTCTTTCTCTAATTTTCATATAATAAATTCTCAAAAATTGACAGAAAGCTCCCTCAATCGTGTCACGTGTTACCTTCAAAATCTCGAGCACCGTTAGATACAGCGCGAAGAACAAAATTTTCCACAATACTAAATCATGCCCGAATCGATTGCATCAAGTTTCATAGTTCGCGATCATCCGGTTTTCCCGTAATAAATTCCGAAAGATGGCCATTTTTGCACGCTTTGACGGGAGGGTGCGCTCGAAGCTGTCGTGTTGTCCCGCCCAACTTTTTCTTCGCTTCCTACCATCGATCGAAAGGGAAACGTGACAGGTGTCAATAGTCTGGTCTGAATAATGGAAAAGAACATAGGCGATCGCACGGGTACATCCGTAGCACCTGTAGCTAGGCTTTTGGATCGCCGTGCACAAGATGTCGACGAGTTATCCACGTTGAAAAGTCGTTGAAAAGTCGTCAGAATCAATTACATTGAATAGACAAATTTATAGAAAGTACAACAACACGCGACAGGATTTATGGCATTCTCTGATGCTACAGTTTACATACTTCCGCGATAAACATCGCGTATAGATTATTCGATCCCGGCTTTGCTCCACTAAGATTTCTCCCTCTCCGTGGAGTTTACTTTATTTCTCTGCGAATTCTATTATTTTATAACGTCCCGAGTTTCCGCTTCAGTCGTAATTCCGTTCCTCGAGCCGGCCCGCGGAAGTTCGTAATTAATTTCTCTAATTGTTCGCCGGTTTGTGACGCGGCCCCGGGTTGAGTCTCGGTTTTAAGAAATAAATACATTAAAGCAGAACGATCGTGGCCATCTTTCCCGCGAAGAATCAGTCCATCCCACGAGCAACTCCAATTTTTTATTAACTTAAACAATACAAAACTATTTATCACAATTATGTATTCTCACTGGCAATTCCTTTTCCCTGTACAAAATTATATCGTTTCCCCTTGATAGTATTATATAACCTCACATTTTTCAAGTAAACGCTTCTTTAAGCGCACCGCGTACACAATTGCTGGCAAGCGAATGAGTCGGATCCGTCACGCTGCGAGGTGAAACGCTATTCGGGTAAACTCGGGGGAGCCGAGTTTATCCGAGCGAGCGAGAAACAGACAAGTGTGTAATCGCCATAGAAGTTTTCACTTCGGTCGTATTGGTCTGTTCTTTTATTCTCATTTTTATTCCTATGAAATTCCTATGAGAATACACTTGTTTAAATTAAATAAAATTTACACTGTACTCATGTTTTGAAAAAGAAAATAGACCATCTTTGTCCGACTTATATGGCGTGTACACGATTAATGGCAGTGACGAGAATGTTTCCGGTCACCGAAATTATTTCACTAAATACGCATTATTTATGAGGTACATAAGTTGATAGAGACTCGGATGAATAATTCGAGAGGAAGAGGACGGTTTTCGCCGGTATTTCTGTCGCAGACGTTATTAGCAAAGTCAAAGGAGACGCAGAGAAAGTGACGGGTTCCTTGCCGCGTATGCTAATCAACGTTAGCGAAAGTTATTCTTGATATGCGGAATTTAATAGCGCAGCCGGGCGAAGACGAGCTTCCAGCGACTGTCGCAATTCAAATCGCATTCGCGCGAGCTCGCAGAAGGAAACGAAGTTTCGGGACGCGCCGCGTAGCCGTCCTTTGCCAATTTGCTAGTATAATCCGCGACGTGTCGCGAGACGCGCGGTTTACTGCGGATGCCTTTTTCTTTGGACTGCGCAGGCGTTGTAATTTTACTCCTTTCAATCTGAAAAATTCCGAGTCTTCTGGAGCGATGGATTTTCTCATGGAGTCGCCCAACACATTTTTCAATAATGTTACTTTAGCGAATGTTGAGAAACTTTTTGGGAAATGAATTTATAAGTGGCTACTACAGCGAATATATGTATATCAAATGATGCTATAAACTATAAGTGCAGGAAAGATTGCAGTCTACATACATGGTAAGGGTGCAATTACTTCGACACAATTTTGATTGCAGCAAATTATTAAATGTTTGCAAGTGTGAATGAACTCAACAAGTTTTACCAAATGGCGCAATAGATATCTAATTAATAATAAAACTTTTCCCTAAGAAATTTAAACCAATATAAAAAGAATGTTCAATCGCGTGAACAATAGTCCTTTGGTGATCGAGGTAGAAGAAATCGGTCTTATTTTTTAAAATTATAATAATATGAGAATGATTGACAATTTTGAATTGTCGAAATTTGTTTAGGGTAAAATATTTACTATTACGTATTTTAATCTCACTGGGGAAAAAATACCGAAGTAAAACGTACGGTTTCAGTAATAGATACATTTATCCTGAGTGAATTTTACTTGTCTGGTAGTCTAAGCATCCATTTCCTTTTCCATAGCGCCCTAAATTCGTCCGACGAATCCTCCCCCGCGATCATGCTGCTTTTCGGACCAAGTATAAAAACCTTATGACGGGACTCAACGAGCACACAGAGGAGGAATCTAACATCGGAATCGAAGGTCTCGAATGGAGAGCGTATATTTCATTGACGTCGTGCGATTTTCAATCTCCGTGAACGTCCGTCCGCGGGTCCACCATAACCTTTTCTCAGCGACTGTCGGTGCAGTTGCGTTCGCATGGGGGTGCGCTTTTCCTGTGTGTCTCTCAAATACCGTCGGGCAACTTGGTCCTTTGTAACACGGCCGGAAGCGCTCCCGAAAAGGTTCGAGCTCTCGCATAAAATTCCGGGTCCCCGAGCGACAAACGCGACCCGGCGCAATAAATCCCGCGGCTCCGATAAGGAACACGCATTTATTCGCTGCTCAAACGCTGTAAGAACATACGTAGCCTCTCTGAAAATTGTTAGACGGAGGATTTCGTGTTTGTTATACAAAATTAACATTACCGCAAAGCTCTAAGCACGATCGATGTATATTCTGCTTTATAATAACGAGTTTTGATTTCTTACAAGTTTTATTATCTCCACTGAAAAATTCAAGAATTTCTCAGGATAACGTTCTTATAATTTCTATAATAGCGAATATATATTTTTCGTGCTTTGTGTTTTTTAATAGAATTTCTATCAATATTGATGCAGTAGATTACGTGGTGATTCGATCCCAACGACTTTTCAGTGAAAATTATGGAATATTAACACTAGACTTACCGGTAATTAAGATATACCTATTTCTACCGAAACCAGTCAAAATGACTGGTCTTTAGAAAAAATATTTAGTTATACAGTATACATATATATATATTTATTTTGAACGTGGCCTAAGTCCATTTTCGAGGAAAGTCATTTTGATATTTACATTTCTACGTTATCTTTTCATTCTGAAGCAAATTGTAATTCGTATATTTAAAATCACAAAGATATTGTAAAAAGGAAATTAGCTGGTTGATAAAATGATACAAATTTTTATTTTGAAAGTGGTCTAACTCCATTTGTCAGTGTACCACTTGAAGTTAGCTGTCATAAAAAACATTTTACGGTTAAGTATATTCAGAGTATACGATAATTTTGGACATACAAATTTGCGCAGTTATTTTGATAGCTTTAACGTGGCTAAAAATTGACCAAACTGTTGAACATAATGTGGAAATCATAGACCATAAATTCTTAGTATCAGGACATTCGTTTTAATCGAATGACAGAGATCTTGGCGTCGTAGAAATGTCATTAAACACAAATTATTTACTGTTTGTCCCCCAAGATTACAATAATGTTATCAAGAAATGCCGGAAAGGTAACAACTTTATTTTAAATGAAATGAAACAAGAGGATTTCATATCATCATGATTTTTGGAGGATGCAATTTTTGAGAAAAGTAAAGTATTCTAACGAAGAAACAATAAATTGGTTAAAAATATGCTGGATGCGATTTTGTGAAATGAACCATATAAAATTTTCTATAAGATATCAACGGATGAGAATGCAGAGTTTAAAATACTGAATTTATTACCACGTCGGGGTAGATTAAGAAAATTCGAAAATATTGTATTGACACTACTTTATAAAAATGTAAGACAAATTATAACAGCGAAATACAAGGATACCATAGACTTACTATGATATATACCACCGGAGTAGCATGACTTCTTCAAATTCCTCCCGCATACAAAATGTAAATGAGGAGTAAATTGTTATGTAATTTATATAGTTAGAAGATTTCCTGAATTTCATAAATGGTGCTTTCAAGTTTTGTAATGAAATATCAAATAAATTGAATATTGTTTTTTCAATTTGAAGATTTTTAAATTATATCGAATGGACTTGGGCTGTTTCAAATTTTATGACAAATATAGTTGTTGGTTTTGAAAGTGGCTCAAGTCCATTCTTGGTAAGATGGCACATATTATTCACTTAATAACTGCTGTTAGTTTAATAGGAATTGTAAATTTAACTCTCTTAGATATATTGTACTTAAGGAGTGTGATACATTGATATCCTATACGTACATTTTTAATTTCATCGAAACGCAAACTGTTAAATATCTCAATTTAAACTTAAATGGACTTAAGCCACTTTCAAAATAAACGGCTCATATATGTATATATTCATTTTGAATGAATACTCAATTATAATTTCATAGAGTGCAATTTTAATATTATTATAGTATAATAAAGAGTACAGTTAACAAATAACATGAATAGTAATTCGAAATTTTATGGTATACAGAATAACCGCGTGAAACGGCATCGATGTCTATGTTACGTTACATCGCGGCTATATTTATGTTTATGTTCTGGCGCCTGATAAGAAATCGTAGGGTGCGATAACATTTCCTAATAAAAATATCGATAAATCTATGTACATATCTAATTAACGGTTTCAGGTTCGGGAAACGGATTATAGGATACTTTTCCACTTTGAGAACTACCAGTCAAAATATTGGTATTGGTATAACTAGCCACGATACAAAAATATTTTGATTCGGTATAAATAAAACGAAAACAAAAATCATTATATTACACCTTCAATTATCGCTGTAAAAGTCATCACATGCGAAAAAAAATGTAACACGAAGTAGGAATTTCAAAATGAAATTGTAAAACCAGTCATCTTGACTGGCGTGGTAGATCTAGTGTTAAAAGTATGATAACTTCATGAAAACAATCGCACAACAATCTACCCGAGCTCGTTCCAAAGATCGAATTGTCAAAAGCATATATTTAAACCGGCTAACATAATTATATTACTAAAATTCTGTAGTTCGTCCCTCAGAAACCTCGCGACTATTTATCAATAAATATAGAGAACTATGGACCTTGATCAAGCCCTAGGCCTGTACCTCACCCCATTTAAACTGAATTCTCCCCGCACTAGAAGACAATAGAAATAAATGAAGAAATAGTTCTGAATGTTGGCTCGCCAGAAAATCAAGAAAGCTCGGATCTCGAGACAGTGGAAGCAGCAAAAAATCGATTCGGAAAATATCGACTTGTATTTCCGACAGCGGTGGGCACGTGCTAGGGGTGCGCGAGGGTGCGGCAGCGCACACGTAGGCGTACTTAGCACCCCCGGCTGTGCAAGAACACTCGACCGGCACGTACCGGATCCTTCAGACGTACCTGCACGCCAGTAAATTATCGCCCTGCCGTACGTACAGGGAAGTGCGGTGCTCTCGTTGTTTTACACTCTCTCTTTCCTACCGTTCCCACCCTCCCTCTCTCTGTCACACACACAGCCCTGTCACGGCTCTGTCCCTCCCTATAAGGGAGGCCCTCCTCCACCGGTCCGACTCGCGACAAAGTTCAGCCGCGCTTTTCTCTTTGTTCGTTCGCGCTTTGCACGGCCGAGCTCCTGACCCGCGCGATAAAAATTAGATTTACGGATTATTTCGAGCCCCGACCCGCTACCAGATGAATTTTCTATTTGCCTAACCGCCCTACTATCGCCCGCCGCCATTCATTAGCGATGTTTAACCACTCGCGTGTTCTTCCGGTCAATTTCACGAGAGCGCAAACCTTTGCTTTGCGGCGCAATCTTTCTGATTGAATTAATATACAGTAGCCGAAATTTCTATAAAGTCATCTTCACATTCATAGATATTTGAAAAATATCACCATTTATGTTGATTTATCGTATCTGGTCTTGTGCCTTGTTGACACTCGGATAGAGAGACTACGCACTCTAGACCGCTGTGTTCACTATTTACGTTTGTTTTAATTTTTTTCGGCACGATGCAGTACACAAGTGCGAAGTTTCTATAAAGTCACTTAGCGTTTCTCTGGTTTCTGAGCAGAGAACTACGGAAAATTTGAAATATTCTAAAAGTATTAGTTTTAGAAGTCATAGAAATCCTGTTGCTTATCATTTGATTCGCGTGTATTAGAATGCCGAGAGGAAAAGTGCTAACAATTGAAGAAAAAGCGTCGATCGATGCTTATAAAAATATGGGCTGCTTTAATCGTGCAATTGTTAAGAAAATGAATCGTTCGTATACTGTGATTAATAATTATATCAATTTACGCGAAAGATACGGAAAAAATCATTTTAAAGGTGGTAATAAAAAATTGTCGAAGAGACAACAATTGTTATTAATAAGGTCTGCGGCTAAGGAAAGGAAAAATGCAGCACAATTTCGAGATGAATTGGAGCTTCCAGTAACAACAAGACGCGTGCAACAACTTTTAAATTCTTCTGGGCAATTTGTGTGGACAAAAATGCAACGTAAACCAGGTCTAAAACAAGTACATGAACTGGACGAAAGAGTGGGAGTCTGTCATTTTTTCAGATGAGAAAAATTTTAATTTGGATGGACCTGATGGCTGTAAATATTATTGGCATGATCTGAGAAATGAGAAAAGTGTGACAACGAGTCGTAACTTTGGCGATGGTTCCCTGATGATATGGGTTGCGTTCAAAGCTGACAAAAAACTGCAATGTGTTACATAAATCACAAAATGAATTCGGAAAATTATACAGATTTGTTAGACATGGTTCTAATACCCTTTACAGAAAATATTGAAGATGACAATTTTATTTATCAGCATGATAATGCTGCGGTACACGCGTCGAAGCACACGAAGCAGTGGCTTCTTGAAAGAAACATCAATGTTTTGCCATGGCCTGCTTGTTCCTCTGATATAAACCCTATTGAAAATGTCTGGGGGTATCATTGCGCGACAAGTTCATAAAAACTGCAAACAATACAACTCCATTAGCGAACTGAAGGATGCGGTGAACGAAGCGTGGGCGTCTGTTAAAACAGAAACGCTACAAAAAATTAATTTCGTCGATGCCCAATCGTATTTTTAATGTAATTAAAAAAAATGGAGTTTACACTAGATATTAAAATAGAAGTAATAAAAAAACAATCGTTAATTTCAACTTTATCCGTGTAAAACGAAAGTGCCGTTATAGAAATTTCGCAGTTTGTTCTGCGTAAAATTATATTTTTGTTTTCTTTTATCGATAAATGTTATACTTATGTTTTGAAATCGGTGTGCATGCTTTCTTTATGTAATCCCGAAATGCTATCACATACAAATTTTTCATTGGTATGGTATAATAATAAGAATTCCTTACAAAACACAGTGACTTTATAGAAATTACGGCGAGTGTATTACATGGAGAGATTAGCTCTTTCCGATTCACTTATTGTAACCAGTGTAATCACGAGAATCATGAAAATGCTGCGGATGAAGATTCCAGGATTTTTTCAGAGGAATTTATGAAAATATAATTTCGTTTCAGGGAAAATTGCTGAACGAAAAATTGTACTTTTTTCCAGGTAGGGAAATACTTTCAACCATATATTCGAATTTTTTCTAGCGAATATGTTACAATATGGTGGAGTCTTTCGTTTGTTTCGGAACACCCATTCTCTTCTCTATACGTTGGAATAATTTGGCCAAATTCCAACACCCCGAAAAATCTTTTTAGCAGAATATTCTCTTTAATAACATTTTTAAAAAAAACTTGTTTTTGAACTGTCGGGGTGTGGAGGTCCCGAATTGACAGTGGTGGTTAGACGACTCCGGATTTTTCCGTTTCTTGGCGAAAAAGAGTGTAACCAGGGCATGTCGGGAAACATTCTCGTTAGAGGGTGCTTCCGCGTTCGCAGGAGTCGACGAAGAAGCCGCTTGGTGATCCATCAAATCTGTTTATAGGCTAATGCACCCGCCCGATGCACTTCGACGCGCGTCTCCCGGCTGTTTTACTCCAACGGAGCTTTTCAGCGTCCTCTGACGTTCGATAAGGCGTTTGGGAACGAGAGACTCCTGGGAAAATCATGTAAATAGGCGTAGCAGATGAAAGAGCGTCCCGGGAATGCTATATAAGTCTTTTTATTCTGGTGAAATTCTTTAATTTCGGTGTAGGGGGCTGAGAATTCGTGGAATTCAAATTAGAGGAGTTAAATGCGGAATTTATTTTTCTTCGGTGATGGATGTCAATTTATTTGCACAGAAGCTTGTAGTTTAACTTTTTAATAACGTTTCTATAAAATATTATAGTAGCATTCATTATATTTTCGGAGTTAGTAAATACTGAAGCACATACGTGGTTATTTCGAGTTCCGGCTTTAAACTTTAAAGGGGTTTTAAAACTTGTCTGCTCTGAAGGAAAGGCAGTCTACGCTATATTAAATTCGCAATTTTCGGCAATTAATAATTCGCATCCGTCTCGTTCCAGTGGAAAATTATTCGTCGATGCTGTATAATGAACAATATTTAATTTAAAACATTTCTCGTTTATTCGAATCAATAACGAATTGTTTCGTGCTCGTCAACTTTTCAATTAAAATGTAATTCACAGAGTCATAGAAAAGCGAAGTTAATATTTCTCTCGTCACATGACTCTTTGGATACTCTCCGACAAAATAGACCTCCAGGTAATTTCAACATTAGAATCCTTCTTGAAAATTCTCAAGGTAAAAAATAATCCTTTTATGCCATCGTTATTTTGATCGTCTTATGTGCTGCATGTCGGGATTATAAATATTTTTATTTTTACATTTTTAACGAGCCTGCGTTATAGACGCAATTATCATTATCATTAATAATGTACTGGTTATGCAGTGATTTATAAATATAATTGCATCCTCTTTTTATTTTGTTTTTTGAATGAGTCTGCATGCGTGAGTAATTGTTATTGCTGTCATATACATGTACACATTACATTGTGCTGCTGCTTCTTTCATACATCTTATGCGGTGTAATGCAACGTATTGTCAAAACCATTCGTTCATTTATGCAACAGAATATGTTTTTCCCTATAAACGTACACAATAAAATAGAAAAAACTGATACTAGAAAGCAATGACTGAAAATACAAATTAAATGTTGCAGAAAAACTGATAAAAAATTGTATATTTGGCACCCAATTGGAACGTTCAAATCAATTAATGGGTCACTGAAAGAGTATACAATCACGGAAATAGTGTCAACGAAACATCAAATTAAAGTAAAAACTAAGAGAATCTTTCAAAGACATATATAACATTTAATAATTTCGAATCTTGGACAGTTGTAGAATATTTAGAAAAATCTACTGAAATTTTTACCTTCGAGAGTAGATTTTACGCGAGCGTAAAATATTTAGAAAGGTACAGAGAATATTTCATCTTGCCGGAGGCAGATTTCGAGCGCCAGTAGAACATTCGCAAAACTGCACTATCCAGCTGTAAAATCCGTGCAAAGAATCGCATTCCATTAATCACAGGGGCAGTTTCGCAGGAGCCATCGACGCAGCCGATACCGCCGAATATTTAATTAAGAGGCATTAACACGCGACCGCGGTCTCCATAGGCGTAGTTCGCGGAAAAGAGTTAAGGGGGTTAGGGGTTAAGGGTTGCTCCACGCGACCGTGAACAATATCCGCTTACATTATCAAGGCTGTTTCGTTTACATTCTCCGGGATTTGCATTTTAATTGGCCCCGACAGAGATCCCGTGTAAGTTAAAGAACTCGGGCCGGACCGGGCCGGACCGGGCCGGACCGGGCCGGGTCGGGCCGGGCCTCCATAAAAGGATTATCGAACGGTTTTCTTTTCAGGTTCACCGCTCGATAGCCTCTCTCTCTTACCCCTTTTTCCCGGAAGAAACGGCCGCGTGAACATCGGCAAAAGTTATGCATAGACGTCGCCGGGGACGCTCCTGAATAATGTATGCGAGCTATAGCAACGGCCGAGGAATGATTAACGACGCTGACCCGCTGGTAACTTCCCGAAAAGTTTCCGCCGCCGGGCTTTTTTGGCCCCGTTCTTCGAACGCCTCGTTTTTCGAAGTTCAACCGGTTCTGTCCCGTCTTTCTCTCTCTCTCTCTCGAACTGGTCCAGGGGCTTTATTTATCAGCCTCGCGGACCCATTATAAATTACGCCGCTCCTCTCGAACCCCGTCCCACTTTTCCAAAGCGCGAATCCGTTACTGCGAGATTTCTTCCACGATTCTTCAAACTCGCTCCTCCACATCCATTTCTTGGGAACGTATCCAGCAATTCTGCAGGATTTATTAACGCTAACTTAGACATATAGGGTATCCCGATCCTAGTTCCGCACGCCATTGTTTCTTGAACTATAGCGCATCTTAAGAAATTATTTAAGTACAGGCTATCTAATTCTTGTTTAGTCTTTGAAGGCCATCCAAGGTTATATATTGGTGTTCAGAGGTTACCTTCGTTCTTGAAGTTGTTCGGTACTCAAAAACGCTCAACGAAGCTAACCCTTAAACACCAATAAATGACCTTGAATGACCTTCTAAGATTAACATGTCGTACGTCAGTAAATTCGTCATGGAACGAGCTACCAACCCAGCTAAATAAAAACATATAGTTTCGTGTAGAAAACAAAGAAGGGTCACCTTAAAGTCTCCGAAGTACTTCTATCCTTGAACACTGTAAGTTTAATTGAAGAGATTATTTTAAACGAGCTGTAGTTGGGGAAATAATTATTTGGTTAATTTCAAATGGAACACCCTGGGCATATTTCCCTGTTTTTGTGTCTCGTTTTCTCCCCCATTATCTCGTTCTACTTGGAGTTATTGATAGCGAAACTTGGTCACGCGGACGCTAAATGTTTAGATACTTGCAATCTAATCAGTAGGGTGGCTGATATACTGCCCGCTGGTGATCCTTTAATAGTTTATATAGAGGCAATGGGATGCAATTTATAAATGAAACTAATCGTTTCTTGTGGGACTGTTGTTTGAAATACAAAAAGATAAATTTTTAATTGACGCATACCATTGAATTTTATCATTTCCACCATTAATATTTTGCTTGAATGCTCTAAGTAGAAAATGTAGATCATAGATCAGACATAGAGAAAGCTGAATTGATATATGTTGGATCTGAAAAATATATACTTATGCAAAACAATGATATACATACACAGGGTGGCCCAAAAGTCACTAGACCATTTTAAAATAGAAAAACCTTTTCTATTGAAAAATTCACATTTATTCTTTTAGAAACTAATTTGAATTTTGAATGGTCCAGTGACTTTAATCAAACTATCTCTGTTAGCTTGAAAAACAAATTGATCATGGAAACGATGAAAGAAATAACATCAATGAATAAAATAATAGAAACGATTTGAAAAGCAATAACAGAGGAAGAATGGAATAAAAATTGAACGAAAAGAGAAAAGATTTGCAAAACAATGGGGCTGATGAATCGACAATAATAGAAGCACGATAAGAACGAATGAACTCGTAATGGAAATAACTAGAAAAATGCTAGTTTGATTGGAGCAAGTGTCCACAAACACTGATGACGAAAATATTCATGGCACGGCCGGCCTCGCGATTTTTCCTCCTGAAACTTTTCCTCCTTGCTTTCATCGTTGATTTCATCGGTGTTAATATCATTTATTGCGATTCGTAGTGGCCTCCGGACCGCATTTGAATTTCCCAGCCGGCTGGCTCGTTTCAAGTAGAATAATAATATTTTGTAACATTCGCTGGGTGATACGCGTAAGGATTGTTTATCACGGAAAAAACGACGAGTTCGAGGAGTAGACATACAATAGCATTTACCTTCGAGGAATGTTTACAAGAGGGTACCTAACTCACAGCAGAAGGGGACGCAGAATTTCGCCCTTTTTGGCGAGGGTTTGGCAAATATTTACAATGCAAGTCCGGTATATATACATATATAAACGTATATAAAATGACAACGAGCGGACGGTGTGGCTGTCATGTACACAGAAGTAGTCGCGATCCTACGGGATTCTCGTCGGACTACAAAAACCCGGGGACACAAAGAATCGCAGAAATAAAAGCGATGCAACTGGATAAGGACGGAAATGATTCTGTACGACGGGTGTTTATTCAAACATTAATTTCTGTGACCTAATTGAGATAAACTGGGATGAAACAGCGGTTAGTTCACCTCGTTAAACGTCCCATCAACCTCCGAACGCAATAAATATCGTATTAAATTTTGCCGACTGCCGCACAATACCCAATTTTCAACCATTGCGGCCGAAATTGGGTCAGAAACATTTCCCGAAGAATATTTCCTGGATTCTTCGATATTCGGTATTGAAATTCGAGCTCTCGTTGATTTCGCAAATTCATATCGAGTAGAAAGCGATCGAAATAATAACAAACCCATTTCAGTCGTTTAAAATTGGTCATGACTGCACAAAATGCATAAAAAATTTTCTTTGCCCAAAATATTGTCTTCGGAAAATTGGCTATAACTCCCTTAACGCTATCATTACACTGCCTGCAGCGAAAACGTAGCTGGCAACAATACCTTCCCAACAGTCTAAAATTTTTGCGTAATTCTCATCCTATAAAATTTTATAGTTAAAAAACTAAACGTGTCCCTACCTTTACGACAGTCCCTTATATTCTTTCGTACATTCCCCACTAGAATTTCAGTTAGGCATGCCTAAAAACGAATGTGGGCCTAATGCGGAAAGAATGGTGCACGCCTAAGTTGGGCATTCCTAATAGTAGCCATACGTGTAGCTCGTGTGTATGTTAATCTAACTAACATAGATCCACAAAAC
The DNA here is from genome assembly GCA_028455805.1 of Lasioglossum figueresi. Classification (NCBI taxonomy): domain Eukaryota; kingdom Metazoa; phylum Arthropoda; class Insecta; order Hymenoptera; family Halictidae; genus Lasioglossum; species Lasioglossum figueresi. Next base: position 14,517,764 of record CM052202.1, read on the forward strand.
GCATATATATCTTCTAAATTTTCATTTAGGACCCAAATAAAAAGTTTCGAAAAATTCCTTTTATATTATTAAATGTAACCTTGTAAATTTTAATTTTTGTAAAATTTTTTTGCATATCATTTCGTAAACCAATGCTTCTAATTGATTATAAAATATCAGGTCGTTTGGTACAATTATAATAAAGTTATTCTATTTTAATATAATTTAATTATTATTTTATTTTAATTAATTTATTATAATAAGTTATAAGCATATTGTAGATCAAGCGCGTACATATGGTAGGTTATAAGTATATTATAGATTAAGCTCCTAGTAAATATATTTAATTTATACATTAAATCTGCTCGTTAACTAAAACCTATAGGTTCAGGTCCACATTCGTTTTTAGGCATGCCTAACTGAAATTCTAGTCGGGTAGGTTAAGCGCTTCACTTTTGTATGTTAACTTTACTTTTAAATGTTTAACTGTACTTTTAAATATATAATTACATTTAATTTAATTCTCTTATCGTTTTTTACCAATCCATTTTTGTATAAATGCATACAATATCCAGCGCAGTCTATTCGTGAGATTTCATTAATGTCTCCTAACGAGGGCCTAATAAGGCGATCCTAATGTTGTTTAATGCGGTTTGCCGCATTGGATAATCATTGGGAATAGCTAATGTGGCCCTAACGCGGGTTTCCTAATTCGGGCCTCATACGGCATTCCCAATTAGGCGGTCATGGATACTCCGCGTTACACGCCGCATGCATGCCCAATGGGGCTGCCCCACTAGGGCCTAACAGCCAAATTAGGCTAGCCTAATGCGGACGTATAGGTCTGCCTAACTGAAATTCTAGTCGGGTTGTTTCAGTTTGCCTATGAATGTATGAAATCCACGACCTTATGATTATTTGTCATGAGCATACGAAATCTGTAGTTCCGAAATTGTTACACAAAATCATTAAGTCGCATAAACACTTCATCGATCTAAGAGGAAATACTGAAACGATGAAGCTGTTGTCGCAAATATGAACACTTTAGCGGAACTCGTGCAAAACAATCGACGTGCATCAATTCTTACGACTCTACAGATTGCGTGGGTTCGGGAAGTGTCAACGAGCAGAACCGCGGCTATACTGTTGGAAGGGCGATATTTTTCGATGGGCCCGATGTAAATTTCCGGGAAGTTCACCCGGCGTTGGGGGTGTCGCATCGTTTGATTTATTTTTATTCGATCGGGGCTCGCGGTATCAGCCCTGCAACCACCCACAATTTGTCACCGGGGCGAAGGGTTCCGCACAAGCGTCCACGCATGCGGCCCATGCAAGATTCATACGCCGCACTCGCTTGCATAAAGTGCACTCGTGTCATCCGCGAGACTGGCCTGGGAAAGGGAAAAGCGTGACAACCTCCGTAATCTACGCAAACACGGCGTCGTCGGGGAGACCGGCGATAAATAACTAACGAAACGATGGACTGCCGAGACGGTGGCAGTGTCGGTGACAGTCGACAGTCGCCTGAACGAAAATCTTCGACGGTAGAACGATGCCATCGTCGACAGCAGATTGATTAAGGTGGTGGGTATTTATTGGGTATACGGACAGTAAGCTCTGTTTTTATTTCTGAAAAGCTATAGTATTGATGTCATCGACTTCGAATTTTTTTAGTATTTACTACATATCATAGTACATGTGCATTTTAGCTGAAGGGCATCTTGAAGTTCCGAACAGGAAAAATTATACAATGCGTGGAATTTATTGCACTCTCACTTTCAATAGAGATTATAGCGATAATTCTAGTTAAATTCAAATGTCTCCAAAAACATTGAAAAATTTTATTCGTGACTGAGTCTATCGTGGATTTGAACATTTAACCCTTAGCAGACAAGGGGCGACTCAGAGTCACCACTAAAATTTGCTGTACCATTATTCACAATATTATTTACATTATTAAATATGTTGGCATATAATCAATTACTATACATTTAAATATTGTATGAGGTTCTGATATCAATTTGACATCCATAAAATGAAAAAAATCATATACAATGGAATTATTCTAGGTACAAAAATTAAAAAAATTTGTACAAAGAAATCACTCAAAAATTTACGATTCAGCCCCTCTTAACGTCGAATATAATTTCCACCCCTTGCATATATTTAGCCACTTCGGATCGAAATAAATGTGCCCAGAATATTTTTTGAAGAATCGACGGTCAATTTCTCCGGAGCCGAGTGGTTTCAGCTTTTCCAGGCAGTTTAATTCGAGCGATAAGGGAACGGGGACGGTGTTAAACGATAATTGTGACGAGGAAACGGATAAAATTGCTGGAGGACCATTCGACAACGTCTGCGAGTAAGTTCCGGCGTGGCTGCCGGGCACGAAGCAACCCTTCTATCTGTCACGTGACGATACGTATCATTAAAATTCATAAGGCGAGCCGCGTATTCCCACTTTAGCGCCCCGCGGCCTGAACGAGCCGCGCGTCATATATTTATGAGCGCCCTCGGATGCACACATGCATCTTGAACCGGGTTACGCTCGATTTTCGGCTTGCACTTATCCGCGGGATCAATTACGCACAACTTCCATGGCTTTATGGCGGTTTCATTGAAATTGAAACTCGAGGAGAAGCGAGGCTTCCCGCTGTCGGACTTCGCTGTACCCTCCGGAGATAATTAAAGCGATTTCAACACTGGGAACGTTATGAAATTTTCACCATAAATAGAGCAATTCGCTCGCTATATATACCTATGAATTTTTTATTTCGGCATTGCAAGATTTTAGAGGTCGAAATCACCTCTCTATTGCAGCAGGCAATTTTCATTTTAATGCCATGAATATATATTATATACGAATTATACAGGGTGGGGCATTTAAATGGGAACACCTAAATATCTCGGTTATTATTAGTCGTACAAAAAATCTCCACAGAATAAAGTTGTACCGTTTCAAGGGGCGAATTTGATGAGGGTAAAAATTTTTTCTCAAGGTCATTTTTTACAAGATTTCAAGGTCATCGATATTTTTTTAAACGGAATCATATATTTTTTTGTTCATATTCTTATAGAGAATAAAATGACAAATTCAACAACCTATCATACATTTATAATGTATGATTCGGCTCATCCGATCTCAAGATATTTACAGTTTACTTACGTGTTCCGAAATCATATGTCGTGTTCAAAATGATGGCCATTGGCATTGATGGAGTACCGAAGTCTCGTAATAAACGATCTGTATGCGTTTTCTATTTCCTACGGCGTAAGTAAAACACATGCCCTAGTAATTCTTTGCCTCGTATCTTGTGGCGTCGTAGGTTTTTCCTGGTAAACAATGTTCTTCGATCTCCCCCATAGATAGAAATCTAATGGAGTGAGATCCGGAGAACGAGGTGGCCACTCTACAGTTCCCTTTCGTCCGATCCAACGTTGCGGAAATTTTGAATCTAGCGTTGCTCTTGCAACTCTGGAGTAACGAGCTGGACACCCGTCGTGTTGAAACCACATGCGTTGCCGGATATTTAACGGCATATCTTCTAAAAGAGTCTGCAAATCTTGACGGAGAAATCGGGCATACTTGTGTCCTGTGAGTGTGCCGTCGATAAAGTACGGTCCTACGATTTTGTTATACGCGATACCGCTCCACGCGTTAACAGACCACGGTCTTTGCCTTTCCACTTCTCTTATCCATGTTGGGTTTTCAACCGACCAATAGTGCATATTATGTAGATTTATTTGCCGTAAAACTTTAGCAAAAAAAGTATTATCCATTTCTAATTGATGCAGTGCCCACTGACAAAATCGCACACGATTAAGATAGTCGGTCTCATAAAGCTACTGATGTAAGCTTACGCGATATGGGTGGAATTTCTCTCGATGAAGTATTCGCAGAATACTTCTTCTACCGATTCCACTTTCTCGCTCCAATTGTCTGGTACTTGTATGCGGATCTTGGGACACTGCAGCTGCGATGCAAATGGCATTTTCTTCGTGCGTTACGGTCCTTCGTCTGTCGTGTTTCTTAGCGTTCGCGTTATCGGTTTGCTTAAACTGTCTTATAATAACAGAAAATGCGTGGACCGAGAGACAAATACGGGCTGAAAATCTTTAACTGTATAAACGAACTGCTTGTCCAAGGTATTACTGGCTATCACCATAAATGAAAACCATATCAATTTTCTCTTGTACGGTATTACGCATTGTAATCGCTTCGAAGTTTAGACTAGGATTACCGAAGAAGG
>CM052202.1:14522092-14544362 GCA_028455805.1 Lasioglossum figueresi
TAATCGCTTCGAAGTTTAGACTAGGATTACCGAAGAAGGAATAAGATGTTTACTCGAATAATCTACGGTACATCGGTTATCGCTGTCAATGACGCGTATAATAATAAACATAGGTTTCGGTATGAATTCATGAGCCAGTATCTGTTCCACAACGACAATACATATTAATGTAAACATCTTGAGATCGGATGAGCCGAATCATACATTATAAATGATTGACAGGTTGTTGAATTTGTCATTATATTCTCTATAAGAATATGAACAAAAAAATATATGATTCCGTTTAAAAAAATATCGATGACCTTGAAATCTTGTAAAAAAATGACCTTGAGAAAAAAATTTTACCATCATCAAATTCGCCCCTTGAAACGGTACAACTTTATTCTGTGGAGATTTTTTGTTCGACTAATAATAACCGAGATATTTAGGTGTTTCCATTTAAATGTCCCATCCTGTATATGAATACATATTATAATTATTCATTATATAGGCAACTATTTTTTTTATTTCGCTAAAGTAAGATTCAGGGATTGAAACCACCCCTTGAGTAAACCAGGGAATTTTCTTTTCAATATCTTGAGAGAAGTGAAAGATCCAATCAAAAATTGAACATTTCTACCTTCTTCTTCATTTTAAACTGTCTAAATAATTTTAGAACCTAAAGTTATAAGATGGATAATTTCCCTGATTTAATATTTCAACGTGTACAAAGTTCTACTGACTTTTGTAAAAAGTTCCCCGACTGTTTGAATATCTTGCCGCGTCTACGAATTGTTTGGAGATTACAAATTATTGTACTTGGTTGATGGCGGTGTCAGTTACGGGATCCTCTTTCGATCAATTGCGACGTAATAACAGGCTTCCAGCTAATACCGAGAACTCTGAAATTCCACCCACCATTTAAAAAGTTGAAAGCTATTAAAGTTGAACGATAACAGATCATTCTTCCACCGAAGCGGATTAGAGAGCACTCCAACCAACTATTTCCCACCGACCCCTTCGAATTGTTTAATTTTCTACAGCTTCTTCGCGCGTTGACTAACACCGAAAAGTATGTACCTGTATTTCACTGTTCCCGTTTATATATGTATAGATACATACTCTGCCTTGGAACAGTATTATCATATTCCGAATAAACGTAGGTTCCATCAAGCTTCATTAAACATTTCGCTACACGTAAGTTTACATAATCGGGTTTCCCGTAATTGCTTAAACATCCGCAGTCTACTTGCAACTCAGTTTCGCAGCAATCAATAGAAACTTATCGAACCAGTTACAGAACTGCTATGGTAGCTGGAACTATCCGCTTGCGAAATCACTTTCTCCTGTTCAATTTTATCCCGTAAATAACGGCAGACTCAAAAATCATTTGCACAATAATTCCCACAATACCTAAATTCACGAACATCGTATCTATGATTGGATTATTTAAATTTGTTTTAATGTTTTCATCACACTTTCCCAATTTCACTTAGAAGTCTGGGTAATCTTAAATAAAAAACTTTCAGAAATATTGAAACGGATTTAAATCATTCTTCAGCACCACATTAAATAATCCAACTACTCTTAGAACCTGCGGAATATCTCTTGAAATTGCAGCATACGAATTTCCTCCTGATATCACCTAATGATATCACCTGAAATATCTTTGTTGTTTTCAAAGATACATCAAATGTCTTTAGGACAAAGTTGAATGATAAAATGGGGTTCATACGATACCAAACAAATTTTTGTAATTTTTTTGGAGATACCAAGATCATCTTCATTTTTTAAAGTGAAACCACCCTGTTTTAAACACCTACATTGATAGATGAATGAATTCTTTCATTACGAATTCAGTGACTAATTACTGAAGGTCATTCAAGGTCACGAACAGAAAAACTAAACTAATACTGTTTCATACTGAAAAACTAAGTATGAAACTAAAATATGCAAGCAGAATACGTTTATCACCAGTGAGACCTGTAGTTAACATGCTAAGGTTCTTCAATGCTATGGACTGTTTTCAAACATCCTCTAGCAGATTACACTACGATTTACTTACTACTGTGAATGTAGTCAAAATGCATTGCAGGTCCGATTGCTTTATGAAGGAAGGTACCCTGAGCGAAACACTCCTCCTAGGCTGACTTTTACTAATATCTACAAGTTATTTAGAAATACTGTAAGTGTAGATGTAAGAAAGCGTAAACGAAAGAATCCCATGACTACCGAAGACAATAAAATTAATATTTTAGCAGCAATAGCTGTCAATCCACATGCGAGTACGAGAGAAATTGCCCGAGAAACAACAATGAGATTAAAGTAGCTTAAGACGAGTTCTGGCCCGACATAAATTTCATCCGTTTCACATATCGCTATATTAGAAATTACACGGAAGCGATTTTCCAAATCGAGTTAATTTCTGTCAATGGGGACTGCATCGCAATCGTTCATTTTTTTTTAATGTCTTGTTAATGACGAATCAACATTCACTAATCATTCTTCAATTAATTTACGGAATGCTCATTATTGGTCCGTTCATAATCCACATTGGCTTCGAGAAATTGACCACCAAAGACAATGGAGCGTAAACGTGTGCCGTGGTATTTTGAACGAAGAAGTAATTGGACCATACTTCATTACCGGAACGATGACAGGACAAAAATATGCTGAATTTTTACAGGAAGATCTGCCAATTTTGTCGCAAGATGCCCCTTGCAAAACCGCTATGATATGTGGTACCAACACGACGGCTGTCCTCCTCATTATGCACGAGTAGCAAGAGAAATGTTGGAATCCGAAATGTTCCAAACCGATGGATTCGACGAGGTGGAACTGTTTCATGGCCAGCACGTTCGCCCGATTTAATACCACTGTATTTATTTTTGTGGGGTCTGCTAAAAGAGATTGTGTACAAGAATGCTCCAACAACAGTTGAAAATATGCATGAGCGTTTCATCACAGCATGTGCAAATACAGTAAAGTCGCGTTCACTATACGCGATCGTCCGAGACTGGACGATCACTGTCCAGTGACTGTCCAGGGCCTGTCCCCTCCACTGTCATGCTGTTCTTTTCTACGTTCAGCTTTTTTTTTAACTCTCGGCGCGGTAGATGCAGTCATAAAAAAATAATGTCGGTATATGATCACTGTCCGTGCAGAACACAGGCTGTTGGACAGTAAACGCGACTTTACTATATCACCTCGGATGTACTTGTCAGAGTTCAACATTCCCGTATAGCCTGTTTACAGGCATGTATCGACGTAGACAGCCATAATTTCGAACATTTACGAAATGCTGGTATTCTGCTTCCGTATTTTAGTTTTATACGTTTTTTCTGTCCGTGACCTTGAATGACCTTGATTAATTATAATCACTGAATTCGTAATGAAAGGGACTATCATTGCAGATGTTTTAAAAAAGGGTGGTTCCATAATACAAAATGTAGGTGATCTTGATATCTCTAAAAAAATTACACAAAAACATAAATGTTTTTGGTATCGTACGAGTCTCAATTTATCTTTCAACTTTGTCCTGAAGACACTTAATGTATCTTTGGAAACAACAAAGATATTTGAGGTGATAACGTTAGGTGACTCATCCTGTTCAAAATGCAGTTAAATTGTTTCGTTTTCTCCGAAGTTCGCAAAAACTCGACGCTCGCCAGCAAAAAATAGATCGCTCGCTGAATAATTGCAGGAGATCGCATCAAAGACAAAAGTATATTTGTCTCTCTGTCCGGCTTCGTTCGTGATTTTCCTCCCGTGACCGTTTTCATCGGCGCCAGATGGCGGCGTATCTCTTCTCGTTCGTTTTCTTCTGTTTTGCTGCCGCGCTGCGCGTCGGTCCGAGAGGAGGGATTCGATGCTCGAGAAACGGAACCGGAAGCCGAAGTTTCGCCCCACGATCGCAACTGCGGAGAGAGCGGTCTGTCCGCGCGAGCAGCCGTCGAACGCTCGAGTTTCCTATTAACGTTAATTACGGTGAATCGATACGACGAAAGGCGGACGGATACTTGTTAAGATCCGGTCGAGCCTCACGGACCGTTCGTTAGCGCTCGCATCCGTCGTTATTATTATTTAAATACGGAATTTTCGGCGAACTTGAACTTTTGCCCAATTTTTCGATGCACCGATTTCTTATTTTGCAGATGCTGTGATTATCGACGTCCTTTTGCAAACATTTTATGATTTTTGGAAATTGCACACTTACGATTTTTGTAGACTGCGAATTTTTGCGCATTTATACAGCATTAATTTACACTTTTGTCCACTATTTCATGGTTGAGTTTATCACTCGATGCATACCATAGTCGATTCAAATTATTTCAGATTTCTTACTTTACAATTGCTAAAGTCGGCAAAAGAACCTTTTGGTAAATATTAATTTAATTCGATTGCAAATATTTAATAGTTTGCGGCAATAAAAATCGTATCGAAGTAATTGCACCCTTATAATGTTTGTACACTGCCATCTTTCCTGCACTTATATAATCATTTGGTACACAGGGTAAGTCACCTAAGACAAGCCACCTGAATAAATTCTACATTTTTTGAAGTAGGAAGAAATGTTTTAGTTAAACTTGCATGGCTTGGAGAGGCCCATTACGTGGTGAACATAACTTTTTTCTGAGGTGGAGGTACTTAGGGATTTAAAGGTCAACTTACAAATTTTAAAATGGAATGACATAGTTTTGAACTCCTACGATTGTAACCCTTCTTAAGCCTACTTTCACCTATATAGTCACTCAAGATCAGCAACATAAAAAAGGATAAAATATGTAAATTCACTATGAATGCTTACGGAATGGGATATTCTCAACTTTATTAATGAAATCACACAAAGGGTTGCTAACAAACCCCACCTTTTAAAAGAAATATTTGTTTTCTACCGTTAATAATTTGCACACAATTGTGAAAAAAATATATGAAATATACGAGGTAAGTTCGAGTTTTTTTTAGTTTGTTTCACTTTAATATCTGAATTAACAACCGAGAAAAAAATGATGAAATTAAGAGTGTTTCACTTCCACCTGAAAAAAGTTATGTACAGCGCGTAACGAGCCCTTGGAAAGCAAACAACTTTTGTCTGAAACATTTCTTCCTTTCTCAAAAAATGTAGAAGTTATTGAGGTCGCTTGTCTAAGGTGACTCACTCTGTATATTCACTGTGAATTTTCACGCGAATTCTATAATCATCGGTTCACTGATTCACTTCATCCATAATTGTATAGCAAGCACAGCTTTTTTTCGATATGGATTCCCGTTCGAGGCGATGATGCTTCAAGCGTCGGCCGAGGCTCAAATAATTCCATAATTCATGGGGACCTGGCTGCGGCCGCTGTAAAGCTCAATTACTTTGACCGCGGGGGTCGCGAAATGAACGTTGTAAAAAATGTGCGCACGCTGCGACGCGGGAACGAATTAAAACAAGATGAAATTGTAGCGGGCCGGGTCATAAACCGGCGTCGTTTAAATACAAAGCAAATTTTCAATATTTCGCTGGACACCGTCGCTTGGCCGTCGAAAATATTTTCGTCCGTGGGTCTCATTAGTGTAATGCGATCACGTACGACAGGCTCGCACGTGCGTCGACTCCGAATCGAGATGTGCAAAATCTGTGTATTGGTAAAGACGAATTATGAACGTCAATTTTCGTTCGACTCGCTAATGGACGCGTTCGACCAAAATCGCATGTTTTCTTTCCATTCGCTTTGAACTTTTTTCATTGATTGGATTCTTCATTGAAAACTATATTACTTCTGATCATTTCGTCTGTGCAATATAGTTTCTCAGATATTCACTCATTAATTCTATCACTTAATAATTTCCTACATACAAATTAACTACATGTGTAACTTATAACGTATAACGCATAACGCATAACGCATAACGGATAACGGATAACGTATAACGTATAACGTATAACGTATAACGTATAACGTATAACGTATAACGTATAACGTATAACGTATAACGTATAACAATACAACGTATAACGTATAACAATACAACGTATAACGTATAACGTATAACGTATAACGTATAACAATACAACGTATAACGTATAACGTATAACAATACAACGTATAACGTATAACGTATAACGTATAACAATACAACGTATAACGTATAACAATATAACGTATAACGTATAACGTATACCGTATACCGTATAACGTATAACGTATAACGTATAACGTATAACGTATAACAATATAACGTATAACGTATGACGTATAACGTATAACGTATAACGCATAACGTATAACGTATAACGTACCAAGTGTGATAAAAAAGTAAGGTGACTTTTTAAATTCCGCGGCATACCTACAGTCGTTTTTCGTTTTCTTTTTTTTCTTATGATGGTACACTCGTCCCGAACATGTGTTCACAGTTTCAGCTATATAGCATTTTTTGTTTGTTTGCGAGAAGCATAAAGGTTAGAAGTGTTTTGCGTGTTCGGCGATTTTCTGCTGTCGAAAAAAATGGATCAACGAATTTGCATCAAACGTTGTGTAAAAATGCAATTAAGTGCTCCAAAACACTTGAAATGTTGACTGTGGCATACGGTGAGTGTACTCTGAGTATTAAAAATGGTTATAAGTGGTGCAAACTCTTCCAAGAAGGCCGAGAAGATGTAAATGACGAAGCTCGCCCTGGACGCCCCAGCACGTCAACAACAGATGAAAACGTTGAAGAAGTAAAGAAAATAGTCTTGGAGAATCGTCGAACTACCATTAGAGAAGTTGTTGATGATGTCGGCATCTCGTTTGGTTCTTGCCAAGTAATTCTAACGAATGTTTTGGGCAGGAGACGTGTGTCAGCGAAGTTTGTTCCGAAACTGCTTAATTTTGACCAGAAGAAACGTCCCATGACCATTACTCAGGAGCTGTTGAATGATTCAATGATGATTCTGATTTTGCTCAAAAGGGTCGTAACTGGTGACGAATCATGGGTATATGGTTATGATGTCGAAACCAAAGTCCAATCGTCCCAATGAAAGTTGATCGAGGAGATAAAGTCTGCATCGCTGGAAGAGCTCAAAGCTATACCAAAAGTGTTTATCAGAAGTGCTTCGAGGATTGGAGAAAGCGCTGGCACAAGTGTATTATTTCTGAGGGGGATTACTTTGAAGGGGACGACATAAATATTGATGTATAAATAATTATTTTTTGATAAAAATAAAAAGGCGCCTTACTTTTTGATCACACCTCGTATAACGTATAACAACGTATAACTTATTACAAGAGCAACAAAATTTATATTTATAGTTATAATGGCCATATATTGATAATAAATATAGGTATATTATAGGGTGCAGGGTTAGAAAAGCAGAAATCAGGTAAAAATGTATGTTTTCTTAATTTTCGTTAATTTAATATCATCAGACGAAGTGTAATGTCTCTAACAAAGTGTTCAAATAAACTGTTTCGCGAATCTTGAATATTTCGCGGTACCGCCGAAAATATTTTAACCTGTCATTCTCATTAGAGTAATGCCATCATGCAGAACGGGTTCGCACGTGCGTCGGCTGCAAATTTCACGTGCGAAAATCGGCGTATCGCTGGAAGACGAATAATGAAAATCAATTTTCGTTCTCGAGGCTGACAAACGCATGACTGAAATCACCTGAATTTTTTCCGCTCGTTTTGCGTTGGAGGAACAGCGATCGGTTCCGATGAAGGTTTCGGGTAAACGGCGAGGGTGGATTCGTCGTTTGTCGCAGTTTACCGTCGATGACGTGCTCTTAAATTCAGCTGGAAATTCCGGGGCGGTGCGGAGCTTGCAATAAGCGCACGCGAGACGTAATTTACGGGCTTCTTTTCGCGGCCGGGCAATAATCAGCGCCTTAAATCACCGCCGCGCCGCGCGAATTATTAGGCCCGCGGACGTGTACTTTCCAATCCTTCCATCAAGATGCAGCGGCCGGCCCCGGGGTTATTAAATGCCTCTGCGAATTCCTGAACGCTGCTCTCCAACGAACGACTTCTCGAACGCGTCTACTCTCCGCCGGCTTTTCATGGCTTCTGTTTAACAAGCCATGAACCATTTCACACGTTACGCTATTCTAATTGCCGGGGAAAAGAGCTTTCTTCTTGCCGGATTTTACTGGCACGGCTCAATTAGTTTATTCACTGTTGATTCTTATCCGCTTTCTGAACGAGAACGTTGCAGAACGAAGACTGTTTAGCAAGCACTATTTAATTCTGCGGAAATCCGTAGGAGCACAGACTTTTTCTTTCGTGTGACGTTCAATGGTACCTTATAGTAGGTACACCATTTTTTTTGAGGTTCGTAGGTGTTGATAAAATGGTGATGCATGAGCAGAGTTGTGCAGAATTACAATCGAATCACTCCAGGAATTATAATTACAAAGTAATTGCACTTCTTCAAAGTTCTGGGCTATAATTTGGAGAACTGTATTGTAATTGTATGGTATTTCAATTACACGTCTGATGAAAATAATTAGTAATTGAATTAATTGAAAGGTTTGAATTATGTAATTCAGTTACGACGTAGTTGAATTGCTATATAATTGAAATACAATGTAATTCAATTACGTAATTGAATTAGCACATCTCTGTGCATGAGGAAATTTAGGGAAAGTTCTTTCGGAAAAATTTGCTTCTTTCTGCTGAAGGGTGAACAAAAATAATAGAAATAAATGAATTCTGAGGAAGTCTGTTGAAGCATAGACTTCTCCTTTTGTGTGCCGTTAAGTTGTATATATGATCGCTTCTAGTGCGTACACACACAATTTTTCTTGTGCGCCGAGGTTTTAACCTCTTTTTTAAAAATTTGCCTCTTTCTGTTCGGTTATGAATAAAAGAAGAAGAATCAAAATGGAATTTGCTTGAAGTATGTCACAAGAATCCTAGATTGGTACTGAAGCTGATAAAAAAGACCAGAACGTGATCATAAAAATGGAAGCTGAGGGAAGCTATTTTTGAACGATGTTATCGATCGAGTGAGAGAAACACACGACAGGAGGACCATCATATTTTTTGTCTTTAAAGTAGAAATTTCTATAGTCTGGAATCAAGATTCAGTATTTGAAGGAACATATTTCGAACAGGCCGTAATTTGATTAAGTCGATCTGAACACCAGTATCATCGTACTAAGGAAAACGATCTGCAAAATCGAAAGACAATTCCTAAAATCGCACTGCAGGGAATTCTAAATTGGATTAAGTTCTGTGGAAGATTTCCTGCTGATTTTAGATATTGTCGGAAAGATAGGAGCGAGTCTGGTCTTTTTAGGGGAATAAATTACGCCGCAGTGTATGCACGCGTGCACGACGACACTTGAACGGTTCAGGATGCGAGGCGCGTGGGAGCACGTACGCGACGCCCCTGCCTCGTAATTACGGTCTGACTCCATAATAGGATTTTCGGTGGTTGTCGCGTGAATTGCGTCCCGCAAAGGAGAACGATGCTTATCGCGGAGACGCGACAGCAGCCCTCTCGTGATGTTCGACGATTGCTGAGCGAGCCTGATTCCGCCGCTTATGGTTTGCTCTGTCAGTTTGCGAAAGTCCTCTTAGATACCTCGCAGACCCCGAATCCTGGAGCTCCGGTTCTTTCCCGGCAAATGTTTCGTTAGCACATCCTCCGGTACCTTAACTAGATGCAATCATTACACTGTGGACCGTCATATACAAATGAAAATATAACCATTTGCACTCTGAGACGCCGGTGGAACTCGTCGCACCGTTATTTAAAACCGTTCTTATGTTGTCCAATTCGTTTGTGTTCGATACAGGTGGCAGAAAATTGAAAGGTCAGTTCTCCACGACAATGTAAGACAAGAATAAAGAATAAAAACAGTTGCGAGTCCAGATTCTTTTTCTAGTCACAGTAAAGTCGCGTTATTTGCAAACGGCTGTCTTCTGCACGGAGAAATAACGCGTCAGGACACTATTTTTTATACAAACGAAGGCGAACGTAGAAAAGGACACCATGCAAATACGGATTGCGCGGCCGAAGCGTATCCGTGTGAACCACTACTAATCCAATTACAAAACTTCTTTATTTTTTATTATTTTTTTACGAGACTTTCACCAACTTATTTCTGGCATTTTTCTGATTCAAATGGCACCAAACACGATATAGTTTCAACTGTATTTAGTTATTTAATCGACGATGAAAGTTTCGAACGCAAGAAAGAACAGCGTGTGGGAAAGCCTTTGAACTGTGCCGGCGACGGAGGCTGTCAGCGTCTCTTTCTTTCCCATATACTGTCCTTTCTTGCGCCCGAAACTTTCACCGTCGATTAAACCTCTACGTACACATGAAATTATACCGTGTTTGGTGACATTTTAATCAGAAAAACGCCAGAAATAAGATGGTGAAAGTCCCATAAAAAACTATTGTAAAATAAAGAAGTTTTGTAATTGGATTAATAGTGGTTCACGCCGATATTCAACACACAACGACGCGCAACGCACTGGACAAATTCTGGGTAGGCGGTCGCTGAGAAATAACGCGACTTTACTGTATAACATTTAAAAATCCACCTGAAATGCGGCAACCCGACCAACAGAGGCGTACGTTGCGAATTCGTTTTGCGCGATGCCGGTATGTATTGTATATTACCAATGTGCATTTTTGTGAATACTTGCATTTGTAAGGATTTCATTCAACATTTATGGACACAATGATCACGAGTAAATTATTTCCGTGAGTCTGATTGTAAAGTGAAAGGGCATTGACCCCTTCTACTCGATAATTCTGTAGGGAGGTTATTAAAAATACTTTCGTGGATTTTAACGAGTAGGTAGGATCAATGTCGTTCAACAATTAGTTTGTGATTCCGTGAAACATTTTCCCCTCGCTGACGTACGCAGCGTAGACCTCTGTTGGTCAGATTGCCGCATTTCATGCGGATTTTTAATTGTTAAGAACTAAAAAATGAAGCTGAAATTGCAATATTTTATTCTTCCTTTTGGTCTCACATGGTCATGGAGAACTATCTCTGCATAAAATTATCCCCGTAATTTCGGGGAAACCATATCTCGAAAAGGAGGCCAAGAGTATCTATGTTCATCCAGCAAGAATGGAACTTCAAATTCCAGGAAACGAGCGGAAAATCTACGCTCTTCCGAAGCAAACGTGGCCGAACGACCGATAGGGGGCGTCGTTCCTAGGTCTACGACTTTCCCGGAAGTTTCTTTTGTTGCGTCTCGGTGGCCGGATTTGATTGGGTTCTGGGGAGTAGAAAAGGGCGAAAAGCTGCCCTTCTCGCGGATGCTAAAAACCGAATGTCGACAAAGTAGCGCCGGGATACGGCGAACAGATGCCGCTACGAGGGAACTTTCGCCGGAAACGCGTGTGGATACTCTCCGTCCGGGGACCGAGGAACAATGTGCTCTGTGTCTCTCTTTCTCTCTCTTTCTCTCTCTCTCTCTCTCTCTCTCTCTCTCCGAGAAACTTGTTCATTTACTTTATGCCCAGGATACAGCAGCTCTCGCCGCGGCAACTTTTATTAAAGTATCGTCAATTTTCGATGCGGTGTCCAACTTTGCTATCAACGATTTCCTTCGCGGGCATCGATATGCTGCCCGGTCTCCCTTGGCTCGTCTGTCTACGGTACCTAATCCTGTTTCGTTGCCGACTGAGCACTCGCGAACACCGTTCCAAGAAGACTAAACGAGTCAACCCTTTTTGGTCCGTGTAACTTTTGCCGCTTTATTGTGCAGAGACTGCATTCCGTTGGCCGTTCTCGTACTGAGTTCGCTGTACTCGAGTCAGTCGAGGTAGAATACATAGAACATGTTCTGGCGTCACAGGTTCGAATAAAATTGATTTTTATTCTGTAAGACGTTGATATGTCTTTCAGGTTTGCAGGTGTTGATAAAATGGCTCCATTAACACTAAACGTACCGAGCTATAAAAGCAACAGGCACGTGGTTGCCTTACAAAAATGAGAAGAATTAATTTATATAGACTTTGCGTGATTCTTATTATAATATGTGCTCTAATAACGATATTTATTAAATCATTTCTTATGAAAGCATATTTACAATTTGTAGGCATACGGATATGGGTTGGATTTTGAAGGAAGGAAATACTCTATTTCGTCCTCACCCACAGACGCAGCAAAAGTGATTGCTCCGTTTTTTTTAACCAGGTCGTGTGTGACCTGTATTATCAAGACCACTTTTTTTGGATTAAGAGTTTCCACAAGCTGTAGTGCTTTCTACACTTTTAAATAGTTTTATTATTTTATCATTAGGGTTTCATTTAAGTACTACTTATCATGTGTTTATGGAACAAGGAAAGTTTCAAAAAACTTGTTAAGAATATTAAGTCTTGGTTGAAATTATGGTTGCTTCTTAGCTAGGCCATTAGGGGCGCTAGGGTAAGAGAAATGATGACTGGAGCAAAAGTGATTGCTCCGCGATCGTTTACCGGTATTTATATGAAATCGTTGCTAACCCTATCAACAACGCGTTACTAGGTGTTTTAGAAGGTTCTCGACCACGCGGTCTTCTAGAAGATTCGGCCACGGCGCGTTTCTTCTGTCTTTCAGGGGCGTCCCTGAGGTTGTTTCGCCCTTCGTCGCGTTACAAATTTCATTAATTGTGGAATAAAGAAATCTAGAACCGGTCATTTGACCGGTCGTGGTACGTTTAGTGTTAAAATGTCATCAATGCTGTGTCCAAATAGTCTGTTAGTTCGCATTAACGTGATCATATTAACACAGCAGAAGGTGCTGTTCCGTCGCGCAGGAACACGACGCATAGGTTTCCTTGCAGCAATATTTATGGTACGTTCGCGACTAAACATCTTCCTCGAAGATGACGTAAAGTAAGGTCAGTCGGCGACCATTCGAGACATCTGGCAAATGTCTCGTTCTTGTATACGTTAAAGAACAATGTACCATAGAATTGGTCCCTTCGAACGACCACCCGGACCTTTCCGGGCAGTGTCAGATAACCGAGCCTCGTCGCGCCTCCTTCCCAATGCTCCTTCACAGCAGCAGGAAGGAGATGTCAACGGTCGAATCATGCTGATTGGTAAATGCAACTTTCGGCAGGAACCAATCAGCACTTGTTTTTCCTCGTCGCGTTCGGACAGGAATTCGAGTTCCTTCAGTTCTATCTTAGCTTTCGGACAAGCACCCTCTTAATCCTCGGTTAGACAAGGACAACGCACCGGCCGTTGTCTTGTCATTCAAAACGGGATAAGTGTCGGGAAGTAACATTGCGGTAGTTCGTTGTCCAGCGATCGGGACAACCGCGCTAAAATCCGCGTAATATCTATCGAAAACCCCTCGCGTGCACTAGCGTCTAAGGCAGAACCTGCTAGATCAGCCTTACTGACGAGTCCACTAGCAGGTCCGGGACGAAACGCTCCTTTAATGTATACTATTGTATTCGCAAAGAACTTTGTCTTATGTAATCGCTAAATCCATTTGAACCGGCTACCCAAGATTAATTTGGCGGGTAGTGAATATCGTAAGAGGGCATTCGCGGGGACGCGTCCGCGATCAAACCGGGCTCAAGCTTTACAACCTTGAGTGGAATCCGTCCGCGCGTCACCCGTGAGTGTCGCCTCAAAATTACGAACTGAACAGTGCATTCGAATAAATCGATAAATAAAATAATATGTTCTAGTGTGACAAGTCCAGGAGATTAGATTTTATTTTTTAAAACGTTGCTATTGTACTTTGTAAGATATGCACGATTTCTTTCAGGTGTGCAGGTGCTGATAAAATGGCTCCATTCAAATGTCATCAATGCTGTCCAACTAGTCTGTTAGTTCGCATTTGCTTGACCATTTTCAGACAGAATCGGTCGCGTTTGTATAATCTAGGGAAAAATCAATTTTTCTTCGTACGACGTTTGCTCGATGTGTTCTAGTATATTCATGATTTCCTCTAATTTTGTGAATGGTAACAAAACGGTACATGGAGTGGATTTTGAGGACACAGTTTCTACATGACCTGTCCCGATGGGAAATGTGGAAAAGATTCACTGTCGCCGGAACGGGGAAATCGAGGAGAATACAATTTGCCCCCTCTCTCGCCATCAGAGTGATATGTGACACGTTGCGCGACTAGTCTACGGTCTTAGTGGGGGACGCTGAAATGTGCTCATGGCAGTGAAATGGGATAGCGGAAGGGGAAAGAAGGAGAGGAAAAGTCTACCCGGTCTGGTAGTTTCTGGCGACACTGAAAGGAATGAAAAATTTAATGTCAGCTTGGAATTGTAGGAAAGACCTCTGCATCGAGACCGAATAATTCAAAACAAGATTGTAGCGAAATTATTAAAATGGGAGCAAGAGAAAGCTATTCCGTCGAGGATTTTATTGATTGAGGAAGTGTAGCGGCCCGCCAGCGCGGGTTTTTTATGTTAACAACTCTTGTGCCGAAACTCTGACTTTAATGTAATAATTCTCGTTCCGTACTTGCGTACCCCCAATTTTCTCAAAAAACTACAGAATATTTTTACCGGGATTAACACCCCTCAAATGAGGGTAGCGAAGGTCAGCGGGCCCACTTTACGACTCTTCGTCCCAGGCACTGACCCGCGACGATCAGGTACGAGGGACGGTTAGTGTACGTACACCCTCATTGACGACTTTTCCGTTTAAAACACCCTGCTTTCTCGGCACGAGCGCGCGCCAATCAGCATCTTTCCTTCGCCTAGCGACACCACCATTAGGCCCCATCCGGACCCAAAAAATTGTATATAAGCCCCTTTCAACGAAAAATCATCAGGCAGATTTTAGACAACCATCGCGCAGTGCACGTCACTCGAATAGAATCAGTCTTTCTCAAGACTACCACCTTTAACGCTTGTACCAAGTCGACGCCTCACTACTATCTGTGAAATATACCAAGTTTAAAGTATTTCGCATCATCGTTAGTTCCTTCCAAGTCGGAAGGTGGTCCTTCGAAAACTCTAGCGGGCACCTCGCAGTGAAATTAACCTCAAGGCTCGAACGATCTGCAAGGGATCAACCAAGGGTAAAAACAGGAAGAAAAGCACGAGAAAAGGAAGCTAGAGATTCGAGTCGTTGTTCGGTGCTTGAGACAGCATTTTTTGAACAGTAATTACTTGAACATCGATGTCTCCCTAAATAATGTGAAACAGTCGTGTACGATTAAATTGTTCGAAAGTAAAAGACAGCGACGGGTAAGGAGCAGTTAGCGATGACTGAGTGGAACAGGACTCGAGCGCAACCATCATCAAACTTCAATTAATGACGTGACAAACCGGTCGTCAAAATCACAGCGATCGCTCCGGATGGACTGTAATTAACGAGCACCGGTGACACTTACCGGGAACTCGGACGAACAACGATCGAAGTTTAATCGTCTCCAATCGAGATCACTCGGCTGTCGAAAGTTACGCGGGATTCGAGAAACGTGGCAGACTGATTTGTAAATACTCGATGCTGATTTCGCCTGTCTGGTTATTTAATTATAAACGATAGCGGTGGGTACATGATCAAGCGGAGGACTGGCATCCTGTCAATTGTCAATGAAACAATCTCGCGAAGCGTTCCAGGAAAATGTCGATACAAACTGTATTTTTAACTAACTCGGATTGACAAAAATCAAGTAAGATGTCAAAACTGTAATGAAGATAACAGCGAAGTTCTAGATAAGCTGCATTTGTTTTTGAAGTGAAAACTTCTTTAGGCGCACTGCGTATACAATTTCTGGACACTGAATGAGTCTGTTCCGTCACGTTACGAGGTGAAACGCTAGCCCAGTAAACGAGTTTAGCCCAGTAAACGAGAAACAGACACAGGTGAGCGTCGCTGGTTCTTATTCTTTTTCTTATTCTTAGATCAAGGCTTCACTGAACATCGTTGTCTCGTTCTTTTTGTTAACCCTGGACTAGTGATTTTGCGTGTGGCAGGCCCTTCGGCTCATGAGTCAGGTATACTCGCCAATCGTCGGTCGCGCACGAGTTTTTCGAAACGAACCGTTTATTCGATTGCGTAACTCTCCAACAAGAATCGTAACAGTGACCACACAAGCGAATAATTGGTATATTGTAAAGTTAAAAGTGTTCTTTGAAAGTGTGTTACTTTAGTTTAAAACAAATAAGTTTATGTTGAGTTCTTTGAGGATGATCGTTGGTTTACTGTATATATATGAAGTTCAAATATACATTTAGCTGAAGCTAAACTAACGCTCAAGAAAAATTTATTGCGTGTTCCAAAGTTTAGAGAGCACCACTGCTCTAGGAAACTTTAAACCAAAAATCTCCATATAAAACCCACAGGTATCAACCTGTCAAAAAAACACGTTGCATTCAAACTCTCACATCCACGATATTGATTTGGATTTTAACGCTTTTGTTGTGCGTAAGATCAGATTTTGTGTGGCTGCAGTTTGTTAAAATAACATGTTTTGTTGTAAAACAGCAGCGGTCTCATATTTTTGGTTTGCTAGGAAACATTGTTTGAAGTGAAAAGTGAAACCTTTTTTTATTGCTGGGCAGTGAATGAGTCTGATCTGTCACGCTCCGAAGTGAATTCGGGTTTGTTTATTTGTTTAATTTTTAGATATTTAGAGAGATTTCAATCAAAACTATTTACCTCGTATTTTAGTTATCGCAAGCTCATTGTTAGTTTCTTAGATTATAATAGTATAGAAGGAGATACTCATTTTGATAAGGTGAAGTGGGGTAAGTGTACACTAGTTTTTGTAAAGTTGGACTTTAAACTGATGTATTTTCGGTCTGGTATGTAAAAACTTAACGCTCTTGGTATCAAACTCATGCCACAATTATTACTGATGAATTAGTATTATGTAGGATTCTAATTTTGCTTGTCAATTATCATTTTGATAGGATATTGTACAAAGCGTCAACTACTATGTACTTGCACCGAAAATGGGGCAAGAGCGTCTCTGAGAGTTAAAAATGCTTTCAAACCTTGTTTCAAATGGTACGGGGCAAGAAAAAGAAAAGAACGATTAACAAGCCTGCTATAAAATGCTTTTTATTGCATTAAATTATATTGTTCAGTTTTATAGAGTTTTCCATTTCTAAAGAAACATGTACTTTTATGCTGAAATATGAAAGGGGATACAGTGATATTAAAACAAAGTTTAAAAATTCTTTCGTACCTTGTTTCAAGTGCTACGGGGCAAGAAAAGAATTATTATCAAGCCTGCTACAAAATGCTTTTTATTGCATTAAATTATATTGTTTAGTTTTATAGTTATCCATTTTTAAACAAACAAGTACTTTTATGCTGAAATATGAAAGGGAATGCAGTAATATCCCAACAAAGTTTAAAATATAAATATGATATCTATTATTAATATAGACTTATATGAAGATTTTGATTGATCGATGAAAACTTAGTGTCGACGAAAGTTAATTAATTAAATCGTGTCGAAAAAAACAGTGTCGGTGAAATGATTTATCAACGAACCCAGGTGAATCCATACAGTGCGCACTTACCCCACCGTGATAGTACGTACTTGCCTCGTGTAGTAATATTTACGGGGCAAGAGCACCTTAATGTTTTTGTCAATAAATTTAAAAAAATACAATAAATACGTTTTATTTAATGTAAACCTACATCAATGTATGTTGTACTTACCTAAAATAACAACACAGAATATATTAATAACATGTAAACTATTGCACGTTCAGGATAACCTCAAAGTTGTAGGTGTACCTCTCACATGACTGTTTGTCATTGGTTGATTTAAGCGAGGAAAACACCTTTATTCTTGAGCGACATCTATGTCGAATAGTTCATACCAGCTTATACTACGTTAACAAATACAAGCTAGAGAAATTTCGTTCATATTATAATAAAAATAACCAGTTGATGCATTTGCCCCGTTTGCGCACTTACCCCACTCCACCTTACTAATTATATTCATATCATTCATGTATGTATTACAGTAAAGTCGAGATTACTGTCCTGAGTCAACACCGAGGTCTAAGTCCAGTGCCTACTCATTCCACTGCCGATGACTTATCTCGGCTCGGGTATATCGGTGTAAACACCAAATCGAAAAGTTCAACTTTCTTCATTTTCATTATTTTTTTAATGAAATTTCACTATCGTATTCCTGGAATTTTTCTGATTAATATAAGACCAAACACGATATAACTCCAATTGTATTTAGCGGTTAAATCGACGATTCAAGTTTCGGTTGCAAGGAAGGACAGCTCTATGTTCGGACTTTCCTTTGATGTAACAAATATACGATCACACCACCAAGATTACTGTCCACCAAAAATACGGCTGTTGGACAGTAATCTCGACTTTACTGTACTTAGAATCAATTACAATCGCCATAGAAGTTTTCATTTCCGTCGTGCTGTCTGAAAGATCGATGCTTTCAAGACCAAAAGAATGAAATTCTCTGTACGATTGTTCTCCAATCACAGGTAAAATTCACCGAAGCAAGCGGGTTTCAGCTGTGGTAACGCGCGCAGAGCATCGATATCAGCGCCCATAGGAATCATCGAGGCACGGTTTAAAGAAAATTCTCGGGAAAGCCGAGTAATAGGATGCTTTCAGAGCGATCCTCCGGGTCCGGCGTATCGGAATAAATTATGTCGCGACTAGGATGAGCAAGCAGCCGAAAGCTGGCGGCAGCTGGATGCGAGGCTGCATTTTGCATGCCGTCTGTCGCTCGCCTCGCCACGCTAAATTACCGTTTCGTTGCTTGCGAGCAAGCCGTTTCTCCTTCTCTCTTCCCCCCTCCCCCTCCCCGCCGCCGCCGCCACCGCCTCCTCTTTCTCTCACGGCTAACACGCGAATCAGCGCTTCGTTCCTCGAGCAGACAATTTTTTTACGCGAGTATAAATAAATTAGCATCGGCCACGCGTGTGTTCCATTCCGCGAGAGCCACGAGAGAACCGCTCGCGATTCCGTATGCAATCCGAACGTGGCCAATTAAGGCGACCGCGAGAAATTACTTTGGTATTCTTGACGTTGCTGCACGAGCATAATCGGGCCAGTGAATCTGCCGTTTAATTAGCCGTCGCACAGTGATCCTCGAGTTCGTATCGTTAGCGACATGCTTAGTCTACTGGTAAATTGAATTTTATAAATATTCCTGTACGGTTCGCAGTCCTAAGAAATTAAATGTCCATTACGTTGAGCTAATAAATCATTTAGCTTTCGGCATGGGAAACTTTATGTGCGAATAAAATCAACGACGACCCACAGCTTCGTCAATTATGGATTCGATGCATTTAGAATGCGAACGTAATAGGAACGGACAGATAATATACGAAATTGTGAAAGTATCACAATCATTTAAAAAAAATATTGTTGCAGTATTTTCGAATTATTAAGTTCATTAAAACTGTGGCTAAATCAACAGACTCGGAAATTCCGTAAAATCAGAGTAATTTATTCGATGCAACGAATTGAAAAGTTGAAATGCATGATATCGAGTAATCCTTCAGCCCCATTGCATTTTCCAGATCCTTACTGAATTTGTACAATGTTCGTTTCGAAATTCATTTTCATATCTGGATAAGTAATTCTTTTCACCGACAGTCGATGTGTTAGAAGAAGAGATGCATTTTCATTTGCCTTCTGTTTTTACGATCGATTTGGAAAATTTGTATTTTATACGTAGATTTGTGTTTTCATTATTTCGGCTGTTGTGCCACAGAAAGAGATGTTTTTCAAGATTGGATTCACGATGTTGGAAGATAGCAGACAGTTTCCGCGTCTCGACTAGATCTTCGACACTCGAGACAGTCGTCTATTAGCATGCCAAGAACAATACGTCCACTCCGAAGTTCTACAGCCCCAGGCATTTTCAACATTGTCGATTTTTAGCTTGTTTCTCTGTGACAGTTGTATTTTTCCTGGGGCATGATCTTTATTTTCGGTGAAATTTTCACCCATAGAATATATACGCGGAGCGTACCTCGATTCCTGCATTTCCTTCAACAAGAAATACTACATTCTTCTAAAACATAAAACCGTCATTAACAAAATCGTTGCTCGACTTCATAAAAAAATATAACACAATGTGTATCAAATAAATAAAATCATCCAGTATGTCTTGTTCTAAAGAGAATATTGAGTCTTCAAATTTATGATGATTTCGGTCACGAAAATCATTTTCCATCAAGTCTCTACATTTATTTCAATTTGTAAAATTTTCATGAGAAAACATCCAATTCTACTTTGTACTTCAAATATCTTTGTTGTTTTCAAAGATACATTAAATGTCTTGAGGACAAAGTTGAATGGTAAAATGGAGATCACACGCTACCAACAAATTTTTGTTTCTATGCAATTTTTTTTAGAGGTATCAAGGGCACCTTCATTTTTTTTAAATAATGAACCACTTATTGTAAATACCTACAACGATAGTCCCTTTCATTGCGAATTCAGTTATTATAATTATTCAAAGTCACCCTAGTAGCATTTATGGTTGGCATTTTGTTGATCAACCATTAGAACTGTCGCCTTTTTATGCAGTTGAGCTTCCTGGTGTCTCGATGGATAGAATCCGAAGAAATACGAAACGGTAATCATTCAGTCATAGTTTTCAGCCCGTTGACGGTCTTACGAGGTTATAAACGATATTCAGACTGCACCCACGGCTCTCCGTGGCTATGAAAAATCTCATAACCTCATGGAAATAGAAGTTTGCAAGGGTCCTGGGATCATCGACGCTTGGTTTATTCAGACGAACGTGGATCGGCTGCAATTCGTGGTGCAGCAGCCGGGCGTCTCGTATCCTGGTAATCCCGAAACTCGAGCATGCAAGAAACTACAGGCTCGGCCATAAATTAACGGGCAGGGCGCTGGTCGCCCGTAACACAATTTCTGCAAAATAGCCACAATAGGAGTCCCAATATAAATAACTTATCACCCGGATGAATGCGCTCCGCATCCGCGCGCGCTCTTCGGCCCGTCCACCGGTAATCCTCGCTGCGGTTGCATGCTCCAGACGGCCGGCTATTCTATAAATTAGACTGTGTTGCTGATATTTTCGCGTGATCCACCTCCTACAGCGACATCGAAACTCTCTACACCGTCTCCGACCCTCGGCAACACGCTCCTTTATCATAACTGACCTATTATATTCAATAGACACGCATTTCATTCAGAAAATTCCTCGACAGAAATAAGTAAAATCGGTTCAACAAAAATATTCGATAACGATAAGCACAACCTGAATATTTTATTAAATGGGACCATCAGGGAAGCATTTTCTACAAGGTAAAAAAGGTTGCACTCTGATTGGTCCATGTATAGTAGAGTAATCGCTTGACAAACAGAGAGAAGCACAAAACTTACCGATCGAATTTTGTGTTACTTTCGTAACTTGAGAAAATTCATCATTTTGTATATAAGTCAATTAATTCTGGTTATCGATCACTACACTGCGGATTTTATGCAATCGTAAAAGTGGATCAGTGAGAAACAAAACTGTAAGAATTTTAGAAGAATTTACGAGTATTGTTACATTCTTTTCGACTTATTTAATGGAAAGAGAAATAGATCTTAACCCATCCTCCACTTCCTACAATCTAGTTAGACTATTTCCATCTTTTTCTCCTTTTGTATATAAGGCAATTAATCCTGGTTATCGATCACTACGCTGCGGATTTTATGCAATCGTAAAAGTGGATCAGTGAGAAACAAAACTGTAAGAATTTTAGAAGAATTTACGAGTATTGTTACATTCTTTTCGACTTATTTAATGGAAAGAGAAATAGATCTTAACCCATCCTCCACTTCCTACAATCTAGTTAGACTATTTCCATCTTTTTCTCCTTTTGTATATAAGGTAATTAATCCTGGTTATCGATCACTACAC
Organism: Lasioglossum figueresi; assembly: GCA_028455805.1. NCBI lineage: Eukaryota > Metazoa > Arthropoda > Insecta > Hymenoptera > Halictidae > Lasioglossum > Lasioglossum figueresi. Next base: position 14,543,865 of record CM052202.1, read on the forward strand.
TGCGGATTTTATGCAATCGTAAAAGTGGATCAGTGAGAAACAAAACTGTAAGGATTTTAGAAGAATTTACGAGTATTGTTAGATTCTTTTCGACTTATTTAATGGAAGGAGAAATAGATCTTAACCCATCCTCCATTTCCTACAATCTACTTAGAATATTTCCATCTTTTTCTCCTTTTGTATATAAGTCAATTAATCCTGGTTATCGATCACTACACTGCGGATTTTATGCAATCGTAAAAGTGGATCAGTGAGAAACAAAACTGTAAGGATTTTAGAAGAATTTACGAGTATTGTTACATTCTTTTCGACTTATTTAATGGAAGGAGAAATAGATTTCAACCCATACTATATTTCCTACAATCTACTTAGAAAATTTCTATTTTGCGCGACGATTAGTCGGTATCGCCAAATAAATAATCGACTATCAAAAACATGTTAGGGATTTTCCTGAAAATTGAACATGATGTAGCGCGAGTAATATTACGGGGGGGGGGG
>CM052202.1:14544462-14625158 GCA_028455805.1 Lasioglossum figueresi
GGGGATTTTAAGTCATAAATTTGCGGGTCTCAGCCCCATTCACGAGTTACATACTTTTGAAAATGCATAGAACACGTTCCGTCTTAGAAAGTTTTGATCCTCGAAGACTCTGAAAGGTCCAAGACGGTTGAAAGGATGACACGAATTTATATAATTTAACGTAGCCGCGTAACTAGACCCGTTCACGGTGTATATTTACGATTTTAACGAGTAACTTTTACGAGATCGGACCGGAGGATTCAACTGCGTGCGGCTCGCAGTTGAAATTTCAACCGGTTGAATCGCCGCGAACGTCCGCCTGCCTCGAGGCTGCTTTCATTGCATTTTACGCGGACAGTCGGCGAGCAACCGCGGAATGCTGTCGGAAGGTATAACAGAAGTAAAGAAAGCTGTAGCTAGCCTTCTTTATTAAGCTCTCGCGTTGACCAGAGTTCAAAGTTTTAAGTCGTTCTTGCTAGCTTTGCAGCGGAGAGCGCAGAATTAATGCACTCAGAGTTGCGATAAGTGGAATAGGTAAGTGGTCGGACAAGTTGAATTCCATTATAGCCGAGATATACGAGTTGATCAATCGTTATATAATTATGATATCATTGTTTTATTATTTTCTTGGTTGAAAATAATTTAGCCCTCGTCCGTCCCTTATTTCATGAACCTGTCCCGAACGAATCTGTCCCTCGGTGTCAAATGGACAGTGGTAAAAGATCGATGAAATAACAAGGTAATCAGCTATTTTTCGATATCTTTCTATTCAAATCGATGAGTTAACATTTACATGTCACGTTTTTCGGTTGTGTGTTCCGCATTAAAAAATAAAAGTCATGGAGCATCGGGAAAATTTACCTACAAATAACAGAACGGTATAACTTATTTGTGGACGAGGGTTAATATCGGACAGACTTCATGATATAATCATCGCATCATAGTTTCATTATTTTCTTAGTTCTCTAGATCCTTCACTTGCCTAATCCCTCCCTTCTCTAGATTCTTTTCTAGATCGTAGTATTTTCCCTGGATCCTGCCGTAATCCCTTCCCCGGCCCCCTCCCCAAGGAAATCAAGAAAACCGCGGTCGCAACCCTATCGACCGCAAAGAACAAACTCCAATGAACTCGAATCGACAGTGTCGCTCGGCCGTCGTTACTCTCCGGTTGCCCGTGCCAAGGAATCGATGCGAAAGCCCCGTCATTCGAGAAGCAGCTGGGCGTTCAACGCTTCTTAACGCGGCTCATAAATTTTTGCCCGCGAAACTTCGCGGTTCTGATAGCTAGTTTGCAATTCCACGGACGATCGCTGGAAGATAGTTGCCACGGGGGACGGACATGCGGCCCGGGAAGGGTGGCAGAGCGAATGGGAGAAAGAGAAAGAGAGAGAAAGAGGGAGAGAGAGAGGAGACGAAGAAGATGGCGCGGGAAATGGTGAAACGAGAGGGAAAGAGGGCGACAGGCTTGGGAACGGTGAAAAGAGAGAAAGTCGGCGGGAGGATATAGGCACCGTCGACCGCATTGCAGAATTACCCGGCCAGGTTCCTGGCCAGAGAGCATAAAACAAGCCCGGCTGCTGGCCGACGGCGAATTTATGACGAGCTTGTACGCCGAAATAGAAACCCACTGTCAAAGCGCCGGCCAATTTTCGAATATCTCACCGCTACGTCGCGTCAATCGCGGCGCGGCGACTCAACGAGACACCGATCAGAGGAGACGGTTCTTCGATCCCCATAGCTGAAGTCCTGAAATCGGAGAACTGGAACTTTCGTTTCCTAGAATAAATCGATTATCGACTCCGTCGACGACTTTGGACCACTTTCAGCGGCGTGGCGCGGCGGCACGTCCCCGGCGCGTCCCATTCCCAACCACGACGGAAATTATTCGCAGAGTTATAATGAAACTCGTATACCGAAATGGAGCATCAATAATTCATACGACCACTGTCTCCGAGACTTTTATCGCGCCGTTATAAAGTGGTACCATCTCCTTTCGTTAACCAGAAATCTCAGAAACCCCGCGTGTCGTTGACCGCCGCTCGGTTTTATAGGCTAATTCGAAAAAATGCGGTTTATACGTGATCGTATCTCCTTTATTAAACATTTTACTAGATCCGAAACCTGTTTTATTAAAATCCCGTACACATCCCGCCCGACTGATTGTTTAATGTCGACCAAACGCATTTTATAACCAAATGTATATACCCAATCAACGCACAAATTTGGTTTGTAGTCCGTCCCTGTATGTCTAATTTCAACGTTCGGTCCGAAAGCTTCATACTATTGCTTATCGCCGTAACAATATTTACACGGAAATTAATCATTTGAATCTTCGCTTTCACAGCTCTACATAGACTTACGGAAAACGACTTGTGATATTGTTTGTTGCAAATTAACCGAGGCTATAACAACTAAACGTTGTCGTGGGAATTGTGTACACCCAATTGATTGCACGTCTTTGTCGTAAATATAGGGAAAGTTATACATTTTTTTGTAGAAAACAAGCGTCGAACAACGTCGAACAACGTCAAACGACAAAGAGAGCGACTTATACATATATTCTTTATTATACAGTGAACAACGAAAGTATTTGAACGCACTTTAAAACAGTGTAACTTTTTAATAATTGTACCAAACGACCTGATGTTTTGTAAGCAATCAGAAGCATTGGTTCACTAAATGATCTGCAAAACAGATTTTCCAAAAATTACAATTTACAAGGTTGAATGCAAAAATAAAAAAAGCATTCCTTAAAACTTTTTTTATTTGAGCCCTTAATGAAAATTTAAAATATATGTTTGGTAGATCTATCTTAGTTATACACTTGCTGAAAATTTCATCGAAATCGATTAACATACCCAAGAGCTACAAATGGTTAAATGTGGCGAAAATCATAGTTTTCGCGACTTTTGGTCAGTTTCTGCTCAAAATCCACAGATTCTTAAATCTTTCGATGCGTGTCGTTTTTTTCTGCTTCAACCGATTTCGCTGAAATTTTCAGCATGCGTATAACTAACATAGATCTAGAAAACTCACATTTTAAATTTTCACTACGGGTTCCAATAAAAAAGTTATAAATTTTGCCGTTTTTACTTTCTCATGTAATTCTTAGCAATTGCAATTTTTTCAAATGCTTCTAATTGCTCAAAAAAAGTCAGGTCGTTTGGTCGGATCATAAAAAAGCTATACTGTTGTAAAGTGCGTTCAGATACTTTTATTGTTCACTGTAAATCGGGCCCAAGGTAGGAGTAACTGTATATTTACATAACAATTCCAGCACGTTCTACGTGCATGCAGACTTCGCTTATTGCACGTGTCGATCACGAATACAGCGAGAATTTTTTGTGCAGAAAGAGAACCATACAAAAATCGAACATTAAATTTTGTCCGTTCGATATGAAAATCAACTTAGCGAGCAGATATTCAAATCTGCGGAGACAACACGGTTCGGAACACAGGTTACCGAGCCTTCTGCGCCAGAATTCGCGAAAGCTTAAGGAAACCGCGCTTACACGGATCTCGTGGCGTTTACAAGCGGCCCGGAACATCATAGCGGCTCGTGTAATCCTGCCGTTTAGAAAATCTCGAAAATCAGGATCACGGGCGCCGCGGGCTGCGGTGCAATTTGCCAGAATTTCGTGCTGGTGCCCCACGGTGATACGGCTATGTATATTAATTACCGCATTTACAAGTTCACTGCCGCGGCACTAGCTCTGAATTGTTCATGCCGGTGTAATTTCGTCGGGCACGCGCAAGTACTTCGACGCTATTGCTCTGGATTCTACGTTTGCGGGAATTTTATTGCGCGTTACGCTTCAACTATTACTGCTTCAGCCAATAACGTGTAATTGGAAGACGCGTTGTTTCTTCGCGTTCTGCTAAAAAGTTGTCACCGTGCAACAGCTCAACGGAATTCACTTTTTGATTACTGGCATTACCGTTGAACGGGTGGAAGCGTTTCTGGTGTAATTGTTTAGTAAAATTTCCATTTTTGAGTGGATATATTCGCGTTAGAGGGGTGAGAACAGCCCCCAAAATTCAGTGACATGGGCATTTAGTTATACAGTTCTTAAACTCATTGTATATACAGGATGGTCCGCTTAAATAAGGCCACCTAAATATCTCTTCAGGTTATTGTGATGCAAAAAATATTTGTTACGTAATGTGCACGGCGTCGATGGATCAAATAATTAGCATGAATATTTTTTCCGAATGTCATTTTTTTCGGAGTTATCAAGGTCATCGATGTACTTTGATACATAACTACATTTTTTTTGTATTGCATCGAGAAAATAATCGAAACATACTACATTCATTTATATATAATAACATGACCTTGAAGTGACCTTGATCTTTTAGGGCAAGAACTTGATCTCGAGGTCACTTCGAAAGCATGTTATTATACATATCTGAATGTAAGTTATCAAAACTCTGAAGAAAATGACATTCGAAAAATAACATTCTTACCAGATGTTTGGTCAATCGACACCATGCACATTTCGTAACAAATATTTTATGCATCACAATAACCTGAAGAGATATTTAGGTGGTATTACTTAAACGAACCACGCAAAGGAATGCCAATTTTCGAAGATCAAGGTCATTTCAAGGTCATGTTATTATACGTATCTGAATGTATGTTTCGATTATTTACACGATGCAATACAAAAAATGTAGTTTTGTATCAAGAAACATCGATGGCCTTGATAACTCTGAAAAAACGACCTTCGGAAGAAAATATTCTTGCCAGATGTTTGGCCCATTGACACCATGCTCGTTACGTTAGAAATATTGTTTGCATTACAATAACCTGAAGAGATATTTAGGTGGCCTTATTTAAGCGGACCACCCTGTATATGTATACGGTGCTGTAATTTTGTATTTTATAACTGCTAACATTACCGTTGAAGGGGTCAAAACGGTTGTGGTGTACAGTAAAGTCACGTTCACTGTCAGCGATCGGGTTCGCGATAGTTGTCAGGTGCCTACTCACTCCACAGCCACGCTGTCCTTTTCTACGTTCGGCTTTCGTTTGAACTCTCGCCGCGGTAGACGCAGTCATAGAAAAATAATGCCGTTACGCGATCACTGCCCGTGCAGAACACAGGCTGTTTGACAAGAATCGCGACTTTATTGTAATTGTTTTGCAGAATTTTCATTTCTGCATGTTTGTATTCGCGTTGGTGAGATCAGCTTCAAAATTTCAATGAGAAAGGCACTTAGTCAAACAATTCTTAAAGTCATTGTGTACATGTACGGTGCTGTAATTTTGTATTTTATAATATTAGCGTTGAAAGAGTGAAAGCGTTTCCGGTGGAATTGTTTAGCAGAATTTTCATTTTTACGTGGATATATTCGCGTTGGAATGGTTGAGAACAGCCCGAAAATTTCACAAAATTTTGATGTACGACGATGTAATTTTGCATTTTTAGGACCAACATATTTCCTAGAAATTGTTGTTAACGGTATAAATCGGCTTGCGATATTTTTCGGGCCAAATGGTTGTCGTAGTTTTCGCACGAGGGAGGCTAGAAAATTTCGCGAGTAACGATAGGAACCGTAGGGGGTGGACGTTCGCTCTCCGGGGGATGCAAACCGAGTGAAACTGGCAGGAACGTGATCGCGACTCCGACTTCGAAACGACATCGAAGCCTGCCAAAAGGAATGAGAATGGAAACTGGGGCGAAAATTTGATAAATCGACGGAGTATTAAAAATTGACAACAGTGGAGCGAAATTCTCGGCGATCGAGGCGAAACGAAAACGATAAAAATTGAAAACGAGCGGTCTATAAAACTTGAACAGAAGTATCGCGAGAGAGGCTGTTTGATTAGCCCAGATTAGCATAGAAACGTCCGATCGGAATTTCGAGAATTAATCTCCTTGTCCGAAATCTAATTCGTCTCGCATTCGTTCAACTATGTCGTAGAATTATGTGCCATTATAATCTGTGGAGATGTGAATTTTTCATGTCGACCTTAATCGCGATTTTCAGCAAATATATTTGAAAGAATTGTTCTTTAGATAATCGTATTTACTTAAAAACATTTAGCAAAGATGAAGGCATTCATTTTAATGCTTTTCAGGTGTACATATGCAATGTTGTTATTAATTCTTCAAAATAATGGCTACAGAAATTCAATTAATGTTAAATGTAAATGGATTGTTCGTTTTATTTTGAAGCTTAATGGATTACTTAACAAAATCTATGTAATGGTTTTGCGTATAATTCTGACGAAATGGATTGATTTTAAATGTCAATGAGTTTTCCATTTAGTTTTCAAGTGTAATGGATTCTGTAACAAGAAGTACAACTTCTACTTTGCTTACAGTCCCTCGAAAATATTTCGTATATGATACTGCAAATCAAAATGAATCGATAACATTCATAAATGTTAAATGTCATTGAGTTGTTGATTTTATTCTGAAGCATAATGGATTCATTAATAGAATGTGCAAATTTTACTTTGGAAAAATCCAACGAAAACATAACTGCACAAATCACGATGAACGAATCGATGAAGTTCGAAAGAAATGTTTGAGCTCGATCTCGGGAGGAAGTCTCTGGAAAATCAGCGATCAAGTTATGCAAATTGTGGAACGAAGGGGATTCGATCGGCGTGGTAGGGAGCCTGTTTACAATGGGGGTTGTAGGTGAAATAAGGAGCAATCTGAGGATTGGTCGCGACAGGCCATCAGAGCCAGAGTCGAATCGCGTACCGGCTCGGTCGTTAAAGACCAAAGTTTCGTTCGGGGACAATTCCTTGTCCATGAGTGGCTGCTCGTGGGTAACTGAGACGTGACCATGCGAGAGAGGAACCGCGGACCGATTCTATTGTGGATATCTATTTTGGTGTTTGGCCGAACTAGGAACTCTCGCGCACCGGCCCGAGGTCGATGGACTTGGATTGAATCAATAGCGAAACAACTGTTTTCGACCGGCGAACTTCGTCCCACGGCTTCGGTGTGTTCGGCTTTCGACCGGAAGGAGTTCGAACCGAACTGTGCCTGGCCTCTTTGTCTTCTGGATTAATATCCCCATCAACTTCCTGAGGAAAGGATTCTTATAATGACCAGAATATTTACTCCTCGTCTCATGCATCGACCCTCTTGTTGAGACGTGCTTAGTGTGTAGCCGACTCGACTGTCAATTTGGCTCTACGCTGTGTTCGATTTCAAATGATGCCATTCTTGAGAGTCCATTCTGTATCTCTTTGATGAGTTTATTGGTTTGTAGCTAACTAAAATGTTTATATCTCGGATTTCCGTAATTTCGTCTATGGGCGTTGCCCTCATTAAGGAACCTTTCTACTCTGCTATTGGCTAAGCACCTACTTCTCGATATTTGGTGGAGGGATTTTTCACCCACACAAAGTTTTCTTATTTATGGACCTTCGGAGGAAGATCAGTCGCAACTTGAAGTCAATATTTGGCTGAACCTTACAAAAGCCCCCCCCCCCTTCCTTTCGACATGTGACATACGTCATTCTATTCGTTTTGACATTCTGAACACAAAATGTAAATGTCACTTTTGGCTAAAATGAATAGTTTTCGAGATATTCGTGAAAAACTGCAGTTACTACACATTGAACACAACAATCATACGAATAGAATGAGTTGTGGTTAGGTTAGGTTAGGTTAGGTTAGGTTTGATTTGAAATTGCGGTGGGATGGTCTAGGCCACTCTCACCGCCGTCAGAGTGGTCCTCCGATGGGGGGTATTTATTGGGATGGGTGGGCCGTGCTGGCGGGGTGGGGGGCATGTCTGCCTCCTGCCCAGCCCCGTCCGTACGGTCCTATAACCCCCTTCTGGGGTGTCTTGTTGGGACGGGTGGGCCGTGCGTGCGGGGTGGGGGGCATGCTTGCTTCCTGCCCAGCCCCGTCCGCACGGTCCGAAAATCCGACTGGGTTAATTGGGGGTAGGGGTCCGGGGGGGGGGTCTCAGAGGGAGCATTTGCAGCTTCCCCCTCACTTTTTCCCCCTTTGCCTCCCATATGGAGTCCCCTTTTTCTTTTAAAGCGCGTGCGGCGACCTCCTCCTTCGGCCGGATGTCGGCCTTCGGGCCATGAGTCCGAGCGCGGGAGGGGGTCTCCGGGAGTTGCGGGTGGACCGTGCTGGGGCCTCGGGAAGCTCAGCCGAACAACTCCTGGGAAGGGGGACACCGTGTAGTGACCTGCACGGGGTCCAAATAGAATAGACTAGCGTTTTTCTGGGGGGAGCTTCTCTCTCCCCCGGGATGGGGCTCTTAAAGCCAGGGGCTGGAGGTGGTCGGTGGCATTCGTTCACGAGATCTCGACCACCTCCTACTTAGCTCAGCGAGGTCACCGTAGGTATAGGTTAGTGGGTATGTCTGGCCCTTCAGGTCAGAAGAGCCCCACATAACCCCGAACTCCCCCTGGAGGTCGGGGTATGCGTAATAGCATTGGATTCCTACGTTAAAGGAAAAAAAAAAAAAAAAAAAAAGGTTTGATTTGAAATTGGGCAAGAATTATGCGATTAGAATGAGTTGTGGTTAGGTCGTAGAGGGGGCGACACGTATACGAAAATCCAGGAGTAGTCTTTCAAAATTGAAGTCCACTCAATATATGTATAACCAGAATGAGACCCTGTTTTCTCTGTCCACTCGATCCGTCTCTGTCCGTTCTATCTCCGCAGCGTGTTTAGAAGCAAAATGTAAACAAACGTAGCGCCGGGACAGCCTTACGTAGCTACGGAGCGTGCAGAAATACGAAAAATTCAATACAGTATTCGTGATACTTTTTTTGCGAATATCTCGAAAACTATTCGTTTCAGCCAAAAGTGACATGTACATTTTGTGTTCAGAATTTCAGAATAGAATGACGTATGTGACATGTCGAAAGGACGGGGGGGCTTTTGTAAAGTCTACCCAATATTTAACACAGCTCTCTATCTTTGTATATACCGTTGTTCACTCCTTTTATTAATCCTTTGCACTCCTTTGTCGTGTGTGACTCGACATCAGAGAAAGAACAATGTGAATAAAACGGGTCTTCATATGTATGTGGTTCTGGCTTTATTTATTTAATTGTCTTAGTTTTTAGTTAAAAACAAATATAAGTTCCACAATTATCAATTACAACAAAATTTAATAGCTATATTTTATGTATGGTTAAGTGGGGTAAGTGCAGACTGGTTTTGGTAAAGTTGGATTTTAAACCTGTGTATTGTCAGTCTTTTATGTACTATGTAATATTACGTAGAATTCTAATTTTTCTTGAAAATTTTAATTTTTATAGGATATTGTACAAAATGTCAACTACTCCGCAGTTGCCCCGAAAATGGGGCAAGAGCGTAACTGAGAGTTAAAAATGCATTCAATTTTGAAATAAAAATTATATCGTTTAGTTTTATAGTTATTCATTTTCAAACAAACAAGTACTTTCATGCTAAAATATGAAAGGGGATACAGTGATATTAAAACAAAGTTTAAAAATGCTTTCAAACCTCGTTGCAAGTGCTACGGGGCAAAAAAAGAATTATTAACAAGCCTGCTATAAGATGCTTTTTATTGCATTAAATTATATTGTTTAGTGTGTTCTATAGTTATCCAGTTTTAAACACACAAGTACTTTTGGGTTGTTCGAAACGTCTCCACCGATTTTTGGAGTAAATTGAAAACGAGGAAAATTGTACTAACAATCGAGTGTATTGAATAAGATACGCACCGTTTTGTTCGGTGACGGTTTACCTTCTGTTGGGAAGTTTCATTATCGTACGCACTTACCCCACCGCGATAGTCTGCATTTGCTCCATGTAATAATATTTACGGGGCAAGAGCAGACTAGTGTTTTTCTCAATAAATAATAAAAAATACAACGAAAATGGTGTATTTAATCTAAACTTACATAAATATTTGTTGTATTTACCTAAAATAACAACACAGAATATATAATTAACTTATGAACTATTGCAGGTTAAGGGTAACCTCAAAGTTGTACGTGTACCTCTCACGTGACTCTTTGACACTGGTTGATTCAAGCGAGGAAAACACCTTTATTCTTGGGCGACATCTGTGTCGAATAGTTCATATTAACTTATAGTACATTAATAAATACAAGCTAGAGAAATTCCGCTCTCATTATAATAAAAATAACCAGTTTATACACTTGCCCCGTTTACGCACGTAACCCACTCCACCTTAATTAGTAAACAAAATTGATTGAAATAAGTAGCAGTCAAGGAACTGTCCTTTGAAGTAAATTATAAATAAAACACTTAAAATAGTATGGTAATAGTAGTGTTGGAAACGAAATTGAAAAATGTTTCGGAGTGCATAGGGTTAAAGTTATTGTCATCCGAAAAATTCGTTACCTCTCAATGAGACGTGTTTCGCAGTGGCTCGCTAATCGCAGTTGAACACTGACGAGGCACAACACCTGTGTTCTCTCATTAACATCGCGAGAGAAGAATTTTCTGCATTCGTAGAAAGTTGAATCTCAATCCTCTTGATTAATCCTTCAACTACTTTTCAATTTCAATAGAAAAGGACTTCTAGCATGCGGATAAATATTGTGATGGTTTTGTGATTGATTGAGTGAACGAATAGATGAATAGGTGAGTAAATGAGTAGGCGATTAATTGAGTAAACAACTACACGAATCGGTGACTAGAGCAATAGATACATAGATCAATAAATTAGTAAACGAGTACACGTGTGGAAGAGTAAACAAGTAGATTAGTCGAAGAGTAGACGAGTAGGAAAACAGAGAAGTAGGCAATTGGAACTGTACAAAAGTAGAATAGTTGAAGAGCTAAGAAGTCGAATAGCTAAAGATCCGGGGAGGTGAAGTACTGAATCGATGAAGAGCTGAGCTGCCGAAGAGCCGAAGAGCTGAAGAACTAACGAAGAGCGGACAGCTGAAGAGTAGATGAATAGATTAGACAAATAGAAAAGTAGATGAATAGAAGTGTGGGGGAATGAAATTGTAGCAAAATAGAACCATAAATGGCTAGAAAAACAGACGAGCAGGAAAGTACAGAGGTACCAAAATAAGAAAAGAATTCGCGGTAGCATACACAAGAACTTTTCCTGCCAAACGTCTATTATTCCTCGCCGTAACTTTTCCCGGCAAGGCCAGACTACCAATTCTCCCAAATCGAAGGTTAAGCTCGACGTAATCATCATCGATTTCCCTTGAAACGGTATAATCAATCTCCCCCCACGCTTTTTCGAAGGCAGCTCGCCAACAGGGAGTTCCGATTCAAAAATTACAAGACGCTGCCCGATAAACACAGGCTCGCATCGCCTTCGTTCGGGACAGAGGGAGGGCCGGAGCTAAAACTTCGGCGAATGTGCCGACTTTAATTAAGGTCGATCGATGTCAAGTAGTTAGCGGTGGTTAGAGCCGTTCTGGAACGGGGAGGTCGCACGCCTGGCCAGACGTTGCTAGAAAGAGAGAGAGAGAGAGAGAGAGGGGCGGGGAGTGTAAATGAGAGATTGAATGAGCGAGAGAGAGAGAGGAGGGGGGAGAGTGTAAATGAGAGATTGAATGAGCGAGAGAAAGACAGAGAATACCGCTGTTTCGGCGAAGTTTGTTTTCGATGACGTTGATTGAATCGGACCGGAGGTTAGAGCCACTTGGCCTGTTTCTGTTTGTTGTGCACCCACGTGATAACAATAATTTAATTATACCGGCCAATGACGGTCGCGTGCGCCAGACAGATGCATCGCTGACGATGAGGCTTCTTGCCAGTAGTTTGGGATCGCTACCCGTGCCTTCTGTCAAAATGATTCGTTAGGCCTTTGCGCACATTCTGGAATAATTCAGAGCAATTCGAATTTTGATGTAGTCTATCCTTCGCAGTTTGTGTTGAAAGGTGGTTGCAAAAACGCGTCATTTAATTACTCAGTTTTCAGTGATTCTATCAAATGTTCAGCTGACCTGTTAAGATCAAAAGAAAGACCGCAAGAGGCACCATGAAAAGTTTGTTTCAAAAATTCATAAATAAAGCAGAGTATAGTCATAAGCACGCATCGTCAATTATAAAATTGTTAAAACAATCCGCCGCGCGCCGTCCGAGTGTTAATTCTCTGAGGATCCTGCGTGGTTATCGATTATTTAAATAATTATTATCATCATTCTTCCTAAAGGAAGTTGTTAAACATTGTAAAACAAATTTGTTCTTACATTCTATGGGTGAAACACGTTTGATAAAAGGGTTAATCGAAATAAGTTATTAAAAGTGTAGTATGGTAAAGCAAATTTCTTTTTGTATTCTACGGGTCAAAGATGATCCTGCTGAGCTTTTTAAGTGACTGATAATTAGTTTAATTGAATGTTTTCCATAAGAGACTTTTAATAAAAGGGTTAATCGATACATAATTTTTGTGGAACGAGTTATATTGACCGATGGAGGGCAAGAGAGGCGGAAGGGAGAGGTCGCAAGAAAGCGAGAGGGCTCGAATTCAATCTCCGAAATCTAGGCAACGTGATCGAACGGCTGTTCCTTTCCGATTCTGACAGCGTAATGGTATTGGTCTTGTGGACGGTATCTGGTAGGGCTGGCCGGGCCGGGCCATAGTTTTGGGAAGGGGCGATTGCCATTGCCGGTAAAGGCCATCAGTTGCTATTGGACCACCTTCGGCCATAACCATACAGGCATGAGCCTCGCATTACCAGTCGCTTCGAGTTATCTGCGCTCGCCAACGTTAACCGGGCCGCGCAACGTCGCACGCCGTGGCCCACATTTCCCCGGCACCTGCACTGCAGAATCCCGATAGTGCACGTATATGCACGTCGAACCCCGCCGCTTATGCGCTTTCCCGTGCGCCGCATTTCTACCCCCCTTACCCCTCGTTTCTCACGCTGTTCCACTCCCTCTCCCTCACTCTGTGTTTCTCTCTCATCTAGCTCTGTCTTCCGCGTGGTCGCGAGCAACAATTTCCGTTCCCGCGTTATCGATCTACCGTAGGGACTAATTGAATGACAGTCGACCGCTGCCATCGTTCCGGGACCTTGACTCTTCCTGCCTGGTAGCTTTATGTCTGACAGCATCAGCGTTTCGCCCCACTGGCCCAAGAGATACGAGTGGAGACTCGGATCGATTCTCTTTCGAAAGTTTACTGCACAATTTCATTTGTACACTGCCAGTCCAATTAGAACATGCTTTCGAACAACATCCTGCAAATACAGGGTGTCCCAGAAACACTTCCCTGCAAGGGACGATTCTTGAGGTGGGTTTCGAGTAAATTTTTCCGTTTCAGAAAATGTTCTCAGCGATATTATCTCGACTTTATAATATCATCGACCAACGTGTTCCTTCTCTCTGAACGCTCTCGTCGCAGCGAACAAAAAGAAGCGTTCCCCGTGTTAAAAACAAAATTTCGTAGACGAACGTCTGGAAAGTCAGCGCGATTAGGATCACGTCACGAAGTCGCCTAACTCACGATCGCAGACGGGAAACTTCGAGCAGCGCTCCAGTTTCGAAACTGATAAAGGCGAATTTTCAGAGGAGAAAGAAAGAGCTCGTCAGGCTGGGGGGCAGATAGAAGGGCCACGAGGGTTGTTCGTTGTCTTAATTGCTCGGTGAGTCACGCTCCATAGCCGCGGTGCATGATAATTACTCGGTAAACACTGATTACGCCGCACCGCGGCTGATTATACTCAGGAATCCGGAACCCGTTCCAACTCCGGCCGCAACTCCTGGATTTTACGGACACCTCCGCAAACCCCCTAGCCCCCTAACCCCTTCTGCACCCTCTTGCGCCCCTTCGCACCACTTCGCATACCCCCTTGCCATTTATTGGTGCCCTCCTGTGCCCGCGGAAATCCCGACAAGCCGCCCAACCGGAAGTGACGAGGGCCGAATGGCCACGTGGAGCGCGGAGAGCATCCTCGCAGGATTCCTGGACGCGTCGTTGCATTACCTGGCCGTCGGATAATTACGCGCCACCTGCCCGGCTCATTCTATCGCATACCGCTTGATCCGCAACGCGATTATGCGCGTACTCGCGTTCGCGGCACGCCAAAAATTTATTGCCGTTTTTATCGGAGGTTTTTAGAGTAATTCGTCTTGGGAACCTATCGAGGATGTTATGCATTTAGTATGATAGAAATGAACAGATCACATACAAAAGTGAGAAGACAGAAGAATTTAAAGAAACTACTGTATTATTTTTTCAATATAATTCAAAGATGAAGCACATATACGTCACCTTTAACTTCGACATCTAATTATTTCTAAACTTGAAAATGAATTTATACTACAATCTGTGTGTGTTACTACAATGATGAATTTACTACAAGATGTGAGAATGTTAAAAAAATTATAGTTATGAGGAAGATTGTCTCTTTTACTCTTGTGTTATTAAATATGTTACAAAATTGTGAAGACGTTAGAAGAAATGATGACCGCTATTGCGCTGTCCGCAGATTATTAAAATTGTTCAGAGATAGAGTACATTTTCTATTAATTTATGATTTTAAAATTGACCTTGGAATTGGAAAAAGTGAATAGTTATTAGGTCAGTTTGTCAGGAAGGCAATACGTACAGCGAAACATGGGCTGATCGACCTCGCGAAACATTAGAGCATATTAGAAGGGATAGTGACGTCTGTTGCGGCGAATTCGCAAGAGGAAAGCTACCCAGTTGCTCGGAAAATGTAATTGTATCGAAAACTCCGTTGCCTTGTTGCGGGACCAGCGGAGATGCCCGATACTCCCGCCCGAGTTGCAAACTTACAAGCCAATTTTCCGAAATGATTATTCGTTGTTGTATTTCGGCTAAGTGGTTTGTTGCCCCGCCGCGCGAATCGATCAGCTGATTATGACAACGCTGCTGGTACAAGCGAAAGCATGGAGAGCATGGCGTGTGTGAAAAATTGCAATGTTTCGGCTGCCGTATATACAGGGTGAGGCACTAACTATTGCCACCTACAATAACTCCGAAAGTATGATGGTAGTAGAAAAGTTTTCGAAATAAAAGTTGCATCGGACAACAGGGACCGTATTGGGGCGTTAATCTTTTCTTGCTAGGTGGAGTCACTTCAGAGATACGAAGGTCACCTTTGTTTTTTGAAATAGAATGCAACGTTTTGTTACCTGTTTTCTAATAGTGGCTATTGAGACGAATCCAACGAGATGCAACATGAAGGTCTTTGAAGGTCAGCAAAGGTCATTTATGATCAAAAAGGCGAAAAAACTTGCATTTACAGAAGGTGTTCAAAGTGATTTCTATTGGTATCAATGCAATGCTGCAATCTTCTTATCACGGATCGAGTAGTATTTCCTATCGCTTCGGCGCTAATCGAATCATATTCTGTAATGATTTATTGTACAAATGTATTTAATTGTACGGCGTGCAGGGTGAGAACGTTCAGGATATCTCGTTCAGCGTATCAACTAAACCTGGTAATGACAAATAAACACATCTGGACGATATCGCAGGTCATCGCTAATAAGAATGGTAAGATTAGTATCATCGAATCAAGCGATTGTAAACGATGTATTTTTTCGAAGAACAAATCGATATGCTTCTCATTTACGGAGAATTCCAGCAAAATTCAGTGAGAGCTACAGATTTATGTACACGCCGTACAATTCAAAACGTTTGTACAATAAATTGTTACAGTATGTGATTCGATAAGTGCCAAAGTGATAGGAAATACTACTCATTGCATTGATATCAATAGCAATCACTTTGAATACCTTCTGTAAATACGAATTTATTTCGCCTTTTTTGTCATAAATGACCTTTGCCGACGATCAAAGACCTTCATGTTGCACCTCGTTGGATTCGTCTCAATGGCCACTATCAGAAAACAGGTAACAAAATATAGCATTCTATTTAAAAAAACAAAGGTGACCTTCACATTTTTTAAACGACTCCACCTAGCAACAAAAAATTAACTCTACATACGGCCCCTGTTGTCCGATGCAACTTTTATTTCAAAAACTTTTGTACTACTATCATACTTTCGGAGATATTGGAGGTGGCAATAGTTAGTGCCTCACCCTGTATACAGGGTGTTCATTTGAAAACTTTCCAGCCGAATATCTCGAAAAGTATGAAAGTTGTTATAAATATTAAAAAAGTGTAAAAGACGTGTCCAAGGATTTCGAGGGGTCAAGGGAGGGGCAATATCAATTTTTTATTTGGGTGGCGTTTTAAGTTCATTTGAAAGTCAACTTTGTTTTTTCAAATGGAAACCTATATTTTTTATTATGGGATCTTATTGTACGTAAAAAGATCAGGAATTTTCGTAGGATTCTTTTTTTTATCTGCGCACTAGTTTCGGAGATTTTTAAAGAGAAGTAGGGCGAGTCATACTTATACTGCGAGAAAGTTTGTAATTTCTTTATAACTATAACAAATTTTCAAAATGTTCTCCGTTGATTTCTAAACAATAATACAGACAATTCTCAATTTCTGAACGAACATTTTTGAAGGTATCTGTTGGAATGGTTCTACATTCCTGTACAATTCTGCGACGCAAATCGTTGATGTTTTCCAGTTGTACTAGCACGTATCGTTTGAAAACAAAATTGTCCTATATTGATCTCTTGTTCGTGTTGTCTGTCTTTCAATATAAGATTGTACTATTTAGTCAAGTGCGAATCATCGTAATAAGAGATACAATATAGTATATCGTACTACAATTAATTGTATAAAATGGTGTATTCTTTAGAACAACGAGTAAAAATAATTTTTATTTATGGAGCTGATGAGTGTGCTCGTCGAACTGCTGCTACGTTCAATGAGAGACATCCTGATACACATGTTCCTCATACGTACGTGTTACAATTAGTTGCAAAGTTTAAGGAAACAGGATCGGTGACAAATTTCAAAAGAAACCAGCCAAAATTCATAAAAGAAGCTGATCAAATCGAAATTATAGGACAGTTTACTGTGAGTCCTACTAATTTAATTCGACAAGTTTCAATGGTAACTGATGTATCAGTGGGATCTGTGCACAAATCACTTAAACATAACAAGTTTCATCCTTATAAAATGCAGTTGCATCAAAATTTATTGGAAGATGACTTTGACAGGCGGATTGTGTATTGTGAGGAATTAACAAATATGATCAACGTCACTCCTAATTTAATTAAAAATATTTGTTTTAGTGACAAATGCACTTTTTTGAAATGGTGCTGTAAATCGTCGTTATTGTCGTTATTGGAGTGACGAAAATCCATATCTTATTAGAGAAAGTTATACTCAATTGCCGGAAAAAATAAATGTTTGGGCAGGTCCTCTGTTTTTCAAGAGTATTTGGATGGCATTTAAATGGTATTAAAATTTACTGGACGACATCATTGATTCACTTATAACCGGAAGTCTTGAACTTTTGTACTTCCAACATGATGGTGCTCCCCCGCAATTACACGTTACCAGTCCGCCAGTGGTTAAACAATCGATTCTCACTAAGATGGATCGGTAGAAGAGGTGTTAACGAGTGGCCACCAAGATCAACAGATCTAACTCCAGTCGACTTCATTTTGTGGGGATACTTACAGTCTGTTGTTTTTAAAACACAACCAGAAAGCGTAAACGATTTGCGTCGGAGAATTGTACAGGAACGTAGAGCCATTCCAACAGATACCTTCAAAAATGTTCGTTCAGAATTCGAGAATCGTCTGTATTATTGTTTAGAAAACAACGGAGAACATGTTGAAAATTTGTTATAGTTATAAAGAAATTGCAAACTTTCTCGCAGTATAAGTATGACCGCTCTACTTCTCATTAAATATCTCCAAAACTAACAACGAAAATTGCTGGTCTTTTTACGTACAATAAGATCCCATAATAAAAATATAGATTTCCATTTGAAAAAACAAAGTTGACTTTCAAATGAACTTAAAAACGCCACCCTCGAAATCCTTGGACACGTCTTTTACACTTTTCTAATATCTTTCATACTTTTCGAGATATTCGGCTGGAAAGTTTTCAAATGAACACCCTGCATAGAAGTGTCTATGTTTCATTCTTGAGTAGTGAATATTTTATAGAATACTTGTGCGCCAATTTCAGAACCTGTTGTTATGACGTTCTCGTGACGTTGATCTGCTATTTCTGCCAAGGTCTAGAGTATAGAGCATCCAAGATCGAAAACTCATTTCGATTGGCAATGAAAAATGTTCTATTTTAAATGCACTATACACATTTAAGAAAAAATATAATAATAGAGATATTGGAAAAATAAAATTCTACATTATAGACTACTTCATCCACAATATTTTCTCTAAATATGATTAAAATTGGATACGTGTTTCTGGAGAAAGCGAAAGATACGTATTCCTGTAGGAGACATCGTATTTCGTTCCACACCATTTCAATTTTGAAAATCGCCGAACCAAAATGAAACAAAGAAAACAATTGCAACGAATCGTCAGCAGTAAAAATCGCCGAGCAGTGGTGAAAACGGGGACTCGAATCTTAGCAAAGATTCTCGCTCGACAGGAGCGATCAGGATTACTTGCAGCAGCGTGCGGTAACTCGATCGGAATGGAAATCCCTGGCGCTCGAGTCTGCCGGGAAATCAGCGAAGGTTAAGGCAGATTTCTACTGTCAGCGACGACTATACTATCTATAGACTGGTCTCACCTTGAGGCTAACGTAAATCGAACGATCGGTGTGAATCGACTTTCATTCTCTCGCGACCGGTCTCTATCTGAGAAATAAATCAGCCGGGGGCGAGGGCACACAGGGAAAAACTACGGCGTAAATTTTCTGAAAATTTTGGCACGGTTCGCGGCTGGTTTTAATGCCAAGCAGAACAAAGTCAGGCCGCAACGAAATTTACGCTCGTTATCGCAGAATACAGACCACAACGTCGTTCTATGAGCTCGTGAGTTTAATTGAACGTTCTTTGTACCGAGGGACGAATTGAACGGAATTAATTCGAGGGGAAATCGCCCTAAGTATGTAGATAATATTTACGTACATGTTTCGTTATTTCGCAAAAGATAGAAAATTAATTTTCATTGTTTAAGATATTTAATCATTAATAGACTGGATTTTATTTATTTGCGACAGAAATTGGCGAGATGCCAAATTATGAGGGTTAACAAACAATTAAACGTCCCTGACGGTACTACTTCTTAGACTACGGATTTTATGCATTTATTACAAAAATGGGTAGATGCAATTTAAACCCGTAGAAGGATTAAACGAATATAAGAACGTTTATGTATTATTTTTACCTTGTTGACATTATTAAAGTAAGAATGATCATTTTATTCGACTTGTGTTTCATACCAGCGATACGATCAATTTTTATTTTGCCTGAAGATCCGCAGTCTACTAGTTTTAAATGGTTAAAGTGACTGCTTACAGTGCAGCGCAATAATATTCGGCCGCTCTATAAAAGACAATAACTTTTCTAATATTGTACTATACGATTTGAACTTTTTTGGGATGCTAGAGCAATTAGTTTACTACACGATGTGAAAAGAAATTTTTAAAAAATTGCAACTGATCGGAATTGTTGAAAAAATACTAGAAGTTGCATTTCCAACTTCTTTATGTGAGCCTATATTGAAAATTTAAAAAATACGTTTCGTAGATCTGTGCCAATTAAACATATTCTGAAAATTTCGTAAAAATCGGTCGACGTTGCGATGAGATACAAACGTTTAAAGATGGTAAAAATCGCAGATTTTCGCGATTTTCGGCCTCTAACTGCAATAAATCTAAGGATTCTTACATCTTTCGATGCCTGTCGTTTTCTCGCGAACCAACCAATTTCGATGAAACTTTCACAGTGCATATAATCGACAAAGATCGACAAAACGTATGTTTTAAATTTTCAATATAGGCCCACATAAAAAAGTTGAAAATGCAATTTTCAGTATCTTTTTCAACACTTCCGATCAATTGCAATTTTTGAAAAAATTTCTTTTCACATCCTGTAGTAAACTAATTCCTTTAGCTTTCCAAAAAAGTTCAAATCGTATAGTACAATATTAAAAAAGTTATCGTCTTTTTTAGAGCGGTCGAATATTATTGCGCGCCACTATAATGTATTGATGTTGGAGAAGTAAATCCTGATTTGGGATCACAGTAGCAGCGTCTCGATCGAAATCGAACGAGTTTTCCGGCGAGCAGGAAGATGAAAGCTCGTGGAGAGGAAGACGGAGGTTGATTAAAAGGATTGCCGGAGGCAATCTCTGGCTCGCGGCCTTTTTTTACGCTTCGAAATTTTATTGTGTCTTAACGACGCCGAGCAATCCACCCCCGCGGCGTCCAACCCCTTGGCGAATCTATAGGGCGCCGTCGTAGTACCATGCCAGCCAATTTCGTTCGGTCGCATCTTCCTCTAATTCCGCCTTCAGGCGTGGCCTTGACTCCCAGAATTACCCCTGTTCCCTCGTTTTCCTCTCGTCCTTGCCATTCCATCGTTCGATACCGCCGTTTAAGCCGGTTAATTATGGTAATGAGTTCCTTTACCTTTCTACGCGTGTTGATTCTCCTCCTATTAATTGTTCGAGCACCCTGAGACGCTCGCGAACGAGTTGAGTCGCTCGTTAGACCACCCTTGTGGACAGAATAAATTTTTATACCATTTCTGGTTGTAGAACGGTTTGTGACATTTTTTTCGAAAAATCGCCTTTGCTTTTTCGCTTGACATTCAGTGTAAAAACGTAAGAACATGGGCTTTAAAACACGCCGAGGGAGATTGTTCTACGTTTTTCCACTAAGTTACAATAATTTAAACATCAACAATTTTCACCTATGATTCAGCGGGACTTTCAGTTTGTTCTATATACACTCTAACCAATTTCCCTTTTGTACGAAACGAACCAAACATTAATAAAAACACAATAGAGGGGGGTGAAAGTAGAGACGATTTTTTTCCACAAAATTACAACCTGTTCAGCAACAATAATTTTTCACCTGACTAAAATCTATTAGATTCTGTCATTTCGATCTTCAACATGTACACTTTACTTAATACTCAATGAACTGAATGGTGAAAACCTTATATCTGTGACTGCAAGGAAAAACGCCGCATGTCACAATTTCAAAAAATTTGAGTTTATGCATTCATTAAGCTTTACACTACAAGATTTACGTATTTACCAGAAAACAAGTCATGCGTTCGATGCCGTTGCAGTCACAACCGTGATATTCAAACGGCACAGCTCGGCGAAGGTGATTACCGCTGTTTACACCGATTAGGTTGTATACGAAAACTCAGGCCCCCTGCGAAGTCCTACTATTTAGGTCACTTTTTTACTCATCCTTATCCAAGGAAGATCTATGCTCGATATTCCGCTCGTCGTCGATCGCGCGCTCTTGCCTTCCGGATTTTTTTTTTCTGTTTATTTATATAGGTCGCATCAACATCAAAGTCATTAGCGACCACAAGGATTATGATATACGGTTACAAAAGATCTTTATACTTAAAAATAATTATAGGTGCATTGTGGGGAGA
This sequence comes from Lasioglossum figueresi, assembly GCA_028455805.1. Classification (NCBI taxonomy): domain Eukaryota; kingdom Metazoa; phylum Arthropoda; class Insecta; order Hymenoptera; family Halictidae; genus Lasioglossum; species Lasioglossum figueresi. The sequence goes on from CM052202.1 coordinate 14,565,842, forward strand.
TCAATATGAAGTTGTTAAATACATGGTTACAGGGTGTGGTAAATATTGATGGATTTAAGAAATAGTATAGCTTGAACGATGTTCTTATTAGAATTGAGGCATTCACTTAAGGACTGCGTCTCCTAGACAGACGACACTTGAGCGTGACTGAACACAGTCACCACAGTACACTCGCACACCGCTAGACTACGTACACGTACGCGACGATTGCAAGGGTCCGGGAATCCACTCCTGATTACTCAATAATGCAAAGATGGGGTTTCTTGGTAGTCAAAATCGCTAGATGAAAAATCAATCTAGGGGGCTATTTGCCTCAATTCTCATTATAATTATAATTCATATACAGGGTGCGGCACCTAAAACAGGTCATCTGAATAAATCGCTTGCTTTCGAAGATAGAAAAAAAAGGATCAGACCAAACTTACTTGATATCGAGGGGCTCGTAATCTGATGTCATTAATTTTTTTATAGGTGTCAAGAAGATACGAAGGTCAACTCTGTTTTTTTAAATGGAACGGTATGGTTTTTTATTTACATTCTGATAGTGTATTTCAAGACGAATACAATGACCTATTACGAAGGTCATTCAAGGTCACGCAAGGTCAACTGCAATAGAAAATAAAATGTCTCAAAGCACTCTTCGAACGCTACGACGATTTACATGTAACATTTTATGTACGTATTCGCTGCTACTTCAAGTGTTCAAAATGTCGACCTTGGACACTGAGACATAATCTAAAACGTTGCAATACCGATGATACTGCCTGACAAAGTTCAGTTGTATCTATTACAGAGCAAGCTCTTTTTGTACGTTCTTGTTCCTTCAATTTTCCCCACAAATAAAAATCTAGCGGTGTCAGGTCTGGGGAACGTGCTGGCCATTTATTACTTCCTCATTCTGTAACATCAAGTAAGTTTGGTCTGATCCTTTTTTTTCTATCTTCAAAAGCAAGCGATTTATTCAGCTGACCTGTTTTAGGTGCCGCACCCTGTATAATTCTCATTAATCGGCAGCATGTCGCGGAGCCGCGAGAAGCAATGGACTGGCGACTGTGCTGCTGCCTATCGTGGCTGTTTAGTTGTGTTTTTTAGGCGACACTCACGGGTGATGCGCGGACGGATTCCACTCAAGGTTGTAAGGCTTGAGCCCGGTTTGATCGCGGACGTGTAAACCCGCAAATGCCGTCGTACGACTATTACTACCCGCCAAATTAATATTGGGTAGCCGGTTCAATGGTTTAAGCGATTACATAAGACAAAATCGGTTCGAATATAATGGAAGACGTTAAAGAAGCGTTTCGTCCCGGACCTGCTAGTGGACTCGTCGGTAAGGCTGATTTAGCAGGTTCTGCCTTAGACGCTAGCGCACGCGAGGGGTTTTCGATTAATAATGACGCGGAATTTAGCGCTGTTGTCCCGATCGCTGGACAATGAACTTATCCCGTTTTGAATGACAAGACAACGGCCGGTGCGTTGTACTTGTCTAACCGAAGATTAAAAGATGATGCTTGTCCAAAAGCCACAATGTACCTGTCGGAACTCGATTTCCTATTCGAACGCGACGAGAAAAAAGATATACCGATTGGTTCCTAACGAACGTTGCATTTACCAATCAGCATGCTTCGACTGTTTATCCTTCTCGCTGTTCTGAAGGAGCGTTGGGAAGAAAGCGCGACGGTTCCCGGTAATTCGACACTGCTCGTGACGGTCCGGGCGGTCGTTCAAAAGAACCAATTCCATGGTACATTGTTCTTTAAGATATACACATTCGAGACATTTGCCAGATATCTCGAATGGTCGCCGAATGAACCTAATTTACGACATCTTCGAGGAAGATGCTTAGTCACGAACGTACTCTAAATATTGTCCTAACTAAAGCTACGTCTCGTGTTCCTGCGCGACGGAACATGGCTGTCGAGATGCTGCCGAATAATGAGAATTACCCGTCGTAAACGTAAAAGTAGGACTTTTGAGGCAAATAGCCCCCTAGATTGATCTTTCATGTAGCGATTTTAACTACTAAGAAACCTCGTCTTTGCATTATTAACGCATCAAGAGTGGAATCCCGGACCCTTGCAATCCTCGCGTACGTATACGTGGTCTAGCGGTGCGCGAGTGTACTGTGGTGACTGTACGCAGTCACGCGCGAGTGTCGTCTCTCTATGAGACGCAGTCCTTAATTTTCCAGGGATAGCCAAGCGACGTCTTTGGAAGGAAAAAAGGAGGCATTGCAGGATAAGGTGATCAACCGAGAGAGGTGTATTTCATCGAGTACATACAGAAGGGGAATCTTTCAAAATCTTATATAAGTGAGTTAGGTTGGTATGGCCTATGCGAAGTCGGGTAAGAACTATGTGGTCTCTTCTGGTAGCAATCGAAGGGCAGTAATTGTTAAGGAGGTTTTTCCTTACCAAGGATAGATTAGAGGGAGGGGAAGTAGTCCATTTTGCAATCCATCCGACTCTAATTTCTCTTTTAATTTGTTTAATCGTATCTCTGTAAGAAGATGAGCAGTCTATAAGTATTTCTTTGGAGGCCTCTTTGGCCGCAGCGTTCGCTGTTTCATTGCTCAATATCGCTACGCGAGAGGGGATCCGTGAAAAGATGATTTCTTTGTAGTTATTTTAGGCTTTGATTGATGCGTTGAAGATGTGTGCAATAATGGGGTCTTGGTTTTCCGGGTTGGAAAAACTCTCTAGGACACTGGCGGTATCGGTGAATATTATAAAGTTGGAGTCTTGAGCATAGATAATGGATTGAACAGCCTGTAATATGGCAAAGGTTTCGCAGAAGAAAAGAGAGCAGAAGTGGTTTTCCGGGTTAGAAAACTCTCTAGGACACTGGCGGAAGCGGTGAATATTATAAAGTTGGAGTCTTGAGCATAGATAATGGATTGAACAGCCTGTAATATGGGAAAGGCTTCGCAGAAGAAAACAGAGCAGAAGTCGTGGGGTTTGAACAGTTTTCGACAATTAGGGATTACAACAGAACATCCATATCCTCATTAGATTTGGAGCCATCAGTGAAAACATGGGTATGATCAGGGTACTTTTGGCCTTCCGGATCTTGCATAGACCACCTCGTGCGCTCTTTCGAAAAAACCTCGAACAAACCGTGACCACGCTTCGATTATTATACTCGCGGCGTCTCGTTTCATCGACGTACACTGTACCCGCGAAGTTTGTAATCTGTTCCGCGAGTGCCTCAATCCTGAATCAGGTCTCGCGCGAAACAAACAAACCGCTCGTTGTGCTAAGATCAGAGTTCTCTCTCACATGTGGCAACCATATAGCCTTCTCCTCATCCGAATCCACCAGCTTCCAACCGATACATCATGAAAACAAATTCAAAAGGCTCAAAACCATAATGCAATCTAACCGATGTCCTATGTCGAAGCATTAGGGATGAAAACTTTAAACGGCAATATCTCGACAGTGAAAATATATGACATGCGGCGTTCTTCCTGACAGCCACAGATACAGTCACCTAAAAATCTATACAGTTTCATAAGAACGACTATGTGACCTTGTGTGTAGGTCATCGACCCTGTAGCCTTGAAGCAACGTCCGAGGGAATCAGGGTTTACGAGCGGTGTCGCCGCGCCGTTGTAAATAATTAAAGCGATTAACCGAGCGTCGAGGGTCGTTCGTCATCTGATTCGCATTAATTGACGAACACAGCTCGACGATATTACGTCGATAGGTGGGGTGGGGAGAGGGATGTCTTTACACATGCGGCTGGTAGCTGGCGAATGCTGCTGCCTTCAGAAATAGCTGTACACAATAGCGGAGAAATGTCGTTTCTGGAACAAAGTCACGCGACTCCTGCGTCGCGACAAGCGTCCCCGTGAGCGATAACTACCACCGCTTCCGGAGACTTTAGTTTATGGCTGTGTCGCGGGATCGGCCGGCTGCCTTGCGCTTTATTGACTCCACTTTTAATTCTCTTTATCGATTCGCCGGCTGTTTGTGCTCTCGTGCCCGTGCACCACGAGCACCGTGCCCTTTGGACGTTCACACCCTGCATTATTTATCCTGATGTCCTACAAACAAGACTCAAACCGTTTGACAAAATATTCTTTCTATCAGATTCCTTGTATACGATGATTGCGAAGCATCTGTCTAATTTGAATAGGCTTTACGGACCAGCAATTCCGAGTCCTGCTCCTAAAGGCATTCTTTTGTTTTCAGCATCTCTGATATTTCTTCGAAGAGTGGTCAAATGGAAATTATCAACTATTTATGGTGTGAGAAACAATTTGGACCGTTTATTTTGAAAGTGGTGCAAGTCCATTTTCTTTTGTTTCGAGAAAATTAGATGTTAGCAGATCTGACAATTAAAAAATATAGGTTAATTATGTGAAGTCTGGGAATGTTTGTACTAATTTATCAATATGTCATTTGATTATATTAACTAAAATAATATATATTTCCAGGCTGCAAATAGACTTACACCACTTTCATAATTAGTCAATTGTAAATATCATTTAATTTCAATTTTGAAATAACAAATATCACTTAAAATATATTTCATATTAATCCAATTTTGTTTATAAATAATAACAAGAAAGAAAATAGAATTAGTATTTTTTATTTTGAACGTTAATTATATTTATATACTGTTAAACTTAACACAAGATATTGGTATTATTAATTATTTATGCTCTTCGTGTGGCAGTGTTTTGAAATGTTCATGATGGACAGGAGGTATATAAGATAATAGCTGCTGCATATCCTTATATTTTTCGTATGTAATAGGCCTGGCATCGCGATACAAAGGCGCGAGGGCGATTTTTTCAAATTTTGGCGGTCTTCCCCGACATGTAGGTGATAAATTTAGAGTCTTAAATTCTGTGTCCTCCATTGATGTTTTATATGAAATAGTATACGGTGCACTTTTGCAAAATCTCATCCAACATATTTGCAACCAATTTACTTTTTCTTCATTAGTGTTTCTTCTTATCTGTTTTTTAATTGCGTTTTGTAGATTTTTTGTTGCAACGAAATTCTCTCGTTTCATTTCGTGTAAAATAAATTTATTATGTTGTCTACATTGGTTTATAACGTCATAATAATCCTGTGGTGTATGCAGGAAATTCTTTTTTCGCGATGCCATTTCTCTGACACCAAAATCTGCATCGTTTGGAAGGTACGAATGTCCGGAGAGTAAAAATTTATGATCAATTGCCTCGATGTTATTTTCCAAAGACTGGACAACCCTCAACCACATCAACGCCATTTGTAAATTTCGATTTTGCCCGGTACACATATCGCTACATGCAATAATAAGACTTTGAGTCGTTCCATTTTCTAAATGTCTCAAACAGCAAGAAGCTATTTCCAGTGATCCCCTGAAAGCAGTTGTTTCGTCCCACACGTACATATTAACTTTATTGTCGTGGAAATTGTGAAATCCCTCGTTTAAAACGTACATATTTCGCTTATAATATGCGACTGAAACAGATAATTTTGGATAGGGAATGGCTTTTTGTAAATCAAAATAAAAATAGTAACTTTCGGCACGTGAAATAAAACAATTATAAAGCCACCGGTGGCCACTAACCCCACCACCTGTCTATGGAAATTGGACTTTCACCACTTTCAAAATAAACGGTCCAATTTAATAAATATTATTTTTGTTTAGTCTGCACACAACTCAATAACAAAAATTGATTTCTTCACTCGTCGATTCATTTTATCTTTTAACAATATTAGAAATTAAAACAATTTGACTATAAAAATGTAAATACTCACAGTGAGTGTACAAAGTATTCGCACACCTCTTAAAAACTAATAACTTTTTTCTAGTTGTATCAAACGACCTGGTTTTTTATAATCAATTAGAAGCATTGGTTTACAAAATGATATGCAAACAAGGTTTTAAAAAATTTAGAAGGTTACATGCAAAGATAAAAAAGGCATTTCTTAAAACTTTTTTATTTGCGCCCTTAATGAAAATTTAATATATATATATTTTGTAGATCTATGTTAGTTATACACATGCTGAAAATTTCATCGTAATCGATTAACATACCCAAGAGTTACAAGTGGTTAAATGTGGTGAAAATCATAGTTTTGCGCGAGTTTTGGTCAGTTTCCACTCAAAATCAAATCAAATTTCTCACAACTCAAATTTTTCCAGTGTCAACCGATTTCGATGAAATGTTCAGCATGTGTATAACTAACATACATCTACAAAACGCATATTTTAAATTTTCATTATGAGCTCTAATAAAAAAGTTATAAATGGTGCCTCTTCTACTTTTCATGTAATTCTTAGCAATTGCAATTCATTCAAAATCTTTTTTGCATGTCATTTGGTAAATCAATTTTTTTAATTGCTGAAAAATAGTCAGGCCGTTTATAAAAATAGTTATACTGTTTCAAAGTGCGTTCAAATACTTTCATGGTTCACTGTAGCTCATTCTATTCGTCTAGTAATGTTCTATCAAAACAAAAATAAAGATTACGCATTGTCCTAATTCAAAAAAATTAGAAAAAACGGCACGCATCGAAAGATGTAAGAATCTTTGGATTTTGAGCAGTAGCTGACCAAAAGTCGCGAGAAACTGTGATTTTCACCACATTTAACCACTTGTACCTCTTGAGTATATTAATCGATTTCGATGAAATTTTTAGCATGTGTATAACTAACATAGATCTACAAAACACATATTTTAAATTTTCATCAAGGGCCCAAATAAAAAAGTTTAAAAAAATGCCCTTTTTATTTTCGCACGTAACCTTGTAAATTCTAATTTTTGGAAAATCTTTTTTGCATATCAATTCGTAAACCAATGCTTCTAATTGATTATAAAAAAATCAGGTCGTTTGGTAAAATTATAAAAAAGTTATTAGTTTTTAAAAAGTTTACGAATACTTTGAATAATTTTGGAATCAAGAAATATTTATGTTATTGCCTACAGGCAGTGTATCGAGGAACAGAATAATTTCAGATCGGAAAATATTTATCTCGAGCACCGAGGCCTATGGATTCAGCAAATCGCTAACAACTTGTCTGACGAATCTCGAGGCAGCGAGTGGATCGATCGCTCTTCTCCGAGACACACGAGAGCTTCGTCAGAACGCTTCGTTCGGTTAGCAAAGGGTTAGCTCCTCGCCACCTTTGACCCATCCCCGATTGGACGGAGAAAAAGAGGATCATTCGAGGAACACGCCTCTCGAATACTTGGCTCGGAGCCTGTGTCGACCAAATTACCACCCCGCATTCAGCAAATGTTTACCCGCTCGGCGAACGCGAGGGGAACGAGGCGTTACTATGACCGCTAGCGCTGTTGCGACCGAACGTTAACGAATGCTACCGTTCGACCACAAAACCAAAATTCCGAGCTTTTGAAAAAAAGCAACAGCGCTTTTCCTCTATCTCGCGATATACGAACGGTAAGAGGCTTATATTAGATTAATGTGCTATTGGGGGAATAATCTATATAGATAAAAATGTACGTAAATGTTCGTTTGTTCAAAATCTTAAATCTCCGAAAGTTCTTCAACGATTGCTTTGAAATTTTGACACAACGTTGCATTCGAATACGCGCGTGTTTTTATATGTATATAGATAAAAATGTAAATGTTCGTTTGTTCAAAATCTTAAATCTCCGAAAGTTCTTCACCGATTGCTTTGCTTTCATGACGAAGCTATCATTTTAGCTCAAACTGTCTCAATAAGTTGTTTGAAAATTTTCTTATTAATCATAAACCGCATTTGGGACCAACCCAAGCAATAACCTCCAAAACTTAAATTTAAACCAATCCAATATTAAAGTGTAGAGGGCGTCATAACCATAGGTAACTTTTAACCAACATCCCTACACAAGAACACAGGTACCCTCTGTACAAAAAAAAGTTCTTCACCAATTGCTTTGAAATTTTGACACAACGTTGCATTCGAATACGCGCGTGTTTTTATATGTATATAGACAAAAATGTAAATGTTCGTTTGTTCAAAATTTTAAATCTCCGAAAGTTCTTCATCGATTGCTTTGCTTTCATGACGAAGCTATCATTCTAGCTCAAACCGTCTCAATAAGTTGTTTGAAAATTTTCTTATTAATCATAAACCTCATTTGGGACCAACCCAAGCAACAACCTCCAAAACTTAAATTTAAACCAATCCAATATTGAAGCGTAGAGGGCGTCATAACCATAGGTAACTTTTAACCAACATCCCTAGACAAGAACACAGGTACCCTCTGTACAAAAAAAAGTTCATCACCAATTGCTTTGAAATTTTGACACAACGTTGCATTCGAATACGCGCGTGTTTTTATATGTATATAGACAAAAATGTAAATGTTCGTTTGTTCAAAATTTTAAATCTCCGAAAGTTCTTCATCGATTGCTTTGCTTTCATGACGAAGCTATCATTCTAGCTCAAACTGTCTCAATAAGTTGTTTGAAAATTTTCTAATTAATCATAAACCTCATTTGGGACCAACCCAAGCAATAACCTCCAAAACTTAAATTTAAACCAATCCAATATTAAAGTGTAGAGGGCGTCATAACCATAGGTAACTTTTAACCAACATCCCTAAACAAGAACACAGGTACCCTCTGTACAAAAAAAAGTTCTTCACCAATTGCTTTGAAATTTTGACACAACGTTGCATTCGAACACGCGCGTGTTTTTATATGTATATAGATAAAAATGTAAATGTTCGTTTGTTCAAAATCTTAAATCTCCGAAAGTTCTTCACCGATCGCTTTGAAATTTGAACTCAACGTTGCATTCGAAACGAGCTTGGAACGTTGCATTCGCGGAGCCACGGCATTGCGTGGCCGGGTACAGCTAGTAGGAAATAAATAATAAGAAGAAGTTAACTTGATAAAAACTTCTTCTTTAAGATCTCGCAGATGCACAAGGAAAACGTCACAACTCAACATTCTTCAGCTTTCGTTTTATTGCATTCAAGTATTCGTCAGAGTATTAATAAACACATTTTTTCGTTAATACATACTCATAAAACTAACCCCATCGATAGACCTATTAGGGTTTACTTATTTTTACTTGCAGCCACAGTTAGTTAAACTGTCAAAGTACTTTGGAACGCTCTCCTGTAAAATCTGTATTTTTATATTTCTGACGTTTTTTTTGTAGATGAGCGATATCCGCTTACATCCCAAAAAGGACAAGTCAAAAAACTTTTGAAAATCTCTTGCGTTCACTGTCGTTACACCACAGAAGTCCCCTTAATACGCTTCCATACGAGTGCATCGATTTTATTACAGCAACAACCGACTCGATATCGATCAACCTCGTTTGGATATCATACACTATCACGGATATGCACGTGAGTGTTGTTAAACGATCGTTTTCGACCCAACGTTGATTAAATTGTCTGCGCGTCATACTACCGGGAACAGTTGGGGTTTTAAATTTTTGTTGCATGCATAAGTTAACCCCTTGCCGCTCTTACCGTAACCTTTTCTTTACGGTTACAGTGATTAAAACGGCTTTATCCCCAAAAATGTTGTAGAAGAGATAGCTACATTTATTTTAACGCTTAAATATTGATTACAAACGAATCAAATTTTATTTCATCTGAAAAGAAAGGCGTAACATTCATACTTGTTAGACTTTGTTAAAACCTTCACGAGTCTGGTTCGTTAAAATTCGGCGAGGGATTAAGGCGACCACTGACTTTTTAATTACTCGTGGCAGCTCGTACAATCGAGAAAATATGGTGAATGGTTAATTAATTTAGAATGGAGTGATTCATCGAATTGTAGTGTTGACAATAGGATTAATTCAGCATCAGCTTTTCAACCTTGCGATTCAGGCTCATTGAAAAATGTTACGAATTACCGGCAGGCAGTTGGGAAGGCGTTGCCAGAGCGTTCGAAGCTGATTGGTAACGAGGGTGTCAACCTTTTCTCGTATGCAGTGCGTTCGAATGGGAAAACGACGTGAAGGCGATTCCCGATTCCGCGATCGTGCCGACGATAAAAGATTAGAATAAGGAAGGAACACGATTCCAATGCAGCAGACATACCTGCAATTTTTTACGGGACCGTGCGCACGTGCGTGAACGCACTACGTATACCTCGTCGCAACTAGGGTGGCACAACTCGCGGGGGAGTGAGACCGCGTTTTGAAAACTGATCGCCCAACGAATTAACAGGTTTTTCGGCTGAGGCTCGAGTAATTAGACCGGGGGCACGATTCGACTCACGTATGAGCTCGACGAGAAACGAACCGCGACCATCAGAGGACTTCTCTAACGAAGGACACGTGTTTTTGTACACGTTGACGCCTCCGCAGGGTCGCGTTATGGCGTTCGAGGGCCTTGGACTCCGGTTCACGTATTCTGTCCATGGTAAACTATTTTACAAAAAATATTGTTGCTCGAACTTCCGTGATTGAGGTCAGAAAAGATATCAGCTTGATTGGACGAATGGTTGCCAAGATATGAAATTATAAGCGGTTTTTTTATTGTTTATTTATACAGGTCACATACACATTGTGGGTAGATCAATATGAAGTTGTTATCATGGTTACAGAGTGTGTAAATATGGATGGATTTAAGAAATAGTATATTTACTTATACTAAATTATAACTGTTGTTTTCTGGAAATTGGAGGCGCGTTCGTGAAGTTTGTTGTGTTCATGGGCCTGAATTTGTAAACGAATTCGATAACGGATGGCTGAACCCCTCCTGCAAATTTCCCTGCATTATAACGTAGTAAGTTTTATTTCGACCATAATCCTCAACGTCAGGGAGGAACAGTGTTTGTGTCTATATGTATTTACGCGTGAGTCATAAAATGCAATAAATAACATTTTCTAATAAAATTGTATTATTTATTTCATGACCACACTCATTTTCAAGTAGACTATCAGCCATATACAGGGTGTACATTTGCAAACTTTTCAGCCGAAAATCTCGAAAAGTACGAAAGACATTACAAAAGTGTAAAACACGTTTCCAAGGATTTCGGGGGAGGAGGAGAGGGAGGCAGTATCAATTTTTTATTTGGGTGGCGTTTTCAAGGTCATTCGAAGGTCAACTTTGTTTTTTCAAGTGGAAACCTATATTTTTTATTATGTGATTTTATTGTACGTAAAAAGATCAGCAATTTTCGTAGGAAACTTTTTTTTGTCTGTGCTCTAATTTCGGAGATATTTAAGGAGAAGTAGAGCGATTCATACTTATACTGCGAGAAAGTATGTAAGTATGTATTTCATGGTCTTTTTACGTAAAATAAGATCCAATAATAAAAAATATATGTTTTTATTCGAAAAAATAAAGTTGACCTTCAAATAACCTTGAAAACGCCACCCAAATAAAAAACTAATACTGCCTTCCTCTTTCCCTCTCGAAATCCTTGGACACGTGTTTCACGCTTTTTTAATATCTTTCATACTTTTCGAGATATTCGGCTGGAAAGTTTTCAAACGAACACCCTGTATATTTTTTTCAACTCGAGAGTTAATAAATAAATTAGGAAGCAGCAAAATGATGACTTAAACATCTCCTAAATTTCAGTATAAGGATGATGTAAATCAATTTTGCTCCAGAAGCTTAAACGCATAATATTCAGACAAAGCCAGTAAAGCTCTCGAAAACGTATCTTTTGAAGATACCTACGATACCCCAGTGCTAGACCAACTTCCACAAGACTGACAATGAAGCGGTCGCCTAAATAGCTGAACGTTTTCAGTGGTCAAACCCGGGAAACCCTCTTAAGTTCCCCGAAAGTGTCCACCGACGCGTGAATCCGACGATTCCGCGCGGTATCATCGTCGGTCCACATCTGAAACCAGCTGTAGTAGGATTACGAAGGTATGGCGGATTTTCCTCGGCGATTTTCGCGGCGCAGGGAAAGCGGACCCGGTGCGAGTACCACGCGCGATTACGAGCGGAGCCAGCTGCGAATTAGAGGACGCGCCGATACGCGTATCGCGATTACGCGTTTCCGCCGCGTGCACATGGCCGCTGGCCAGCTGAATTCGAGCGGACGCGGGAGTTATTAAACGGAACCGGGACACGGGCACCGGACGAAAGGCAGCTACACCAGCCAGCAGATACAGCAACAGCAACAGCAACAGCAACACCACCAGCCGTACCAACTCTGCTCGTTCTACTTTCCTGGCGAGCCGCGCGCACCGGGATCATAATCTGTTTGCTGAAGCGCCTTTGCAACGAGCTCGGTCTCTCGTCGCCAATTTAATGACACCGCGGGACACACAGATCGCTCCGGATGTATCCGGGTCTTCCGGCCGGTTGTTTAATAAAAAAACAATACCAACCCGGCGTACTTTCGTTCGCGGGAGACGCCGGACGATAGGTCAACCCGGTTCCGGGAGGCTCTAACGACTTCCCGGCACTTCGCGATTTTCTGATTGCACTCGTTAAGGTTCGTTCGTTCGTTTCGTTGACGACCGGAAACGACGCTTCGTGGTTGCGAGTATCTGTAGACGTTTAAAGAACGCGGTGGAATTTACAATCGTTTGGTTAGCCATTTCTCTTGTGCGTTGGGGTTGCGTCTTCTCGAGGAATTTTGTCGAACGTTTCATCAAATGTTTTGTACGTACTGTTTTTATTCAAACGATTTATTTCAACTGTATTTGAGTGGGGAATTTTATACCGTCTACTTAGAAACATATTTGTTGAAACAGAATGGCAAGAATCAGAAATGAGATCCAGAAAATGAAGCCATCACAGCTATACTGAAGAAGAACTAAAGATACGTCAATCTAAAATAAAATATACGTATACAGAATATAAAACGAATGTAAGATACAACGAAGGAATAGAAGAACGGAAAATATAATACAATATATTGTGTACAAACGATATCCAGCAAATATAAAAGCGAAGAGAGAAGAATAGATCAGAATCAGCGAAGGCCCGAACGCGTTCCCAGGGTTAATCCGATCTCGTTTAAACTTGTTTCCTAATTAACATCGCGTTTCGAACAATCGTCGAAAGAGAACAATAGACTCGTCTACGTGCCGAGCTCGTCGAAGTGGGCAATTATTCGAGGATCGAGGGAACCAGCCAACGATCAAACGTCCTGGAACCTTATTAGAGCATTAATCTTCATCTATCCCGCGGGAGCGGCCGCGTTCATTTGTCATGTTTGTTACGTGTCTGCGCGTCATTGTTGCGGCAGAACAGGAACGGAAAGATGAATCGTAACTGCCAATTATGCGACAGAAGAAAGATCGCGAAGAAAAACGATCATTCCCGCCCACCTCGCCGCCATTTGTTTCGCGATCACGCGTGACTCGCATCCGAAAACCTCGCAGCCCTGTTTTCTGGAGGCTGCCTTTACCTTCTGATTTTCACCCTTCCACTGACTGTTATCTTTAAATTGTAGGCTAAGCGTTCAACTATAAATGATTCTTCGTCGAAACAATTTTATTGTAATTTTAGTGTTTACTGTACTCTTTGCAGAGTCAAAAACACAGTCTGCAATCTATTACTAGGGAAATAAATATTTTTGACGTAATTGTATGTACAGGGTGGTTCACGCAACTTGCACACCTATATAACTTTCAAAGTATGCGTTGCACGAAAAAGTTTTGTATACAGAATTTTCATGATCCGAAGGGGTACACATTATGTAGTGTATTTATTTTTTTACAGGTGGAAGTAGGGATTGCAATACCGGTATACCGGTATACCAAATACCTGCTATTTTGCAATTTCGTGAAACCGGTATTTGCTAAGTTAGAATACCGGTATTTTCGATATTAGCTATAAATAATAAATATTTCTTTTGGGCATCTACTCTTATTTGAAATACGTTTGCCGCTCAAATACTCTGGATTTAGAAACTTCTGATTCTGATTTCGAAGAGAGTGACAATGAAGAAAATAATAATACAATTGTTGAAAGTACCTCATTTGAATATGACGAAGATAATAGTAACGAGGACGAAATATTAAGTTACCAAGGATTGCTTCCTGTAATTAAAAGAATCCGAAAAGTTGTTAAAATATTTAAACGTTCCCCTACTAAAAATGCCGTTTTACAAAAATATATACTTACTGAAATAAAAAAAGAACTTATGCTAATATTAAATTCTAAAACACGCTGGAATAGTTTGTTATTAACGACGGAACGATTTTTGAAATTAAAAGCTGGCTGTGGAAGCATCATGTCGGAAGGATTCCAACTTATTAACAGCGAATGCAGCAATAAATTTTATGTTGCGATCACTTAAAGATCAGGACGCGCCACTGTCCGAGGAATTATACGGTGCATTGAAAATTCGTATACAGGAAAGGCATAGCGAACTAGGAAATATTTTAAGGTATTTACATAATTATAACGACTTTAAAAAAAAAAACGGAAAGGAAGAAAAGAAGCTAACAAGATCAAATTTAATTAAGTTCGTCGTCAATTTCCACAAAAACATTTATGAAAACCAAACACAAACCTATCCAGAAGAATTCGTTGAAGATGATGTTGATGTTAATATCGAAAATGAATTGTCTCTCGAGAAGAAATTACAATTAGCTATAAATAAAAAAATTGCCACGAACAATAATACAAAAAATAGATTTATCTAAAACCGTCGGACGAGAGACCGAGTTGTTAGAAGATGAAGGACATCGAGGCAAATATTTAGAGAAAGTATATCGCTCGTTATTAACGGTACCACCAACCATCGTGGATGCGGAAAGAGCATTTTGAACTGCAGGTAATTTGTGCAGAAAAATACGTTCAAGGCTTAATGACATTTTAATGGCATTATGTTTTTTATATGAAGTCAATAAATTAGTTAATGTTTTTTTCTATTAAACAACCGTGTTTTTGTACCTTCATGAAAATTCATAATACCGGTATTAATACCGGTATACCGGTACAACGTTTAAAAAAATACCGAATACCGGTATTCAATCCCTAGGTGGAAGCGTTTCGGAGATTCGAAGATCGACTTTTTTATATCGAAATGTGGAAGAATGTCGAATTCCGAGTAAAAAAAGTATTGACCTTCATTAGCCATAAACCTAATAATTAACGAGTAATTTCACATAATTTCCTGAAAATTTTCTTCGCTTAATATCAAGTTAGAAATTCAACCTTATCACTGATTTCCACAGGGCAGCGGGATGTTTAGGTGACAATGTTTATAAACACGACAACGTCTATCATGATAGTAGTTATCATAGTTGGAACAAAAATTGTCCCAATCGACTGTGAGAAACAGATTATATTTCTATATATTTAATCAATATAATACATTGAAACACTTCATCTACCAATGCGTGACTGAAGTGTCCATTCAAATTGAACGAACGAGTCTTGAAATAATTCATAAGAGGATTACAACGTGGAAGAAGAGTTTTAAGCTACCTCTTGGCACATTTATTAAAAATCCTATTAACAGGCTTTCGGCGAATAAAGTGCTATAAAAGCGATTCTAATGTGAAGAGTGTCCGAATATGAATTCCGGCTGCTGTAAATTGTAATAAAGAGCATTGAGTAGCGTACGAAAACGAGGTTGGTGGACGCGTTTGTTTTGTTCAGGTGACCCGGATCGTTCAGCGGTAAAATTAATTTGTACCGTGACCGGATTCAGGAACCCGGTCGAGTCCCGCATGGTTTCCTCCTTAATTCTCGCCTCGGCTAGAGCGCGATGCGGTTTTCCCGTGGGCTCACGGGACTGTCAGAGATTCGCGATCTTCGGTTCGGACGGGACTCGGAGAGAGAAAGAGAAAGAGAAAGAGAGAGAGAGAGAGAGAGAGAGAGATAACCGGGAATAAAATATGTGGCCGGAGCAGACTCGCTTAAATCCCTGAGTATTTTTATCGCAGATCCGAGAGACACACGCCTGCCACGAGGAATTTCACGTCCCGACCCAGATTGCCAGCGCATTAATTTTTTCGCTGCGCGAATTCGCTGGCTATCGAGGCTGTCTACTTTTCAGAGTGTGTCCCCGTAATGCCCCCGAGAGAAACAAAGAGAGAGCGAGAGAGAGAGAGCGAGAGAGAGAGAGAGAGAGAGAGAGGAGGGAAGGGATTGCTATCGAGCTCCATCGTTCTTTAATGGAGTCTCAAGATTGAACCTATCAAAAGTGCATTACGCTGATCGAATTAAGGCTATGCTCGATCAAGCAATGGGAAATCTGCGTTGCCGACACATGTACGACATTCGTCACAGACTTAACATCAGTACAGACATTGCATCTTATGGGCTTTTTTGTCTAGGCCTCGGGGGACTCTATGAGCCCCCTTACAATCTTGGTGTCGCGCCCCATGTTGCTGATAGTTCACAGAATATTGATTCTACTCCATCTTAAAATCATCTTATTATGTACGAAAATTGATTTTACTGCCTCTTAAAATCATTTTCATCCGGCTGAAAATTGATATTACTCCATCTTAAAATCATTTTATTGTTTCTGAAAAATTGATTTTACTCCATCTGCATTTATTATTTACTCAATTGGCCTTTGCACACTATACCGCACCGCCAACTGACCATCGCAGCCGCGCAGTCGCCGTTTTGGGTATCTTCTATGTACAGTAAAGTCGATATTACTGTCCAACAGCCGTATTTATGGTGGACAGTAAGGTTGGTATGTTTGATCGTATTTTTGTTACTTCAAAGGGGAGTCCGAACATAGAGATGGACAATGAAATTCATAGGAGAACCCGAACATAGAGTAGGACAGAATGAAATTCAAAGGAGAAGCCGAACATAGAGAAAGATAGAATGAAATTCTAAGGAGAGTCCGAACATAGAGAAGGACAGAATGAAATTCAAAGGAGAAGCCGAACATAGAGAAGGACAGAATGAGTGTCTCTTTCTTTCCAATGCGCTGTCCTTCCTTGCGACCGAAACTTGAATCGTCGATTTAACCCTTTCGGTACGGAGGACCGGTCGCGGTTATACATTCGTGGGACGAGGAAGTTTTCCGCGAGAGTGGTTGCACTGTACGACAGCGTAAGCCGCGAAAACATGTTTTGCGGCATTCATAGAAATCTCGATCGTGATTGACACTAAACTTTTCATTCGGACCGCGACAGTCATCGGTGACTGACGCGGAATTTAACGTGTTTAAAAAACAATTCTAAAATGATTATACCGCTTTGTCGTAACCTAAACCAATCCTCGGCCGAAAACCGATTTCGACGGAATCTTATCTCGCTGATCAGACGAAAAGACAGACAAAACAGGCATGGCGCTTAACGTTTTAAAATCATATCTATTTCTTCACAGTACATTAATTAAAGTAAATGGCATTGATATAAATAATATGTTCCAATATCACAAAATTAAAATAAATAACAAAACTAATAGTGTAACATAATAAATAATAAAACTAATAGTGTAATATAATCAACGACAAAACTAATATGTAGTGTAACTTGGTGTGATAGTTTTCGAAACAAGGGGAAACGCACAAGCCCACATTACATTGTTCGCACTGATACTTGGATGCCGCCAATTGGCGGCGGTAGGACCCAGAGAATGTTTGGTGGATGCCGCCAATAGGCGGTGGTAGTACTGAAAGGGTTAACCACTAAATACAATTGGAATTATATCGTGTTTGGTCTTATATTAATCAGAAAAATGTCAGAAATACGATAGTGAAATTTTATAAAAAAATAATGAAAATGAAGAAAGTTGTACATTTTGATTCATTCGAGTCAATGTGTGGTGCTTACACCGATATGCCCGAGCCGAGATCAATCATCACCGCCTTCGGCGCGGCGCGGCGTCGGCCGCCAGAGGAGTGAGTAGGCAGTGGACATAGAACCTGGTATAAACAAAGAACAATAATATCGACTTTACTGTAGTTTCAATGGGGACGCGCACACCTGCGGCAACAGCACAGCGGCGTCCATTCCCATTGAAACTACCAAAACGGCGGCGCTGGTCAGTAGGCGGTGCGGTCTAGTGTGCCACGATCTTCAGGCGTATCAGTAAGAACCGAATATTTTATTCTACATATGAGCAGTTTATTTTGAAAGTGGCCTAAGTTCATTTTCGAGAAAAATCAAACTAGCAATTTTAATATTTACATTTCTACCGCATCTTTTCATTCTGCAGCAAATTGTAACTAATATATTTAAAATCACAAAGATTTTGTAAAAAGGAAATTAGCTGGTTAATAGAATGATACAAACTTTTATTTTGAAAGTGGTCTAAGTCCATTTGTCACGTGTACCACTTGAAGTTAGCTGTCATAAAAAACATTTTGGCGTCGTAGAAATATCATTAAAGAAAAATAATTTACTGTTTGTCCCCCAAAATTATTATAATGTTATCAAGAAGTGCCGCGAAGGTAATAACTTTATTTTAAATGAAATGAAACAAGAGGATTTCATATCAACAAGATTTTTTGAGGATGCAATTTTTAAAAGGGTAAAGAATTCTAACGGAAAAACAATAAATTGGTTAAAAATATGCTGGATGCGTTTTTTTGAGAAATGAACCATATAAAATTTTCTATCTCAGTGTTTAAAATACTGAATTTATTTTCCACGTCGGGGTAGACCAAGAAAATTCGAAAATATTGTATTGACACCACTTTATAAAAATGTATGACAAATTTCAACAGCGAAATACAAGGATATGATATATACCACCGGATAGCACGACTTCTTCAAATCCCTCCCGCATACACAAAATGTATTTTGAGGAATAAATTGTTATGTAATTTATATAGTTAGGAGATTTCCTGAATTGCATAACTGGTGTTTTTCAATTTTTGTAATGAAATATAAAATAAATTGAATATTGTTTTTTTAATTTGAAGCATTTGAAATTATATCGAATAGACTTGGGCTGTTTCAAATTTTATGACAAATCTAGTTGTGAATTTTGAAAGTGGCCTAAGTCCGTTCTTGGTAAGAAGACAGATATTATTCACTTAATAATTGCTATTGTTGTAATAGGAATTGTAAATTTAACTCTCTTTGATACACTTAATCAATACATATTTACTTACTCAATGTGATACATTGGTATCCTATACGTACATTTTTAATTTCATTGAAACGCGATCTTTTAAATATCTCAATTTAAACTTAAATGGACTTAGGCCACTTTCAAAATAAACAGCTCATATATTGTTTATGCTTCGCGGTGAGATGAAAAGATTAGCCCCGTGACCGCACAGAGGCAAGAGGAGTCTATCACTCACTAGTTCTGACTATCCGCACCTCTAACGATCCCGTAGTCCCAATGTTTATGTTTGACGTCATACGGTACATAGTATGTGTGAGCGCTTTAGCTAATATTTCGGTTAGAGACGAAAATGCGTGTGAAGCGAGGCGTCCCGATTCGACCATGATCCAATCTGCTCCGCATTCGTGCCTACGTCACCGCATTCCTGCCAGGGACTTTCTTCTCATCACATCACGAGACCCGTTCAATATTGTAATTTTTTTGGTGGAAATAAAGAATATTAAATACTTCTGTACATGAATATTCGACAGTAGAATTAGATTAACATCTTCGACAATTTTGGATAAAGAACAATTTTTCAAATCAAGGACAAATTAAGTTTTGTATTACGAGAAAATCATAGTCAAAGAAGTGGCAGGAAAATATTGTGCCACATCCTTCGCTTTAATATTCTCCTAGTAAAAATCCGAAAAATCTTCGAAATTTTCAAGAATGGAGAAAATTGGCTTTTGTATTAGGCAAACATAACGAAAGAGGTGGCACGGAAATTCAGTAGTACAACTTAACGACAAACCAGACGACCTAAAATGTCGAAAATTAAGTAGTGCAACTGATCGACAAGCCAGGCGGTCGAAAAATTGAGTTTGTATAAGGAGAATATGATCATGAAAGTGGTGGCACGAAAATTCAGTAGTAAAACTCAACGATAAAGCCAGACGACCTAAGAATGTCGAAAATCAAAAAGTGCAACTGAACGACAAACCAGGCGGTCGAAAATTGAGTTTTGCATATGCAGAATATGATAGCGAAAGAGGTGGCGCGAAAATTCAGTAGTAAAACTCAACGATAAAACTAGATGACCTAAGAATGTCGAAAATTAAATAGTGCAACTGAACGATAAACCAAGCGGTCGAAAATTTTCCAAAACCTCGAAAATTGAGTTTTGCATATGGAGAATATGATAGCAAAGGAGGTGGCGCGAAAATTCAGTAGTAAAACTCAACGATAAAGCCAGACACCTAAGAATGTCGAAAATCAGAAAGTGCAACTGAACGACAAACCAGGCGGTCGAAAATTTTCCATAACCTCAAAAATTGAGTTTTGCATATGGAGAATATGATAACGAATGAAGTGGCACGAAAATTCAATAGTACAACGCAACAACAAGTCAGAAGGCCGAAAATTTTTGTTTCTATAGTTTCTCTATGTATGCAATTCTAAATCAAAACAGTAACTCAATGACAAGTTACATGGGCGTATATTTTTGCGGAAATCAGTAGTATAACTCAACAATAAGTCGGACATTCCTGAAAAATTGGTACTTCAATAAATATATACGCACATATGCTTTTTTTTATTACATTATATGTATTTATTCATTGTAGATTCACCCATAAAATGGTTGCATTGTACACGTGCGTAACTTATATTTTATGCATTCATAAGAAGAATGTTAACTGAAAATCTAGCTCTCTCAGACACGCACCTTTTGTGTTGCAACCTTACGTAGTTCGCTAGCTGAACGATTCATTTCGACAGAGACCGCTGTTGTACTAGGGCATTTTCTACAGAGTCGGTAATTCGGAATCATAGACAGAAAAATGCATTGCATGCAATGCCTGTACTCATCTTAAGTCTGTGCATCCGTCGAGCACATGTGAGAGAATCGATGTGTATGTTGTCTTAATTTGTGGGCGGATTTGGTCATATTATTAATTGATGCCAAGTACGTTCCTTAAACAAGCGAATTTTTTACATTGTTCTTGCATTTGTAAGAATACACGGAAATGTCACAGGGAAATGTGTTTAGAACTTTCTGTACCCGGCCACGCGTCGCTGTGGTCTGGTTAAATGGAACAGAAAGAAAAGAGAAATCACTCGTTTCTAATATGTTTAATTTCACAATGCTTGTGGGTATACAATATTTTTTGTTGTTCCATTGTCTGTGCAGATATAGAGATTGTCTGGTTTGCCGATTCTAGAACACGGAACATATAATTGTCCATGTGAGAAGCAATCCGTGTCTAGATCGAAACCACAGAATTCTAAAGATTGGCCTAAAGCTTTAAGACTTAAAGCGAATGCAACGTTGTGTCAAAATTTCAAAGCAATCGGTGAATAACTTTCGAGGATTTAAGATTTTGAACAAACGAACATTTACATTTTTACTTATACAGATAGATTGTAAGGAACAAAGTTCTGTAAAGTTAACAATTTTTCTCGAACTCGTGCACTTACACGTTTCGTGCCTGAAGATCGATACCGATCTTGTTTATCTTAATTCGTGCCTTTTTGTTGCGCTTACTGAAGACATCAGGGGGACAACCAACAAGGTTCTACCGCGTTCATAACGAAAGTGCACTGTACACTCTCTCATTGCTGCACTCGTAAAAATAAAAAGAAAAAGAAGGAGAATGAAGACTGTAATGATAATTACATTCATATAGTTTCATCGAGCCAAATGAAAACTGGATACAGGATAAAGAGACTCCATAAACATTTATTTTTTAAATGATTTTAAGGAATCAATGAACTCGTGCTCACGAACGACCAAGAAACAAAGGAGCTAGAATTACCACTGAACCTACTATTTATTTATTTATTTATCAACGGACCGAAGCCCACTGACATAAATGTTTACCCAATAGAAAAAAGACTTTACGTAAAATAAGAAAGAAGGGACATGCACAAAAACGCATGGTACAAAAGGTATTGGTATTATAAAATAATTCTACGTAATTGTATTTCGTATTTTACAATTATTGTAATTATAAGAATTCATTTATGAAAAATAATGGAATTCCTTTGTCCAAGCGTCTAATACAATTTATAGACGATAAGTATAGATACTTTTAATGCCTGATTTAGTGTTAACAAACGTAACTCGAGAGACATCGATATCCAGGATCGACGACGCACGCCATAAACACGGCCCCGTAATTTACGGTTATGGCGTCGTTGTCTGATCGTGGTTCGCGATTGATAGGATCGCGGAGGACCTGCGGGGGAATTTCTGTCGCGAGCCTTGTATCGACGGATGAAGAATAAATCGAATTGCAAATGCGCCGGACAGCGGGCCGCGTACATGGCAGATTGCAAAGTTCCCGTTTCGAAATTGACCGAGAGAGCCGGGGCTCTGCGATCGATCAACGGATGTATCCGGGACGAGTATATACGTCCGCGAGAAATGTAAACTCTTCGCGGCCATTCGTCGTCGCCCGGTTCGCTGCAACGATTCGCGATACACGTCGCGAATACACAGCCCGAGCTTCGGTAAGGATTCGCCGAGAATTTACTGGACAGTTCGAGCGACGTTCTTCGACGGGTGAAACGAGTCGCGTTTTGTGTACCGCGAAGTCGTTCCGAACGTTTTATGTCCGAAGGCGACCAGTTTATGCACCGCGGAGAAGACTGTGTACCCACTTTTCTTCGTTCGCGTCCTCCGCTGCTTCTGTTCTTCGTTGGAGAGCGAAAGAGAATGATGAATGACATGGCGCTATACTTGACAATTGTGCCTATAATTATGAAAGTGGTCTAAATCAAAATTTAAAATAAAATGAGTTTATTAAATTAATCCAATGTAAGTTTTGCGATGTTGTCAAAAATGAACCGATAGATAGTGCTTGCTATTTCAACATTGTATGGAATTCATTTAGCGTTAATACCCGTTTTCCTTCAAATATCTCTAAACAAGAAATATATGACTTAGACCACTTTCATAATTATGGGCACAATTGTCCTTCGAAGATTTCAACATTGTATGGAATTCATTTAGCGTTAATACCCTTTTTCCTTTAAATATCTCTAAACAAGAAATGTATGACTTAGACCACTTTCATAATTATGGGCACAATTGTCCTTCGAAGATTTCGGTACTTACCTACCCTATTCGTTTCGATATGCTGAATGTTAGTGGTGTGCGAGACCGGGTCGGGACGGGACGGAATCGATTTTCGGGATCGGGACGGGATCTTGATACTTTCGGGATTCCTGAGAATGTTCGGGTCTCCCGAAAATGTTCAGAATTTCTTACTAAAAAACAATATCAAAAGATTCCGTACAGTATCAGTAATAAAATTGTTAATGCTTTCGGCGCAAAGGTTCGATCATTTGTTACTTAATTTACAAAGCCATTTTGCAAATTACTAAAGTAATTCCGACGTTTCGATGTACGTTGAGATCATCTTCAAGGGTAACTAGAATTGCGTCTGTGAAAATTTTTTTTAACAAATTAAGAATATTTTGAAATTTAAGAATTCATAACAGAGAAATGGAAAAATACTGGTAATAAAACTACTCGCTAACTTTGTGACGAACATTGATAAATTCGACGTGAAACTGTAATACTTGTCGAGTGCATTCCGGTTATAAAGACACTGAGGTAAACAGAAAACATTCGGCAAGAACGTATAAAATCATAGATCGAAATATACCAATGAATATCAGACGGTAAATTTGAAATTACTTTGAAACGCAATAACACTTTTCATACCTCTTGTAACTGCTTATATACCGTATCTATGAATTTATGGTAATTCTTTGACATTCATCTGTCCATGAAATATATTGAATTACGATGGGAGTTTGGATCGACTAAAACTCAGTGTACTCAATTTAAACAGATTTATTTGCACGGCGGCAGAAAGAAACGTTATTTAAAGAGATGCTTCGCGCACGCGACTATACCGGTCAGAACACTAAGAGACTCAGAGAGCATTAAGAGAGAGAAAATAGGAAATGGGGTCCTTATATACTTCAGGCCCCTTTGTGATTCCTAGGAGCGAGTTGCGTCATGGGTTTTCCCCGGCAAGACCCTTCGAAGACACATCTGGCTACCAGCCCCTTTACTACCCTTGTTTTATTATTAGAAAGACTTTTTAGAAAGTCGAGGCAATGTTGAAAGTGTCAGGATTTCCAACAAAATAACTACAAACTGCTCAAGTTGTATGTGAGAACAATTGATGTTAAATCATTGAAGCAAAGAAAAGTTTTATTTCGACACGTTCGTATCGATGAGACAGAACATGATCGTGTGCGTGCTTCGGAGACGTTGATTGGGTACTGGTCTAGAGACGAATGTCCCTTTAAATTTCGTTTGTCTCGTGGCACGCACACGATCATGTTCTGTCTCATCGACATGGACGTGCGGACTGTAGTAGTAGGCTTTTGTCTATACGTATAATTCCACACAAACAAATTTTGCAGAAACTTTAACAGCTCGTATCTAAATAACTCTTTGTTTGCGACATATGGCTCCTTTCAAACTTTTTCTCTTCTCGATGAGTAGATGGTGATTGAAGTAAGAAAAAACGTTAACAATAATTTCCTTTGTTATAAACAATTTTGCGGCAAGTTTCTCTTACAAATTTCTACCGATCCAGAGGGGTAGATTCACCGCTAGGATGGATGACCATTACTTTTTATACACGCTGTACATTCTTTGTCACCTCCTGTATACATTTCTTCTGTTATATTGTACTAGCTTTTGCCCGCGGCTTCGCTCGCACAGCAAAACCGTTTAATGCCCTCGGAAAATGAATCTTTCAACCCCCCAATCTCCCCTATATAATTTTAATTTGATGTCATGTCGCCATCTTAGATTTAAAAATTGATTCCATTTTTGTAATTAACGTCCCAAGAAACCTCAATAACGACACCCATACCGATTTTTAGGCTTACTTGCACCATTTTACTGCATTTGTCAAGTATATGTTTCAATTGAATTTATAAAGAGTTGATTCTTGAAAAACTACGACGTACCTAAGGGTTATGACTACTTGGTTTATACTTAAAGTATCTCTTTCGTCGTCGTGGCCCTCTCGCGGCGGTCGCGGTGTGGGTAGTTTCGCGCCTCGAGACGTAAACGTTACAAAATTGTCCCGAAACATATTTGGGGCTATTGGTTTCTACCGATCGATGATAATCTATGCCGTTCAACTCCATTTAGCGATAAGATAATAATTACGTACTTATATATTAGTTTCCAGAAACATTTACGGAAATAAGACAACTTTAAAGCGAAATAACTGTATCGATGAACATTAACACCAAGTTTCAAGTAAATTCGACCACGAACGAAATATTCCTCGTACAAACGTTGCAACCCCTTTTCACCCCCTTAGCGGTTGAATTTCGAAATATCCTTTCCTAACCCTTGTATAGATCATAAAGGAAACCTCTGTGCAAAATTTCAGCTTTCTATGTCCAAGGGTTTAGCCTGGGCGTCGATGAGTGAGTGAGTCAGGACAGCGTTTTTATAGATATAGATTATATTCTTTATTATATTTAACTCTCTATTTCATCTCTACACCTCTCTTCTCCTAATTGTCCTCTCACTTTTCATACTTTCCAACTTCCTTCGAGACATCTTGAGTTTACACTCTCGTACTTAGATTGTTGTGTGATTTATTTGAGCGTATGTTAAATATGAAAAGTGATGCTGCATTTAGTTCGTTTCAGCAGGTATTCAGTGACTATAATCGCTGAAGGTCTCTCAAGGTTACGGACAGAGGAAAGTATTATCATCGTGGATGTTTAACAAAGGGTGGTCTCATTGGAAAAAATAATATTTGGCGACTCTGCCGAGATATTAAACTACGTATCTCACTAGCAGATTGAACTCTGCCCACAAGTGTGCGACCGTGACGCAGGGGTGGATTTTTTTATCAATATGAAGTAATAATAGCAACGAGACGCTATAAAGCAACGAATAAATAAATTCTTACGAATATTAAAATTTGAGAGTCTTTTAGCAAAATCCAGTGATAATTCGCAATCAACAAGACCATCCCTTAATGACTTCTAGGCTCCCATGTTGCCGAAGCATCGATGACGGTCAATGTTTGCACCGGCGGCCCGCAGGATCATAGTGATTGCGTCCCGAGGGAACAGTCGTCCTTGCGGGGACATATTATCGCGAAACTCTTGGGACACGGGGCAGTATATCACGCGAGCTTTCAATCATTTTTTACCACGTCATCGGCTGTCCGGTTCTGTTAAGAATGGTATATCGGCGCCGATATCGCTGACTGAGTAAACTGCATTGTTGTCGGGCTGGGGATGGGCTGTCCGGGCCCGTGCCGCTAATCGAATGATCGATTAATCGATCGATCAATCACATTTTCGGCCGACGTAATGTCGTCTCGTGGTTTTTAAATTCGAAACTTGTGTCGGTCGCCCGGTCCGGGCCTCTGCTGCTGAATTTTTCGCGAGACGAAAAAAGAATAAGGAAACAATGCTGCGTCGAAACTATACCTGATGAATCATGATACCGGTCGAATTAGGTACCGGCAACTTTTTCGTGCAGCTTTTAGGATGCATTCGGATCCGCCGGTCAGGAAAAACTTTTCTTCAACAGACTCGCTATTATCGGATTTGAACGACCATTTTCGCAAATGTTCGATCTGTTAATTGTGCGATTTTTTTAGCATGAAAACTCGTAAAATGAATAATGGATCGTAGGGTGAAGTAGAATGATTTCTAGAAGAAATTGTCTGTTGTGGGTTGATAATGAAAATTTGATACAAATAATTTTCTGGTAATTGGACTGAGGGCGATTATACGTGGTTGCATTTCTGCAAATGAATTCAGTGGAAATGGAATTCGGCGAAGTTCCACAGAGGGAAATGAAGGTAAAATAATATGGAATTAAATTTTATTATAGTTTTTGGTCTGCTTTAGTTTCGGAGATTTTTATTAAAAATTCACGAGGATCCACAGTTTAGCGATAAACGCTAAAACGAAATTCGGGAATCCGCCAGATAAGTGGAAAACTAAAAATCAGTCAAAGACACCAGCGAATGCAATCAACGAATTACCTCGTCGTCCCGGGTTAACAGGTTAAGAGGGAGGGGTGGGAAATGCTCGTTTCCCGTATCGCTTGCAAAAAATGCCTGCCTGTTCAAAAGGGCATTGGAAAAAGCCACTCCTCGGATTCTACGGCTATGGATATGACTAATGATGGACATTCAATACTCTGTCTTGCAAAGTTTTCGAACAAATCAATCGCCACAGAGCTTCGAATCGATTCGATATTTACTCGAAATCAGAAATTCTCGAAGTCTTGTGTGTGAAAATTTTAAAAGTCTTGACAATCTTAAGAAATGTTATACTTTTTATAATATTGGTACGTTCATACTGTTATTCGTCCCAATGCTGATACGACGTAATCATTGTTTCGTGATAGATGTAACATTTCAAGAGTTTCAATTCTTACAAACCTTCCAAAGTTTTAAGACTTTCAAGATTTTCAAGACAGTGAAAACTTTTAAGACGTCCTAGAGTTTCAAGAGTTCAAAGCTTCGAATTATCTTGCAAGTGATTCGAAGTGATTCAGATCCCGTCACTAATGATGACGTCCAAGCGATGTACAAAATTGGACTAGAAATTGAAAATTGGATGAAAATGATATATTTTCTTCATTTAATTAAATTCGCTGAATTTAAAATTCTTTGGAATATCAGAATACCATAATCTTTGGTTGGAAAATTGACAGAAATTGCTTCGAGGCAATGGTTAAAAATTGAAGGAACTGCTTATAGTATACCGAGATGAAAGAAAGCACATAGGCCTGGGTATGCGCCATTTAACAGAATCGTTACAAGGTCGTCAGCAATAACAACCAGTGCAAAGACGCTCGGGCCGCGGCTACATCAAAGGTAAGAACAGTGCTGCAACCAACTCCAATGCCCTGGCCAAGTTTGGAACACGCAAACCCGATGAACAAAGCTATCGCCTAACCGGACCCTCGCCGAAGTATCCAATGCATGCATCGATAGAGAACACCGCGCTGCACCGCGCCGCGCCGCACCGCGCCGTGCAACCGCATCGACTGGCTTTCGTTCGACTCGGAAGAACACGGTTGACATTTCGAGGAATCGGTCCCGATCGATAAACGACCGTCATTCAACGCGAGGCAAGGCTTTCTTCGGAACTATTCGTGGCTCGAAATAATTCTCCGAGTCCTCTACGTACCCTCCACCGTGCTTCATTGTTATCGATTCCGCCGAAATGCCCCGTGTGTTTTCTAAGATACCTCGTTCGTTTCGTGCTCGAACCGATGCTACTGACGAAATGGCCCACTTACGGCTATACAGTGGGGTTTTTGACCTGATTTTACCCGAAAAGTCGGAAAAAAGTCGAGTTGAAAATTTTGCCTAAGTCGTACAATTTTTCTTGTCCAACGTAGTTAAAGGTCCGAAGAATAAGGTATTCAATATTTTTTCTTGTTTTGTTTTTTTATACATGAATTGAAAAATTTTCTGACTCAAATGCGATAAACGCGAGTTCAAATATATTATGTCATCCCACAAGTTCGTGCCGACTTATATGTATACATTTCATGCGTCGATTTATAAACTTTTCGGCGAGAAGGGGCCAATGCACTTAAGGGCTGCGTCTCCTAGACAAACGATATTCGCGCGTGACTGCACACAGTCGCCATAGTACACTTACACACCGCTAGACCATGTATACGTACGCGAGGATTGCAAGGGCCTATAATGCAAAGACGGGGTTTCTTAGTAGTCAAAATCTCGTAATTCTCATTATTCGGCAGCATGTCGCGGAGCCGCGAGAAGCAATGGACAGGCGACGGTGCTGCCGTCTATCGTGGCTGTCGATAAACTGCCGAATAATGAGAATTACGCGTCGTAAACGTAAAAGTAGAACTTTTAAGGCAAGTAGCCCCCTAGATTGAACTTTCATCTAGCGATTTTGACTACTGAGAGACCCCGTCTTTGCGTTATTAAGAAATCAGGAGTGGAATCCCAGACCCTTGCAAACCTCGCGTACGTATACGTAGTCTAGCGGTGTGTGAGTGTACCGCGGTGATTGTGTGCAGTCACGCGCGAGTGTCGTCTATCTAGGAGATGCAGTCCTTAAGCGTAGCTGTTCGGGAACAGTCTTGAGAAGGTTTTCGTGGGTATAATTTCGTGAAATAGTGAACTCGGTGATTCCTAACAGTGAAAAATCATGAACTAAATGCGTACAATTTCCGACAGCTCATGTTATATGAATTTCGGAAAGGAAGTTCAGTAACAATCGCCACGAACAATATACAGGGTGTTCGAAAAGTCTGGAAACGGTCGAATATCTCAAAAATAAAGCATTTTAGAGAAAAATGGTTCAGCCATATATTTTATGCTTTCGCAAAAGCGAAAAGCGTTGAAGAAGAAGAATCATTTGAAGGTCACGTGAAGGTTACCTCAATTTTTTTAAATAGCACCCGCTATTTTTTATTACATATTCTTGTAGCTAATCTTGAGAGCTTTCCAAATCACTGGAATCAAATGTTTTTTCATGAATTACTTTTCGAGTTATAAGGCTTCTAAGGTACAATACCGCCGGTACAATACTGTGGGATTTACATCTCTTGTGTGTGTGTGTGCGCGCGCGCGCATGTGTGTAAACGGGTTTTTACCGAATTGAATGTTCAAATTGTTTTCCTTCTGCTGCTTGACAATGACCTAATCGTAGATAAAATTCATTTAATACGTTTCGTCTCATTTCTGGTGAGGTAAGATTTACTTGGTGCAGTATGCGTTCCCTAAGGTCTGCCAAATTAGCAGGTTTCGTTACGTACACATTGTTTGTTAGCTGATTTTGGTCTACCACTCCGCGAGCGGTTCTTGACAGATCCTGTTTCTTCAAATCGTCTGACAGTTTTTTGAACTGTAGACTTTGAAATGGGTTCACGATCTGGATAAGTATCGTTAAACAAAGTCGCTACATGTTCGAAGGACCTAACGCGGTCATCGTATCCTCGCATCATTGATAATATAATTTTTTCCCTTTCAGTCAATACCATTTTGGCGACTACCGAAGGTCTTTCTTACTTTTGTTGAATGTAATAACAACAAGTCTGTCGATAACGAGGAACAAAACTATTACCATCGACCGTGCAACCTCCACGTGGTACATCTCGGTTAACGCTAATGCCGGCGGTATTGTACATTTGAAGCCTTATAATTCGAAAAGTAATTCATGAAAAAACATTTGATTCCAGTGATTTGGAAAGCTCTCGAGATTAGCTACAAGAATATGTAATAAAAAATAGGGGGTGCTATTTTAAAAAATTGAGGTAACCTTCGCGTGACCTTCAGATGATTCTCCAAGGTCAAACCAATGGCTCCATCTTATAGCCCTTGCGAAACCATACAATATATGTCTGAACCATTTTTCTCTAAAATGCTTCATTTTTGAGATATTCGACCGTTTCCAGACTTTTCGAACACCCTGTATACAGGGTGGGGCACCTAAAACAGGTCACCAGAATAACTCGCTTGCTTTTGAAGATAGAAAAAAATGCATTAGACCAAACTTACTTGATATCGAGGGGCTCGTAATCTGATGTCATTAATTTTTTTATAGGTGGAGACGTCAAGGAGATACGAAGGTCAACTCTGTTTTTTTAAATGGAACTGTATGGTTTTTTATTTACATTCTGATAATGTGTTTCAAGACGAATACAATGACATATTATAAAGGTCATTCAAGGTCACGCAAGGTCAATTGCAATAGAAAATAAAGTGTCTCAAAGCCCCAGTTACTTTTGAGGCACTGTAGGTTTAGCGTTGAAGAAAACATTTGTATCAATTTATGAAAATACATGTTTAATATTATTCGATGACATAATTTCCGTTATTTGTAACAATATATTGCCATTTTTCAGATAACGTGTGAATTCCTGTTTTCCAATGACTTGCTAGTTAACATGTGTTCTTGATTTACAAGCAAAATTACCTGCTTATTTAAAATACGACATAGCTTTCCCTCCAACCTAATATATTCATGCTAAAATCTTTCCGTTTATTGGACAATGCTTCTCACCAAGAAATTCTAATTTTCAGATGCAGCACAAATTTTTAATAATAACATTAATAATTTATATTTTATAATTATATAAATAAATATGAATAAATATAATGAATTATTGTATATATTAGTGTTGTATGCACGATTGTATTATATTGTACTATGTACCTAATGTATGTGTTTGTAATATATGAAATTTTGATTCCATTAAATTAAAATTAAATTTTAATGTTCTATAAACGTCCTGTAAATGTCCTTCTAACGTCCTGAATATATCCAGCCATATGTCCCAGGGACGTCCAAATAACGTCCGTATGTCCCAGGTATGTCCCAGATATGTTTTAGTTACGTGCCAGATAGTTCCAGGTAAGTCCCAGATACGTCCCATACAGGTCAGAACGGGACGTCCTATGTACGTTCCACTTTCTAACTGGGACCTCTGTCGGACTTTACTGGGACGTATCTGGGACATATCTCGGACATACGGACATTATTCGTACGTTCCTGGGACGTACGTAGGTCCGATACGTCCGGGTGCTATCTGAGGTAGCAAGTGGTTTCAATGTTTTAAAGGTGGGAATTTTTGTTTAGAAGACGAGTAATGTTCCGGGCGTTCTCCTCGGACAGACCAAGATAAAATGCGAGAACTTATACACAAATCACGAAGTTTATCGGTTGAGGAGATGTCAGATTTTCTGAAAATACCTAAAACGAACTTAAAGGTATATTTACCAAATTAACATACGCAACCGCTCTAAAAACGACACGAACTTATGGGATTACCTAATACTTCTTAAAAGTAGTTCTCGGTTGAAGCTTGGTTTCACGCAATTTAGTCATAAACCCGTAAAATTCGCAGGCAAACGCTTTTAAAGGAGAATTAAAACAGCTTTCGCAGGAAACAATGAAGTAAATTCATTTGTTTCTATAAAAAAATCCCTAACGACGTTCTACGGTAAAAGCAATTGCAGCAATTTCGTGCAAAATGGTTGCGCTCATTCAATTCTTCGAAGAACGATTTATTTTCCGTTGAAAATCTTCTTTGATTTATGCAAAGAAAAATAATCTCGAGGCTCAACGAGACCGTCGGGGGTTTAATTAGAAAGAGGCTCGCGAATTAAGCAGTCGAATAAACAGTTTTATTTCGACGTGCCCAAAGAAACGGTAGAAAAATGCCGTCGTTCCGTGTTGAGGAGAATTCATGCGTCCCTTTGGGCTCGTAGCGTGTATTTCACTGTTCCGATCCGTTGTCTTACACGGCGAATGATTAAACGACAAGTTGCCCGTTGCGTCGCGAAATCATCGGCGCGTCCAGAACACGGAAGCACCGACTTGAAACTTTACCCGGCAAGTTTGGCAACTTTGCGAACTTCCGGTTCGGCCATTCTTTCCCGCTGACAGGAAATTAAAACTTGGCCTCGACGCGAGACTCCCAGAAAAATGGGTTTGCTTCCTTCTACTTAGAAATTTAGGAACCCTTCCTGCGAGACCTGCTTCGAGTCGATGCTAGGAAATAGTTTTCTCTATCGGTCCAGTCATCTCGCCGCGAAACGAACATTTGCAATCTCTATTGCAAAATGTCTGCACGAATATTTCGATACTGCAATCTACACGCCGATGCTTCGTAGCAATGGGTTTGATCTCTTGATCAAACATCTTTGTCTTTAGAGAGGGAAGCACGGAAATTCTGATTCTAGAATCCTACGCCATTGCTTAGTAGTAATGGGTTCGATGAAAGTGTCTTTAGAGAGGGAAGAGTGAAACTTGCGATACCGCGATCCTACGCCGTTGGTTAGTAGTAACGGGTTTTACAATAGTGTTACTGTACTCCAATATTTGTGAACGTATTCTTCATCCGTCTCTTTAGCAATTAAAATGAAGCATCCTGTACTCGGGTACGTATTTAGGAATATCCTAGCTGCCACAAGTACTGAAACGAGGAGGAGCAGTAGAAACCGTTGTTTGCAGATAACCGTGGCTCTAATCCGCGAGAATCGCAGGAGATCCTGCGCGCCTTTGGCGTGGCACGTAACGCTTCAATCGAATATTGCCACAAGTAAATCGGAAGAAGACGGAGAAAAAGAAGATGAAGAAGAAGAAGAGGAGGAAGATGGAGAAGATGAAGAAGATGAAGAGGGGTGTAAGATGCTCGATAAAGGACGAAGATGGCAAGTTGCGCGTGTAAACCGCGCGACTAACGATATTTACCGTGGGCCCGTCGAGGGGACCTGGCGGAGGCGTCGCCTAATTTTATCGGGCTTACCGCTATAATTAAAAGCAAACTGTGCCGGGGCGAAAAGTGGGGCAGGTCGGCATTTCGGAGCCAGTTACGTAAGGACCCTTCGACGTCGAATGGCGTTGGTGGTTCTCAAGGACGCGTAAATCTCTTCGACGAAGACAAGCAGCCTCCTCTCTCGAGTGGTGTCTACTTGTGCGAGCTGGATATATATATATAGAGAGAGAGTAAGAGAGAGGGAGAGAGAGAGAGAGAGAAGGAGAGAAGGAGATAGAGGAGCCATGTCGGCCGTGTTACACGTGTTACCGGCGAAGGAATCGATAAGGGGACACGTACACATACCGTGTTCACCAATACCAGTCTCAACGGCGATGCGAGCCACACCGGCTTCCTTAAGCGTCTATTTATGTCGCAAGTAGTCGCGTGCATCCTGCGGCCGCTTTTCTATTTTCGACCTTTGCCCTAAGCGGCGACCTAAAGGGGGCAAAGCACGGTCGAATGTCAAGGTCGGATCGTCGATAATTGCACGGCACCGTGACTGACTGACCGTGAGCAAGAGGATACGATGACGCCGAGCGTAATTTCACCGCGGAACGGGTCTACCCGCCGACTGAGACTAGAGCGAATGCCTGATCGTCCTTTCCACCCTCTTTTATTAGTGTCTTCTAACGTCGCATTCTGTTTCACACTGTGTACGATGGATGGAACAAATTTATCACTTCACCCTTGCACTATCGATGTATATTTAACTTCATTTTTTATCTGACTTTGCTACCTTCTTCGTGTCTGTTCTTTCAATATACCCGGTTGTATCGAGTATAATGGTTAATAAATTGATATTGGTAAAATGGTAAATAAAATAGCAAACGAACTGGGTGTTAATCGAATGGTAAATAAACTCGTTTCGACAAAATGGTAGACTGAATGGCCAATAAAGTAAAAATGGTTATATTAAAATGGTAAATAAAATGACAAATAAACGCGTTGATAAATTTGTAGGCAGAATGGTCGAAGAAATAAACTGGTCTCAATAAATTCATTGGACGTCCGTTTTTTGTCCAGTTTACGTCCATACGTCCGATGTCCGTTGCGGACGTTCCTTGGACGTCCAAAGGACTTAAATTTTGGACGTGCTATGAACGTCCGTTTTTTATATCCTAAGGACGTGCGTGGGACCTAAATTTCGGATGTACCAGGGACGTCCATTTTTTTCGTCCCTGGGGCTGCCGTGGGACTTGAATTTCGAACTTCCCAAGTACGTTTCATAACCGTGCTCAAGACTTTCGTACGTACTAACTTCTCATGCATAGGACACATTTATATATTACAAAATATATATATTTATTATTAATATTGATAAAATATTATTAATATTTTTATATATTTATTTATATACATATCGGGGACCGTAAAAATAAGCTTACGTGACAAATGAGCAGACGAGAAAGCATCGGACGTCCGGGTGTTATCTGGGTAAAGTAAAAGAGGATTTAATAAAATGGTAAATAAAATGACAAACGAACTGGGTGTTAATCAAATGGTAAATAAACTGATTTTGACAAAATGGTAGACTGAATGGCCAATAAAGTAAAAATGGTTTTAATAAAATAGTAAATAAAACGACAAATAAACGTGTTGATAAATTGGTAATCAGAATGGTCGAAGAAATCAACTGGTCTCAATAAAATGGTAATTAAAATGGCAAATAAACTGGTGTTGATAAAATGATAAATAAACTGGTGTTGATAAAGTGGTAGACAGAATGGTCGGAGAAATAAACTGGTTTTAATAAAATGGTAAATAAAATGGAAAATATATTGGTGTTGATAAAGTGGTAGACAGAATGGTCGGTGAAATAAACTAGCTTTAATAAAATGGTAGATAAACTGGTTCCAATAAAATGGTAAATACAGTTGGTTACTTCAACGACATATATGTAGACCACGACACAAATGTTAAATGTTTCTAATGCAACCGCGGTATAAACTGGGGAATGCAGGATTTATTAAGTTCATACCACGTTACTTAGCCAACCACGAAAGATCTCACTCGCCCCAGGTTAAGAGCACCGGTTAGAGCGCCCTTATTCGCTTTCGGCCTTTAGTTAATATCTCAGATGATAAGCTGCATAGTTTCGCATGCGTGTCACGCGTTTCCTATGCCTGTGGTAATGCAGTCGAAAGTGTATTGAATCCTTTATACTCGACTATTAACTTTGCTCCCATATTCCCATTTTGGGAATAGTATTATATTCTCTCTCTAATGCATTTTCCTTGCACTGTATGCATTCTTCGGGTTACGATTAAAGTGCAAGCAGTAATTTCTGAGTATGATTTACCTCCAGTCGTGGTAAAAATAACTGGAACCACCTTTCAACTCGAGGGTTGATACGCGGGCTAAGAAACACCTCAGAGATAAAGTTAATTAAACCTGGAGCAGGAGGGATTGTACTTGGAATTCTACCTGGAAAATAGGTGTCGCTTGTATTATACAATTCGAGGAGTCAGTTTGTAAATAGTTTTGTGTTGTGATACCGTGTATGAAGTTTCATTTTGATTATTCGACTATTATTAATTATTCATTTCGATTATTCGACTATTATTATTAATTATTAATTATTAATATATATATATATCAAAAGAGGCCAATAAAACGATGGTTTTAAAATGCTTGTACAATTTTTAATAAATCTTATTTATGTAATTGTTATTGAAGGTAATGGACATTTAAAAAGCAATACATTCGATAAACATCCATATCCACTGAAGTATCTGTGACACTTTAAACAATAATAATTCCTGAAGAAGGACGAAGATGGAAATGATTCTTGCGGCATCATACAAGGAAAGGTATACTAGAAACATTTCAATTTGGAAAAATGCGAAACTATTTGGAACAAAGATATCAAAAGATATTCCATGACAACTTTCATTAGTCGATTAAGAATTACTTATTTAATAAATGACGAACTGTAACTCTAAATTTAAGGTATGCATTTCCAAGGTAAAAAAATGCTCTTCATTTAAAAAAATATTTTTTCAGAGACATTCAATACGTTCGGCAGGGTTCACAAAAGAAAATTAGTAATTTTTTGTATAGAAAATGATATTCACAAAATGTTCATTTTTAAATGCGTTCACTAATTATAATTTTAATTAAATTTCATTACCATCGACATTTTCGGCATTGTTAAATATTTAAAAGTAACGTGGATGCATTAAATTCCGATATGAGACAAGTCATTGTGTACCAAACGAACTGCTAGATCGGCCGCCTGAACCACTGTGCGATGTTTAGATTAAAAATTACCCGATAAACGCACATAATCCGCAGCACGTAACAGAGTTACAAGCTCATTAATTCTGTCCAAACTTCGTTCGCCGATAGCAAAGTAAAAATCGAAAGATGCGGGGCTCGAAATTCGCTCGTTCCCGAACGAAAGTTTGAAAAAGTGTTCCCGCGCGTCCTCGAACTTGTCAAAGCCGATCGTTGATAGTTTCT
The DNA here is from genome assembly GCA_028455805.1 of Lasioglossum figueresi. Lineage (NCBI taxonomy): Eukaryota > Metazoa > Arthropoda > Insecta > Hymenoptera > Halictidae > Lasioglossum > Lasioglossum figueresi. The sequence goes on from CM052202.1 coordinate 14,602,501, forward strand.
CCGAGTTTCTCCCAGACAGCTCGCTTGCGTATTCCCAGGGAATGGAGCTCCCGCATGAGGAGCGGGAGGGAGGAAGAGATAGAGAGAGAGAGAGAGAGATAGATAGATAGAGAGAGAGAGACAGAGGTCGTTCGAGGTTAACCTCGAAGAGGAAAGTGCCCCACGCGGCGCTAAACATTCATCTCCGTTGAAGGCGGGCCACGATTGATGCTCGCCATAATGCAAACTAAATTGCAAGGGCCACTCGTTCCGCGGGAAACGCCGCGCGCACATCGCAATTTTTCACGATTCTCGCGTGCAAAGGCGTCTCTCGTCGCGCGATCCCGGAATCGGTAAGTGGCCGTGCAGACCCTTCTGGGGATATAAATTAATTTTTTTCCAGCGGGAAATACGCGATAGCTCGTCGCGCAATTTTTCTAGAAACGGTGGATACGATGCGATAACCGGGATGTAGAGATATCTCGCATATTCCCCCGTGGTATTTTTCATTTTTCGAATCAACGCCGGGGAATTTGTTAGGGAAACACACGGTTCGGATGAATCTGAGCACGTTAAAGATTCAAGCAATCTTTCGCGAGAATTTGCCCCTCGCGCTAGCTACGAGATTCATTCGGGAGTGAATGAAGTCCGTGTTGTAGTCAATCCTAATTATTGGCTATTTATAATCATTTTCGTTCGGATCTGTGGAGCTGCTGAAGAAGATTAAATGAAATTCAGTTACACGTCCAGGTTTCTTTTTATGCGACTACATTTTTTTTCAGTCGAATTCACATTTTAGGTCGTGAGCGACTCAACACATTTACAACTCCATTTCTTGCTTGGGTCTAATCGCTTAATTTTATACGATTTTCCAACGCGTTTTTTTTCATGTTGCACGAGTTTTTAAAAACATTTTTTAGAGACCTTATAATAGTAATTTAAATTAATCATATTTTTCCACACAGCCCTAATTTCACGCCCCAATTGAATTAAAAAGGGGCCCCAGAAAATTGGCTATAATTTTAAAAGGCATGAACATTTATAAATTAAAATATTACCAGATCTATTCAAAGTCTCACTATCTCGAACCCTAAAGAACATTCTGCGGGAAGATTGCAAATTATCGCAGTAGAAATTCACAAAATTCAATTATCATTTAGAAGGAGAGTGTCTATGGACAACAATGGAAATTCCTATTTCTGAGAAGACATCCGCGAACTACAAGGTGACGGGGACATTGCAAATGAAATGGGACACGGTATGTTGGTATTCGTGTGCTCGCGAGTATCGTCAGGTGCAAAGTCACGACAGGATGATACCTGGTATAAAGTAAGCGCCACAGCCTCCGGCTACTTTCAGGCGGAATTAACGCCGCGGTGAGTTTGCAGGCTAGTCGGTAAAGGTAACTCGGCGTATCTGCGACGATAAGTTACCGCGAGGGAGAGAAAAGAGGGTTAAGGGTTGTACACAGTCGCTTGCAAGAGAGAGAGAGAGAGAGAACGAGGGACAGAAAGGGGATCGCGGTAACAAGTTAACGGGCGGTATTTACTTTCTATTTTACCCGGTGAATTTATACCGCGGTGTTTTGCAAGTTTATAGCATTCGTTATCCGCTGATGCAGCCCGATAAGGGTGCAGTTTTAAATAATTAAGTGTACGGCCCGGAGGCGGTTTTCGAGCTGTATCGGGACTGAGCCATGCGCAAATTGCAAGCATCTCTGCGGCCCCTGGAACGCATAGCGAAACTTTAGGTCGTTCGTTGATAAATATTTAACCCACTTAAATGCTTTACGTGTCCTCTCCCACCCTCTCCCACCCTCTCCAACCCCCCCTCTCTCCTACTGGCTCTCCGTTTCTCTCGAAAGACAACTATTCTGGCGGAATATCGCCCTCGAGAAACCCCTCCTGGTTTTTCTCGTTTGTAACGCGCACGGCTTTCGACGGGACGGCAGCCATTATGGAAACGTTCCTGGAAACAACTCCTCGTCAACGGACAAACGATTCTCCGTTACTCTGTTCTTTTATTGTGTACTATGCACCGCTTATTGTTAGACAAGCCATGGAGGATTTCAACTTTATCCGAGCCCCCAACGGCGGGCCAAGGGTTGCGAAACGGTGAAACGGTGTCATCGGGGTCTCGGCTTGGGGGATGAAAAGCGTTGGCAGAAACTGCGTAATAGGAATTTTGGTAGATTTGTAGATTTTTTTGTTTAATTTGGTGTTGAATTATACATTTCAAAATGAAGGTAACTTTGACATCTCTAAAAAGAATGACGTAAGAACAAAACTTTATTTGGTTTCGTGTGAGCACCGCTTTACCATTCACCGTTGTCCCGAAGACGTTGAACGTATTCTTGAAAACAACAATGATGTTTGAGGTACAAACCTTAGGAGACTCACCCTGTTTATGTAGAATCGAGATAGATGACAGTCTAATTCTGATTTTGACTAATATCAAAAGTCCAATATGTATGAAGTAAAATATAAATGCTACCAGATCTTAACGTATCAATCTCTAACGCAAGACACGAATTCTTCGTGGTGCGCGATAGCTTCTTTCACGTGCATCCCATGTCTCATGTAAATTTAACCGAGCACCGCGGTAGCGCATCCTTCCCGGCCGACCATCCAAATTACATTGATTCGGCGGTAACTTTCGGAATATCAACTCGACATCGAACGTATTAATGCGATCCGCAGGATAACGGGTCGGGACCGGGTCGCGGCCGGTCGTGCCTTCGGTCTATCTGCGAATCGGATCGCGGGTAAAATCGAAACGTCCAGATAGTACCGTCCCGAAATCTCGTTTCCGTTTTCACGGTCGTTCGTGCTCGCCTCTTTTTCCTCTGCTCGACGAAAGAAGGAGAGAACTCAGACCGAGAGATCACTGCGAGGAAACTCAATTTGTCGAGATGAGGTAGCTCTCTTCCTTGGACCTTTTTCATTTCTCGCTCTCTCTCTCTCTCTCTCTCTCTCTCTCTTTCCTTCCTGCTCTCCTCTCCACTCCTCTCTCCTCAGGCCGCACGATTGCCTCTCGTAGCCGTTTCCCAGCTCGCCCCTCTACTTCCGCCGCGATTACAGAGGCGCACAAAGTCTATCACGATGCATAATGCGCGTTGGTGGAGCTACTTTGAGAGAGTGCATTCCTGCCGCGTCTTTCCGATCGTTCTTTATCATCCAACCGGGAAAACTCGACGCACGAACTCGGAACACTCCTTTATCCTGTCCGCGAAACTACCGGATACTCGGCGCGATGAATGGCTGCATGGTTTGACAAACAACGGAACGCCGAATACGGTTAACATTACTTCCGGCACGTTTCTCGGCTTTGGACGCGCCACGTTCTTCCGAAGATTCGAGAGCTTTCCGATTGTGTTGGACGCGAGAGAAAGCTCTCGATGTTCTCTCCTCGTAGGTCAAGTTCTGAATAATTTCTCTTTTAATATGTCAACCATTCTTTATTGATGAAAGTAGCGACAATTGTACTTTTTGTTCTGTCGCAAGAGCCGTAAATTGACGAGAAACTTTCTCTTGGCAAAGAACAGTAAATCACAGGTTTAACATCGGGTTCCCTTTTTTTCTGACACCGTTAAGATCCTAGGAATGAAAGTGTCGTTCCTTGCAACTAACCAGATGTTTTCGCGGAAACGATAGAATAACAGAGAATCGCCTTTCACATCTCTTTCCCGAGACAGTCGCGACCAAAGGACCGTTTGGGTGTTTGGCTGGATTTCTTCACCGATGTTATCCAGATGTGCTTACCATCAACTCAAACTCTTCGTAACCCTCGGAACAGTCTCTGTCTACGGCCATAAACGGATAAACATAAACACTCTCGCGTTCTTTAAGTACGGTCTAGGATATCCATAAATCTCTTGCGACGCAGTCAAGGGCGTACCGGTCAACCCCCAAGTGGTATCCATTTACTAAAACTCGTCATTTTCCAACTCAGGCACGTCCCCACTCCTCCTTCCAACAGACCTATCCTCTGGACCAACGGAGGGAGGTTTTGAACTATCGGACATCCTGATTGGAAAATGAAAGGTTGACACAGCACCAATCCGGACATGTTTCTCCTTCGTTACAATAGTTGACTTGTTCCTCTCCTTTACTTAAGGCCAACCTCTCATCCACGAGGAGCCTCGAACCCTTGCGTTCGGAGAAGAAGTCGAGTTCACAGTTCAGTTCATTTCGAGCCTTCGAACAAGTGACACTAGCTTCTCTCAAACAAGATTCATACTCGCTTACAATCGACATCGTGCAAGTCGGACATTAATACAGATCAACGTTCGGATCTGCGCGCGTATAAGGCAGGAGTTGTCGGATCAGCCTTACCGAAGAATCCGCCGACAATTCTGGGACGAAACGCGATTCCTTCAACTTGCATATTATCCGACTCGTTCATTTAAATAGTTGCTCAAGATTAAGTTGGCGAGTAACCGTACGAAAGTTCGCGTCTCGATACAGCAACGACGCGACAGAACACTTTTACTTTTGTACTTCCCTGAGAAGTAATTACATAATAATACTAGAGTGCGGATGTTTATGTAAATACATATTGCGATATGCAAATATGATTTTGCATATTGCATATGTTTTCTACCATGTGCATATGCACATATACATTACATTTTCTTTATATAATTTCACTATATTTTGCTGCTATCGTAGACGAATTAGCAAGTCGTAATAAATACAAAGTCTATTTTCCAACACAGAAGAAACAGATTGGAGCACTTGAAAAAATTCAATACTTTGCCATAAGATTGGCTTTGGGACTCGTTGTCAGATGTAGTACTCCCACCAACATTCTCTTATCCACATCCAAACTAATAATTATATACAGGGTGGGGCAGTAACTATTAGCACCTCAGATATCTTTGAAACTATAAGTTTCACAGAAATATTTGCTGAAACAAAATTGCACAGTAAGAAGGTGGCCATCCGGTGGCGATAGTAGTTTTTTTGCAGGTGGACGTACTTCGGACATTTGAAGGTCACCTCCATTTTTTTTAATGGATCGGTATGTTTTGGCTTCCGTATCACGATAGAGGATCTTAAAACGAGTTCAACGACCTATTACATAAGGTCATTCAAGGTCATAGAAAGTAAAGAAATGCGATAAGAAATCGCGTTGCGTTTTGTCGATGGGCTATACATCAGATTCAAAACAATGAGTCTTTTCTTAATACCGTCTTATTTACCGATGAAGCAACATTCACAAATCACGGGAATGTTAATTTACACAACATGCATTTATGGGCAACGGAAAATCCACATTGGCTGCGACAGGTTGAACATCAAAGAGAATGGTCTGTGAATGTATGGTGTGGTATCATAGGTGATAAAATTATTGGTCCTTATTTTATCAATGGAAATTTGAATGGCAACATCTATGCTAATTTTATTAAGGATACATTGGGTCTTTTGCTAGAAGAGTTACCTTTACTTACACGACAAACCATGTGGTACCAACATGATGGATGTCCTGCACATTATTCATTGATTGCGCGAAGGGAACTCGATGAAAAATTTCGAAATCGTTGGATTGGACGCGGCGGTTCGATATCGTGGCCAGCTCGTTCACCAGACTTAACACCTCTAGATTTCTTTCTGTGGGGAACACTGAAAGAGAAAGTGTACAAAGAAGTACCAACTACGTCCTACGATATGCAACAGCGAATTATTGCAGCCTGTGCGTCAATAAGTTCTGACACCGTAAGACTTGCAAATCAATCAATCGTAACAAGAATCCAACAGTGCATTGACAGTGATGGTCAACATTTCGAACACCTACTATAAACATGTTTCATTTACTACCAAAACCATAAGTATTATCGCATTTCTTTACTTTCTATGACCTTGAATGACCTTATGTAATAGGTCGTTGAACTCGTTTTAAGATCCTCTATCGTGATACGGAAGCCAAAACATACCGATCCATTAAAAAAAATGGAGGTAACCTTCAAATGTCCGAAGTACGTCCACCTGCAAAAAAACTACTATCGCCACCGGAAGGCCACCTTCTTACTGTGCAATTTTGTTTCAGCAAATATTTCTGTGAAACTTATAGTTTCAAAGATATCTGAGGTGCTAATAGTTACTGCCCCACCCTGTATATAAAATCCATTCTAGCTCAGGACTATTAATTCATATCACTGTTACTAGGATTGAGAAAGTTATTGACACTCGTAACTCGAAACTAAAACTTAGTAATCGATTGTTGCTTCGTTGCTTAAGGGACCACGGCAACCTAATTGATTGTATATACTCTTCTAACTGTTATAATATTTATAATTATAACTATTCCGCCCTACTTAATGAAATCCACATTGACGTTGTCTTTGATCGAACCGTGGCTGAATTCAGGAATCCCAATCTCTTGATTGACAATATTTTGCGTGAAAAGGGTGCAATCTCCATATTCACAGATGGTAGTGAAAGCAAGGATGCCACCGTGGTTGGAACAGCTTGCATATGTCACAATCTGAATTTATCAGTAGTAAGAATAAAGTATAAATCGTAATGCATCTTTATTTACCGCTGAGTGCATTGCGCTCATGGACGCTGTAGATATTGCTCTCTCAATAACAAAGACCAATGCTTCATTATATTCTCTGACTCTTTAAGCTGTTTAACTTCGCTTTTATATCCCTTCATTAGTATTAGCCTTAACCCTTACATACTTAGTATCAGGAATCAAATTTATGAACACATCACAAAATATCCAGATTCCAATAAAATTCTATTTTATTCGGTACCGTTCCATCTGGGCATTCACGGTAATGAAAAAGCTGATGAGTTAGCCAACATTGCCAGAAACAACGTAGATCCAGACAGCTCTCTCAAAATACCGCATACTGATTTAATGGAGATCTCCAAATCACGTGCTTTCACTAACACGAATGAATACGAATGAAAAAATTATTTTGAACATTTCCACGAAGAAAGAAGAAAACCCTGGTACACGGGGAAGAATCTATCTCGAGAAACCGTTGTGACCATAAATAGAATTAGATCTGGCCATTATAGTATTAACTTCTCTCTAGCCAAAATCAATGTGGTAAATAACCCTGGCTGCTCGTGTGGACATGAGACACAAGATATTGATCATGTCTTATGGCAATGTCCTATCTATGACACTCACAGATTGAAATTTATACATTACCTGAGATTACGGGGTTTTTCCCTTCCCATGTCGTGTAATGTTCTACTCCACAGACCTACAAACACTATACCGGGTGGGGCATTTAAATGGGAACACCTAAATATCTCGGTTATTATTAGTCGTACAAAAAATCTCCACAGAATAAAGTTGTACCGTTTCAAGGGGCTAATTTGATGATCGTAAAGAATTTTTCTCAAGGTCATTTTTTTACAAGATTTCAAGGTCATCGATATTCTTTTAAATGGAATCATATATTTTTTTGTTCATATTCTTATAGAGAATAAAATGACAAATTCGACAACCTATCGTACATTTATGATGTATGATTCGGCTCATCCGATCTCAAGATGTTTACATTAATATGTCCTGTCGTTGTGGAACAGATACTGGCTCATGAATTCATACCGAAACTTATGTTTATTATTATACGCGTCATTGACAGCGATAACCGATGTATCGTAGATTATTCGAGTAAATATCTTATTCCTTCTTCGGTAATCCTAGTCTAAACCTCGAAGCGATTACAATGCGTTATACCGTACAAGAGAAAATTGATATGGTTTTCATTTATGGTGAAAGCCAGCAATACCTTGGACAAGCAGTTCGTTTACACAGTGAAAGATTTCCAGCCCGTATTTGTCCCTCGGTCCACGCATTTTCTGTTATTAGAAGACAGTTTAAGCAAACCGGTAAGGTGAACGCTAAGAAACACGACAGACGAAGGACCATAACGCACGAAGATAATGCCATTTGCATCGGAGCTGCAGTGCCCCAAGATCCGCATACAAGTACTAGACAATTGGAGCGAGAGAGTGGAATCGGTAGAAAAAGTATTCTGCGAATACTTCATCGAGAGAAATTCCACCCATATCGCGTAAGCTTGCATCAGCAGCTTTATGAGACCGACTATCTTAATCGTGTGCGATTTTGTCAGTGGGCAATGCATCAATTAGAAATGGATAATGCTTTTTTTGCTAAAGTTTTATTCACGGATGAGGCATCGTTCGCGAACCACGGGCAAATAAATCTACCTAATATGCGCTATTGGTCGGTTGAAAACCCAACATGGATAAGAGAAGTGGAAAGGCAACGACCGTGGTCTGTCAACGTGTGGTGCTCAATTAGATATCTACCTATGGGACAGATTGAAGAACATTGTTTACCAGGAAAAACCTACGACGCCACAAGATACGAGGCAAAGAATTACTAGGGCATGTGTTTTACTTACGCCGCAGGAAATAGAAAACGCATACAGATCGTTTATTACGAGACTTCCGTACTGCATCAATGCCAATGGCCATCATTTTGAACACGACATATGATTTCGGAACACGTAAGTAAACTGTAAATATCTTGAGATCGGATGAGCCGAATCATACTTTATACGTTAGGTTGTTGAATTTGTAATTTTATTCTCTATAAGAATATGAACAAAAAAATATATAATTCCATTTAAAAAAATATCGATGACCTTGAAATCTTGTAAAAAAATGACCTCGAGAAAAATTTTTTACCATCATCAAATTCGCCCCTTGAAACGGTACAACTTTATTCTGTGGAGATTTTTTGTACGACTAATAATAACCGAGATATTTAGGTGTTCCCATTTAAATGCCCCACCCTGTATGTAAGATCTTATGTTCGTTCCTGAAAGATTGTGAACTATGTATATAACGTCACTAATGTCCAGTAGCAGTCAACCGTTTCGACTTTTGCATTGAACGGCTGGAATGTTCTAGCCGGAAACAATTTCGAGTTAACTCCCAACCGAATATGTTAGTGCTGTATTCGAAAATCTTCATTATATTGTCTCAATCTTAGTTTATAAGTTATCTTTGTAATGTTGGCGTGCACAGCCATGCGCATGCTGCTAATAATCCCATTTGGGGTTCTATAGCTTAATAAAAAAAAAAAAATACAAAGTTTCGTATCGCGGTAGATACGATAGATCGGCTGATACACAGAAGTAATATACCCAAATCTAGGGACAGCAGTCTCAAGATTGGCAGTTTGATTGTAATATTTCTCGCGGAAATTGTCTTCCACAGTTCGTGCTAATTATTATTTACGATACTAATTTAGACATTCTTGATCGACTTTTTAAATGAATAAATCGTGTTCCAGTCGTGACCTTCGAATTACTTTGAACACGTTTTACACATGTTTAAGTATACAATAATATATGGACTGAGGACCTTCATGCAAAATAAAAATTGTTTGCGATAATTGTGAGACGTAGGAACCAAATAGCTATTTATTTCTCTCTTTAGTGATTTTATGAAATTGTAAGAAATTCACACACACGCGTAGCTACTTATAAATTCATTTAATCTTCCTATTGTTTGAAACGACGCTCACCCATTTTTTCCATAAATGCATAAAATCCGCAGTCTAATAATATATGTTTCATTAACACCGTAATTCGATGAATTAAACGTTATACGATATGAAGCTTAATTTTTTATCTGGATATTATATTAATTTAATATTTGGATGGAAATTTTTATGAGAATACATGCTCGTAGTATTCGGACATTGTAGAATATTTTGGGACAAAGACAGGACGAAGAAGACGAGTAGAGAAGTTAAAGAGTGGCCATTGCGATTAATGAAATGTTTAAGATGGGTTGTTGACAGCATGATCCGGGGAAGAACGATGCTCACAGCATTTACATTGGTGTAAGGTATAGAATTGTCACGGACGAGCAATGCGTAGCACGTTCGGGTCAGCTCTGATTAGCCCTTTGTGAATGGAGTGGGGCCAATATTGGCCGGACTGGTCCGTTGATCAGGCATAGTTCATCGCAATAATGCGAAGACTCGTTAACTGACCGGGCTATTTGCAACAACATTCGGAGCCAATTCCCTGGGAATCGGTACACGGCGAGTAGAGAGTGAATTTCCAGGCGTGCGCGAGGGGCATTCCCCCTCCCCTCTCTCTCTCTTTCTCACTCGATTTCGATTAACCAGGAGGGTTGTCCGAGTCTGTTTTAAAGCGACGATCGAAAATAGAAAAGTGGGAACGAGCAAACAAGCAAGCGATAGGGCGTGTTAATGCGGAGTCGATTTAACTCTTAACAACCGTTTGTACTGTTCGACGTGCCCTTTTCCAAATTGGTCCACGTCCCGAATCACAGCAGTTTTATCGCTCCGTCGAATCTATCCTCTCCTTCTCGTCTCCCAAATGATAATGTCACTGAAGTTCACTGAAAGAAAGTTGTATTTTCTATGCACTTTCGTAACAATCCAGCAGTTTTACGAATTTCCAAATATAATTTCGGGTCCGTAATCCACGAAGATCGTGTTAACAGAGTGTTTTCGAAAAATCGATTAGACATTTTTTTTCAAACCCTTAATTTTATTTTTTAACCCGTTCATTCGATTTGAGAGTCGACATCGTGCGGAGGAGAGCCGAGTTTTCGTAAATTGTAGAACGGAAACGAGGCTAGACCGTGTGAAACCGACGAGTGCTCCGTGGTCTACGGTTCAAACGAACCGTGAAGACGTATCGAGATTCCGTGAATCGACGTTGCATCGTTTAATTGCTGTCCCCGGACCTGAATCGGTTTCCGGATGCGCCGGGCGACAATTAAAATGCGACGATTGAGGAGTCTTTTTTATCTGTGTGCCACTTGTCCCGATAACCACCGGAACACTGTTCCTAGAGAGAGAGAGAGAGAAAGAGGAGAAGGAGATTGTTCTCGGTGGAACGAAGAGCAAGAGTAAATAATCGTTAAGCGCGTTCCACGATGCAAATGCCTTCTTATTATTCTCGCGCCCCGAGAGTTATAGTAACGACAGGTTTTTTTATCGAATGAAGGACACGGAAAGCTTTTCGTTAAAAGTTCTCCATTTGCATTTAAGAGAAGGCCCGGGATAAAGGGCGACGGGATTCCCGGCGGGCTATAGCCGGAAGAAACTCGCGTCCAGAAAGACGCATGGATTTGCGCCGGCAAAGGATCAAAGGATTCCTTGTTCTGTACTTCGACGTGCCCGCGAAACGATTGGCAATCTTCGCAAGAACGAAACACTGCCAGACGGAACCTTTTTTCCGGATGGAATCGATCCTGCGTACTACTTTGCGATTTCCCAGCGATTTTCAAATTGAAATGTTCGTACGAGGTAGTAATTGATCGTTTCGGTCGTGTATGCTATTGTTCGCTATTATTCAGTTAGAAGACGAAAGATTTCTGTCAAATAAGAGTGCCATTTATAGCGAGCCTTCAGAAAGTCTTCAGAGAACCCTTTCGGGCCAATCGTTGCAGTTAGAACGCGCTTCGTACAGATTACAGTAATTCAAGTAGTTCGAGTCAATCATCAGCGCGACCACGCATCTCAAACGATTCATCTCCTAAAAGAGTAAAAATACCCATAAACATGATCCATTATTATGTCAAAGAGATCTCTGTGATCAGTCGTTTCGAAAGAAGCGACTCGCAAATGTACAGAAGTAGTTCGAGTCAACGTTCGTCGCTTCCATATACGCTACTTGTCGCCTAAGACAAGGCACCTGAATAACTTCTACATTTTTTGACATAAGAAGAACTGTTTCAGAGAAAAGTTGTTTGGTTTCGAGAGGTCCATTCCGTGGTGTGCATAACTTTTTTCAGGTCGAAGTGCTTAGTAGATTTGAAGGTCAACCTAATTTTTTTAAATGGAACTATAGATTTCTGAACTCCTACGTTTGTAGTTCTTCGCGAGACAATTTCAACGATACAGTCATTGAAGGTCATTCAAGGTTATTTAAGGTCATCTAAGTCTACCTTTTTCGTCTTAATATCTTTATTAACAACCAAGAAAAACGTTAAATGATCTTGACTGACTTTGAAAACAACGACAACAACAACAACTACACGACTTTTGTCGGAAACGTTCCTTCCTGTCTCAAAAACTGTAGAAGTTATTCAAGTGATTTGTCTTAGGCGACTCACCCTACATTTAGAAAATGATTATCCCACTCAAATAAAAGTATACATCTTCCTGTAGATGTTTCTCTAGGATATCGAAGAGCCCTTTAGATATAATATTTGTTAAGATAGCGATTTACACGGATTATATGGTCCAACATCCAAAAATAAATTCTATCCCTCAAGCAACAGTAAAAGTCCCCTCGTAAACGCTCGATTGTTGTATCAAACAGTTCTCCAAGTCACCACGAAAGCAACTCCCACAAGTAACAAGTTTCTCAAGTAGTCCAAATCTACGCTTTCCGCGACACAATCGTGCTCCGAACGATACCGCGCGCTATCATCGCTGCGCCATCGTCTCGCCATCAGAATAAGAGAATTGATCGCGCGTTCCCCGCGGAAATTGAAGTGGATCACCGCGGAAACTGCGAGTCTTAACCCTGTTTGCGGATGGGGACGAGTAGAATTCTTCCTCGAAGCCGCCGTAGCGTCGCGTCCGCGGCTTTGTTTAGGAGTTATTAACGAAAAACACGGACCAATCAGAGCGCGGCTACAACGGATTGATTCTGGCTCAGCCAAGGGCGACGCACAGTGGGCTGGATCAAAAAATTTAGTGACACTTCACGAAAAAACAGACCTTCCCATCAACATCGAAGCTGAAAAAATTAATGTTTGTGCACAAAAACTATGGTTAATATAAATTCACAAAGATAGACATTTGGGATGCAGTATTTTTCAGCGAAAAATTGCTTCTTTTCATCGAGGTGTCCTGATTACCCTATTTAATATTTCTTCTGGCTCTTTTGTGCAAATGAAAAACAGTCCTTTAGGGTAACAATTAACGCTGTTAGTTGAGGATGGTTGCTCGCAATCTATTAAAAATTAATGTTTAACGAAACGAATAAAATCTATATACTTTCTTAAATTTTGCAAGGTATATCTTTTAATGGACCTAATTGGACCTCGTCGGACAAATTAGATCATTTTCGGTAGACCTTCCTCAACGTATCCCCACAAAAATCACATCCGACCCGATCCGACTTCAGAAATTATGATTGTTTAAAGTTATCGGGACGTGTCACCTGGCGTATAGCAACTCACATATTTTTGCAATCGCATTAAACGTGTTCGTACCTACCTAAAAGAAGTATGTAATTTTTAACAATAATATAATTAATCCATTAATTGTATTGTTAAAAATATAACGAACGGTAATAATATAACTTGACTAATAGTTTCTTAGTTTTTACTTAGCGAGTATCACTGTTTTTGGGTAAGTATATCAGTCGTTGAACCATAGTTAACAATTAAGAGACTGTTCTAGCGAACTGTTTAGAAATAAACAGTTAAATCGTGCAATAAAACCAATTATTCTTTTGGCATTTCCTCGCTTCGTGCATGGATTCGGTGCATGGAGTGTTTATTACACATTTCATACAATTTACCATTTAAAAAATGGATTGTTAACACACCGGATACAAAAAAAATTCAGGAAGGAAAATTGGAATTCAAAGAAAATTTAAAGAAAAAACTGGACTACTCGTTGATTATGTTAAGCAAGAATGGGGATCGTCGAACGATGGGAATACCGCTAGACGGTTTTTGCAAAATCCGGAAATCTCGGCGGAAATAACAGGAATCGATGTACCATCGATTAAAAGGTTCCACGTGATTTTACAGGTCATTTCCTGCCCACATAAAATAAACCGCGAAAAATTACAAAAGTATACATTAGATACAGCGGAACGTTACGTTAAAAATTATGGGTGGTACTATATGCCAGCTTCTGTACACAAACTGATCATGCATAGTGCAGATATTGTAAAATATGCCTTAGCACCAATTGGCGAACTTAGCGAAGTAGCACAAGAAACTCGACGCAAAGATTTTAAGAAATTTAGGAGCAGAAATAGTAGGAAAACTTCAAGAACAAATACAAATAAAGACATATTTTACAGACTACCGTTAACTTCCGATCCGTTGCTTTCAATGTTGAGGATCAAGTCAGTTAAAAAAAAGGTGAAACCCTTACATCCTGAAGCAGTAGAATTGTTAATTTAATCATCTATGTAGATAAAGTGGTAAGTTAATTAGATTACATTTTATATCTGACAATATTTGTTGAATGTAATAATTACAAGTATGAAATGTAAATATAAAATACATATTCGGTAAGTCAAAAATAGTTTGAAAGATTATACTTGAACAATTTTATTTTAATAAAAAATATCAATGAAAATTAATTAAAAATTATTGTTTAACAAAATAAAAGAAATTTTATTTGTCTGCAGTTAAAATTGACTATTTTTTAATGAATTTGAGTGAAAATTTCATCCCGATATCTCTTATGATTCAAGAGTTATAACAAGATGTCACTAAATTTTTCGATCTAGCCCACTGTGCGACGCCACGCTAATCGGGACTTGTCGCCGAGTCAGACTCAGTTTGCTGTAACCGCGTCCTGATTGGTCCGTATTTTTCGTTAATAACTCCTAAACAAAGCCGAGGACGACATTTTTGCAAAGGAAAATGTCGCTCCAAATGATCTCAAGAATCTCCCGTTTTCGGATGTCGAAGGAATTTTGAGATGCCCTGTATATTACGCTGGCAGCCGAGTCGGAAAATCCTCGAAATAACTGGTAGCGCCGCGAGAGGGTTCGGTGGATCGAACTGGAAAAGAAGGAGCGGTATCGCGATTAGGAGATAGCCCTGTCGTCTCGTCGTCGACGACAACAACCAGCTCTTGCGGGATCGTCTCCCGATCTAGGACTCTGGCCCGCCTTTTCCCACGGGTTTTCAAGGTCGTAGGGGATTCCGAGTGATCGCGAAGCGATACCGTTTAGCAATAAGAATTGTCCGGAACCATCAGGAGTATCGTAAATGCGCGTCTCTATGCGAAACAGAAAATTGAAGAAAATGTCTTTCTTTCTAATCGTTTTGAGAAGTCAAAAATAATCCGAAATTCTGTCTTCGCAGATTAATATTTCAAGAATTCATTTTGGTCATGAATGCATAAAATTCGTAGTCTAGTTATAAACGACAGAAATGTGGTTAGACCTTGACTCGTATCTTTATGTTACATGTTTTAGACATGCACCTTCTACGACCAGACCTTGAAGTGAATGTGACGTCACTTCCTTTAAGACATGTTCACATAAAGGGATATTTCTATGTTATAACTAGACTGCGGATTTGATGCATTTACGACAAAAATGGGCAGGTACAATTTAAAGCAGCGGACGTGTTAGAAATATTTAAGGACATCGAGTTATTAGATTCATCTTAATAAGATTATTAAAGGAAGAGTACTGTTTAGGATCATGCGAGCGCCTTGGCGACATGCGAGGCAAGGTAGGTCAAGGGGAAGAGAGGCGACGGGTCTGCCAAAAACAAAATAAGAAGTCTAAACAACAGAGACTTCTCGTCACCTCTCCCCCCACTGTTCGAACATCATTGGAACAGCTGATTGCCTTCAAAACGGCAGTTACCCTTTAACTCTGAGTTAAGCAACAACTGTCCGCTTAAAAAGGATCCAGGCCCTTGTGTTTCTCGCGCCTGCTCCTTTACGTTCGCTATACAGATTCACTTTTAGTTCCTTTATCAGTTAGTGGTGTCGGGTTCTTTTTCTTTTCATTATTGTTAATTGATCGGGTTTCTAGTGCTTAAGATTAAGTTATTAACAATACACAGGCAATCTATTGACTCGCTACACCTCTATCGCTCGTCTCTTAACGAATCTCTACTCCTTCCACGATCCAAATACACTTCTTAATCAAACAAGTACAATTTTGATTTGGCTCCTGGGTTCTGCAATCAATGCGAACATTTTATATTTTTCATAAAAATCCACAGTCCAGTTACAACAAGAGCATGGATTTCTCGGTAGGATCGTTGAATTGGTTGGATTAACAGTTCGATAGCGAACACTAGTGTCAGTGCACACAGTCACTTGCTCTGTGTGGGGCAGCGAGGATCCGCGATAGGGATAGAGATTAAATGTAGTTAGTGTGAATCGTTCGTAAGCTCTTTGACAAGGTCGATTCCCCGTGTAAGCGGCAGTCGCGATTTTTCCGCGGAAAAGAGCGTCCCCGACCTGCTCTACGCCATTGCTTGCTCCCGTGTTTGCACAGTGCATGTTTGTGCAAGTGTATGCACGCGCACGCTCCGCGAACAGTAAACATAACCGTCGGCACAAAGCAGACGAAGCAAATGCTCGTGCAAATGTAAAATGGCCAACTTTTCTCGGAGCTGGCTCAACGATTTCTTCCGTCTTCTCTGTTCTCTCTGTCTCTTCTTCTCTCTTGTACGCTTTAAGCGAACCCGGAACAACCTTGCCATCTTCTCTGTTTCTCTCTCTTTCTCTGTTTCGCTCTCTGTCACTCTCTAGAAGCTTCTCTTATTTTTCTAGCCCCCGACTTCTTCTCCGGTGCAGTTTGCTAGCTCACGCGACACGAAAAGCGACAAGATTTACTGGTTTCTTTCAGCGAGCTCAAACGAAAATAAATCGAACAGCCAGACGGCGGGTGCGCGTACCTGACGACGGTCCGTGGAACCGGGAAATCAAAGGACCCTGATGAGAGGTTACGTCCGAATCACTTCCGTCGGTCTGCCTTCTGGAACCACCGCCCCGGAAATCCTCGAATATTTGTCCGTCCTATGGCCGACTAGCACACAAAGTCCAGTGTACGTCTGATAATATTGGCGATGATAATAAATCGACGCTAATCAACGAGCCAACATGTAGGCCTCGACTCTACACGCTGCTCCAGGCTAAATTCTGACCCGAGCTATCCACATTATAAGGAATTATTTACCCAGAAATGCTGCAAGCATTTACAGTCATCCACAGTAATATTCGGACACTTTTCGAAGGACGATAAGTTTTTCAATATCGGACCATACGACTTGGTTTACAACAAAATGTGAAAAAAGTTTTTGTAAAACTTGCAATTGATCGGAATTACAGAGAATATACCAGTTGCTATTGTTTACAACTTTTTTATGTGGGCCTATATTGAATATTTAAAAAACACGTTGCGCATATCTGTGTTAATTGTACATAAACTGAAAAATAATGTTGAAAGTTGAAAGTTTGAAAGAAATACCGAAAATGTGAGGAATGTTTTGATTTTTGTGGATGGAGTCCGAGAAGGAAAATCGAGAGGTTCGTTATGGAGCAGCCTGTAGTCAACGGAACGTATTCCGAGTAATCTCGTTCCGATAACCGAGTTCGCTGCGTGACGGTGACTGCATACGATGTTTCTTTCCGTTCCGACACGGCTCCGCCGAAATTCACTTTGCCCGTTGTTCAAGGGACGGGAATCAAAGGGACCGGAGCGACGTACACGGCGAGCAGCGTTTGTTTGCCGGTGATTGACGCACGACAATCCCAGCGAAAGAGAAACAGGTTGCTCCCGCCGGCGCAAGCAAAATATTTTACGTTCCCCTTTTCGCTAGACGGCGTGCACCGCGCCCGAATCAGGATTTAGCTGTTCCGAATCGACGTAAGTAACTTTTCTGAAAGTCTGAGAAGTATAACTCGGGACGTCTAAATGTTAACGCGGAGTAGAAATGTTTTTTGCGACGTTCTTTCCTTTCCCATGAATTTTACTGAGTGAGTTGATAGTAACACAGCAGTGTTTACTCTTTCGATGTCTTCGCCATTCTACCTTTCATCCACTTTGTTTTCTTGCGCATGTGCATTGAAAATATATAAACGCATAAAATCTACAATCGAGATACAAAGTGAAAGAATACAGACTTGAAGTATTTATATTCGAGTGCTCTGATACGGTTATAAATCATTTTTATATTTGCCATATGATTTATAGTAAATCACAAAAAGATGATTTTTACGTCTACTTCTTTTTTATTTTTTCGTCGAATTTCGACTTCAAGGAACTCGTCCATGCTCGCTGGAAGTGCCGAGAAGCGAACTAATCCTGAGACTGAGAATCTCAGCAACTTCTCGGATCCGTGGGTGTCGCGACGAATGTTTTCGCGCAGCCGACAGTCCCAACTTTCCATCCCAGACTATTCGACAATTCACTTTCCAGTCGAGCGAGTTCGTCGGCGATATTCGGCAGTCTCCTTCTCCACGACGATGCTGCATCGAATTCCGAGCTAAGTGCAATCGTGTGTGCATCGCCCGTTCGCATAGGGGAAAGAGGATGCAACTTGTATCGTGAATGCGCGCGACTTCCCAGTCATTATGAAACCGAGACGCTTGAACAAACGAGACTGTTACGCGAAGAGGTGTGCCGAAAAGTTAGCCCGTTGTTTATTTACTTGTCGCACGCTCCGCTAGATTTCCCGAATCCACGAGTGATCTACGAGTGTATTCCGATTATGTAGGTGCTTTCGATCGCAGGTACCATAAATTTATATTAATGGTGTACCTTTCTTTTGAACACACATTTTCTTTGTATTTACGATCTAAAATTACAGAAAAATTTGTCCCATCGAACATTCTGACAATTAAACTGTTCATCATCGTGAAAACAAAGTTTCATGAATTTTTTGCTGATTCACCATTTGCTGATATAAACCTTTTATCGTATTTCATGAAAAAATTAAATATTGCTATGGTTCAATCAAATGAAATATTGTTGTGTTCGGTAAAATTATATGAAGGGTGGTCCTTTAAAGTTAAGGCCACCTAAATATCTCTTCAGGTTATTGCGATGCAAAAAATATTTGTTACGTAATGTGTATGGTATCAATGGACAATCTGGCAAGAATATTTTTTTCCGATCATTTTTTTTCGGGGTGGACAAGGACATTGGTGTTTCTTGACACATGACTACATTTTTTATTGCATCGTGTAACTGATCGAAAAAATGCATCAGATATGTATAATATCACGACCTTGAAATGACCTCGATCTTCGAAAATTAAAGTTTTATCTAAAACTGATGTCTATCGAAATCGTAGGCTTCGTAGAGAGTTAATGTAAGTAAACATGTTTACTATCGCAATACCGATGATACCTAACGGTTTGAAATCCCGATCAGTATTAATTTACAGTGAGTCACGAAAGTATTCGAACGCTCTGAAATGAAAAGATTCACGCTTGAAAAATATGAGTCATATTACGAATTATAAAATACTTTTATTCCTATAGTAACATATAAGTACCATGATTATACATGTTAAATTTAAAGTGTCTTTGATAACATAAAAATTACTTATAAAACATTTCTTAGAATACAAAAGTATTCGAACGATGAAACTTGTAACGCAAAGCAAATCTTGAATGTGACAAACTGTAAACATTGGCTTTCTCAGATGGCATTACACACTTTCCGTGTTCAGTGCTGCCAGTATTAATAAGATTGTGAAAGTTATATTAATAATGTACACAAAAAAGACAGAAACAAGCATCACTGATAGGAAATTGATAATTAAATGGCATAACGAAGGCAAAAGCTATGGTGAAATAGCTCAATTATTAGGGAGAAGTAAATCTACCGTTTATTACATAGTGAAAAAGTTAAAAACCACTGGAATCCTTCAGGATAAAGTCCGTTCTAGCCGACCCAACAAATTACCAACGATGGAGAAAAATACAATTGTGCGTGAAATAAAAGAATACCCTGCAATTTCTGGACAAAAACTTGCAACAGTAGTCGCTAATAGTTTTAAAAAACAAATGCACCCTGAACTTTGTCGAAGAATCCTTCGTGAAAATGATTTTTATGGTTGTATTCCTCGAAAGAAGTCGTTTATTAGCAAAGTTAATAAGCAAAAGAGACTTAATTTCGCTAAAAAATATGTCAAAAAAGATCAAGATTTTTGGAAACGCGTTATATTCTCTGACAAAAGCAAATTTAACATATTTGGACCAGATGGATTCCACAAAATTTGGAGATTAGCAAATAGAGAAATGAATCTTGAAAACGTACGTCCAACCGTGAAGCATGGGGGTGGATCGATAATAGTATGGGGGTGTGAGGAAGCCAACGGTGTTGAAATCTCGTTATTATCGAAGGAATATTAGGTAAATATAAATATCTACAAATATTAAAAGATAATTTAATATAGCAGAGAATGTAGCAGAGAATTTTCATTTTCAACGGGACAATGGACAGGAAACAATGGATCATATACAATGTACCCCACGTTTTAGAAACACTCCCACAATATGCGGACATGAACCCTATAGAACACTTATGGTCAGAAATCGGCAGACAACTTCGTAAATATAATACTGATTCCAAGGAAGCATTAAAAACCAAAATTTTTGAAGTTTGAAACGGTATAAAGAAAGCTATTACTGAAAATGTGGTTGACAGCATGCAACGACGTTTGCAAGCCGTAATAAGTGCTCACGGTGGTCCAACAAAATATTAAGACACTGTAATTTGTTTAAAATGTATACTGTTATTTAGTCGTTCGAATACATTTGTGGCGTTCATTTAGTCAATGTTACTAGGAAATGTTTTATAAGTATATGTTTATGTTATCGGAGAGACTTTAAATTTAACATATATAATCACGATACTTATACGTTACTATAGAAACAAATATGTTTTGTAATTCGTAATATGACTCATATTTTTTAACCGTGAAACTTTTCATTTCAAAGTGTCCGAATATTTTCGTGACTCGCTGTATCTATCGGTGTATCGACGTACTGTTTGAAATGAATCACTCGATGCAAGAGAAAATTGGCATGGTATTCGTTTACGGTAAAGCTGATCATTGTTTAAGGTTAATTTAAACTTTAATTTTCGAAGATCAAGGTCATTTCAAGGTCATGTTATGATACATATCTAAATGTATTTTTCGATCAGTTACACGGTGCGATAAAAAAAAGGTAGTTTCGAGTCAAAAAAACACCGATGTCCTTGACAACTCCGAAAAAATGACCTTCGGAAAAAATATTCTTGCCAGATATTTGGTCGATCGACACCGTGCACATTATGTAACAAATATTATTTGCATCGCAATAACCTGAAGAGATATTTAGATGGCCTTACTTAAAAGGACCGCCCTGTATTATTGTGGTTCAATGAAATTGAACACTGTGCTGGTCCAATAAAATTAAGCATCGAGGTTCAGCATTAAAATATCAGAAGAATTGCCACATGAAACAAACACTTATAAAATTTCATTCTACATGAATGTACCGGGAGGACTGAACATTCAATAAAAATCCAGCCTAGTCAGTACCATGAACAAGTACCCCCATAAAATTTCATCGAAACAGCCGAGATGAAGGCTGGCTAACAGTCTCCTTATCTGCACATAAATGCATTTATAGCATCGCGAACGACATCGGTGGGGTGGGTGGTCTGTTGAATGCGCAAACAGTCCGCAGTATATGGATTACTATGGAGCGGCATAGTTCGCCTAGTCCACGTTCGACGAAATGGATTGCAGCCGCCCCCAACGCTGCCGATGGATAGCGACGAGAAAGCGTGTATCGCGCGGTGCGCCGTGTCCTGTTCAACTTTGATTTCGAGAGAAAGACAATGCTGGAAGGAAAAGCATCGCGGTTCGATGCGCGATCCCGCGAGCAATACTCGAAATATTGTGGCATACTCTCTTTTCATTCCTCGCTCGAACCCGTATCCACTTTCCAGGTCACCGGGTTCTCTCTCCCTCCACTTGGCATTCGACTGTTCGCGGATTTTGCTACTCTCCATCACCTGACGTTCGCCGCAGGTGCATCTTTTCCGTAGACGCCAAGAAAGACGAACAGAGAAAGAGAGGAGAGTTCCAGGCTCGTGATTATAAAATTTTCAAGCTTCGGAAATTCGTCTGGAAATTCTATCCATTCGACCTTTTCAATGGAGTAATGAAATGTTCATCGCCGCTATCTCGGGCTTCGTAATTTTAACTTCCCGTGTCCCGATAAAGAAAATGCTGTTTCGTATTCTAAACTAATTTATTCATCACCGAGAATGGTCCGTTGCTCTTTCATTCGTATTGTTACTGCTGGGCCACAGGTCTTTGCCCAGAATTAACATTTTCTGGAAACAAAAACGAATACTACTAACATGTTTCTCCCGTCATTATCGTGTCGCAATTATGATACTGCGAGTTTCATTCAGAAATTCGAAGCAGGCTTCAAGAAATTGAAGGTAACACGCTTTATTCAATTATTTTAATCTCTGGACTATTTTAAATCATTTACTTGCCTCTCGGATTTTATTCATTTATAATGAGTCAATCGAATGCAAAACAGTACGATAATTTTAGGAATTTAAAGATGCTGTTGCTTTATTTTCAACTCATTGAAATTTTTGAGGGAAGAGATATATCTCTTTAGACCATGTATAATTAATTCAGACAACTTTGATGTTGCATGAAATCCACAGTCTAATTATCTAGTTGCCTGAGAAAAATAATCTTATATTTCATAAATGATAGTTCACGAAATTAATTGTTAAGATTAATTCTTACGTGATTAATATTTAACAACAACTATTATATAGGGTGGGGCAGTAACTATTAGCACCTCAGATATCTTTGAAACTATAAGTTTCACAGAAATATTTGCTGAAACAAAATTGCACAGTAAGAAGGTGGCCATCCGGCGGCGATAGTAGTTTTTTTGCAGGTGGACGTACTTCGGACATTTGAAGGTCACCTCCATTT